>JBBBDQ010000345.1:3252500-3355000 GCA_037127315.1 Ascarosepion bandense | reverse complement strand
CATATATATATATATATATATACAACGGGCTTTATTGTAAAGAGAGTATATATATATATATATATTCTTCACCACCCGACGACATAGATATATATATTCTTCACCACCCGACGACATAATTATTGCAAAAAATAAAATAAGGCACTGTTCAAAAGCAAGCATGTCGCAAGAGCTTTCATAAGTGGTAGTAAAGTTTAATAACAAGTAGTAAAGAGAATGTATTCTCTCTCTCTCTCCATTAGCCTGATAAGAGGGATATATATATATATATATCGGCCTTTATTATAATAAAGAGGTTGAGTCAGATAAAACGAAAAATTGATCAATGTCTGTGCTAGAACGGCTCAAATTTCACTGCTTGGTTTTGGTTGGGTTCGAAATCATTGATGCGATTTTATAAAGAATTACATATTCTCCTTTCTGTAGACTTTTCTCGCTGTCGCATCGTCGCAAGCCTGTCGATAATTTATCGCTATTTCTATAGTATTTGTTCAGATAAGCTACGTTTTTAGTGACACCAGTTCAGATCTTTACAAATAAGACAGGCCATGCTAATTCCTTAAAGTCGAATCACTCTCCTACACTCCGTATTTCAAATGTAAGAAGAAAGATTCAGACAGCTTCCTACCAAGAATTGCTATGTTCTTACTTTGTTGAACAGACTCTTTACTTTCCACAATACATATAAACGTTTTAACAGTAACCACCCACCTCGATTTTCTCTCGAGCATTTATTGGAAAAATATTAGTATAAAACATGCATGCATATGTATTAAATATATTATATGTAGCTGATCTAATCTAATCTAATCTAATCTAATCTAATCTAATCTAAACTTATTTATAAATAGAACTTTGTCTGCGTGTGTGTGTCCGCTACCTATAGACTCAGAAACGGCTGAACCAATTTTCTTGAAAATTTACACAGTTGTACTATAAGCGTCTGCCAGTGTTCTTAGCTAGGTTTTGTGTCGACGTACCCCCGATAAATATCGAAAATCGATAATCGAAAGAATCGGGTTATAGAAGGAGTGGTCCGATTTTAATCAAATTTGATACACTCATAGACAAAGACATAAGAAACGATATTCAGAAGTTTCAAGGTTGCAGTTATTACAATAGTACAGAAAATTTGATATCGATACCAGGAAATCAAAATTTGACTTACATCCATTCATTTGTCTTTCAGTCTACGGTTTCGCTTTAACTGGAAACAACTATTGCGTTTTAGCTCCAGGACCATGGATTAGCTTTAAAGCTTTCATTACACCCGAGCAACGCCCCGGGCTATACTGCTAGTTATATATATATATATATATATATATTAGAATATTATTGAAGAATTGATATTGAATATTTGAATATTGACATTAAAGGACAGAACATGTTTGACTGTTTTGTTTTGTTTTTGTTTTTATTTTTTTGTCCATTATTTCAGTCTATTAGATGGACAATCACATAAAAAAAGAAGAGACTCGAAGCAACAGATATGTGATTCTACAGAAGGATGCTAAGGATACAATGAACCGAACATGTGAGCGATGATAAGTTTTTTATAGAAAAGGAAACTTATACTGAACATCAGGAAGAGACAGCTGAAGTTTTTGGAACACGTAACGAGGAAGAAGTGCTTGGAGAATTTGATACTCGCAGAATGGATAGAGGGAAAGAGAGACATACTTGATGGGCTACAGCAAGTGGATGGCAGAGTTGGGTTTTGGAGAGATATCAAAAGAAAAATGTTAAACGCTACAAAAAATAGAGGGTGTAGAGAGCGATGATCGGTTACATCCAGAATGGACACGGTATATAAAAGAAGTAGCGAGTTCGTAAAATTAAATTCAAAAGATGTTTGTTTTTAAAGTATTTAACATCAGCTGTTTTGAAACTGGTTTGCGGATTTTTTTTCGAACTATTACTATGCCATTTTGCATACCATATATATATATGTGTGTGTGTATGTGTGTGTGTGTGTGTGTGTGTGTGTGTGTGTGTGTGTGTGTGTGTCGGTGTGTATGTATGTGTAAGGGGTCTTTTTTATCGCTCTCTGCTACTGATGATAATCATAATGATACGACAACAACGATTTATTTCTGTGAGTCAATGCGTTGTTTACATCTGAACTCGTCATTCAGCTTGCGTAAGACGTTGCTTGAATAAAAGATAGGGAATGAGAATCCATCTTTTGTTTTGTTTTTTGTTTTACCTTTATATATATATATATATATATATATATATATATATTACTTTTCCCCGTTTTCCATTGAAGCTGGTGTCAGCTATGTTTATTTTGTTTTTTATTATTCCTAATATGAATAAAACTGGTTAAGCAAGCAAAAAATAAAAATAAAATAAATAATGGCACCCATGGACGACAAACCGTTTGATCATAGTTTTTTATTTTTTTTATTTATTTCCCCAAGGTATTTTTAGTTGTTCATCACTTTTGAAGTATTTACAGATTTGAGAAATCTGTTTACTCGCAAAACTTTCCTTAGTTTTGATTTTCTTTCTTTCGTTATCGATCCAGTGGTTTTCTGATTTATTTTTATTTAACTTAGTTTGGCACAACACAAGGGAACCAAATGAGAACTGAATTCTCTACTCTGGCATTGGCCTACGAAATTTGGAACCGATAACATTATGCTGTAATGAGATCGAGTATAAATTCTCTGTAAATGTGCCATCAGTGCAAACAAGAATTTCAGTCTCGATTGGTATCTTTTTTAACCAACCAGAAACTGGAAATCACTCTTGCCCAATCAACAAGCAGCTCATTTAAACTTTTCTAGGACATCTTTAGAATTATCCTCTCTATTATAATAATGAATATATATATATATATATATATATATATATATATATATATATATATATATATATATTTTCCTCTTGTCACGCCCATGGGAAGAGGGACAATAGCGAGACAGTGTTGGCTCAGTTCATTTTCTTTAATACCAGTTATTAAACTTTACGACCAGTTTTTAAAGCTCTTGTCGCGTGTTTGCTTTTTAATCTAATTATGCCTTATTTTATTTTTTGCAATAATTATGTCGTAAAGTAGTGAAGAATATATATATATATATATATATATATATATATATATATATATTAAAAACATATACATATTATTAAAAAAATAGACGCTCACGCGATACCCACCCGCGCGAATCACGTGATAGCTTTAAAGAACCCTTCTTTTCAAAAAATACTAAAACACAAAAATTACATTACAGTTAAGCTGACATAACAACACCGGAAAAATAACATCTTTGAAAATGGCCTGTGAAGAGTCTGAAAGCGCTTGAAAAGTCGAAAATTCTGGAACATTTTAACATGTTTAAATGAAAGATTGCTACCTATATATATATATATATATATATATATATATATATATATGCAAATTCAGAAGTTTCGAACAGAACTCTTTATTTAGTATATGGAGGTAGATATAATAAAATTTCCATATATATATATATATGCAAATTCAGATAATATTTAGGGGGAATAACTATTTCAATATATCAGTTCGAGACATGCATTATCAACTCCGTTCAGTCAGAGAATAGAGAAAAATTCTAATGCCGGAAGCAGGGATTAGTAAAGAATGGGGTGGAGAATGTTGGTTACGATAGGTAAATCGTAATGGTAAATTCCCTTTTGGTAGCGGGAGACATGTGTCTTGACCATTAAGTTAGTAATGGTAGGTAGAAGGAAAAGGTTACTCATTCATCAAAATTTTAAAATCTAATTTATGTAAAATGCAATTTTCATTATGAATAAATGGAAGAAGGAGATAATTATTAAAATTTAAATTTATTCCAGTGACGACACATACTAATATATTCTTTACGTTTCTTCAGAAGTACATTTTGATATTGAAATTTCAAGATCTTAATTTTTTTCTATTAAATATAGATTACATCTATCACTTAGGCTGTTAGGAGTACGTACCTTGCCTATCAGCTTCCACTTTATTTGTGGATTTAGGTCATTCTCTTTCAATTCCCAGTAATATCCTCTCTATTGTAATAAAAAACACCGTTGTGTATTTATTTGTATATGCAGGGGTACATAATGGTAGTTAAGAATTCATACTTTAATTATTCAGTCATTGGTTGATATGCTGTACATATTTATTATAATTGTTGTAATTTGCACGATTACTGTTTCAAATACCAGAAATAATTTTACATGTCTCTCTGTCAAATCTGAAGACATCAAACAGCAAGTACTTCCCAATAATATTAAAATGTTTCTAGAGATTCTTTGGAATTGACCCTAGCGCCTCAATGACAACTACCCAGACATGCTTCATTTCCTCAACACCTACCCTTTTCTCTGTGTAGAGTAAGTGGCCATAGTTAAATGTAATTAGCAGAAATACCAAACAAACAGAACTGACAAACAACAACACGAGAAAAAAGGAAAAGATCAGGTCGAAAAAATATCGAGAAACTATATATGAAAAACAAAACAATAGCAATAAGACAAAGCAAGAGTAATAAGACAAAAAAGTTAGCAAACTAAAATGGTGCTAAAACACAAATGAGCATACATACAAGCGATAGCAGATCTCTGACTTCAAGACAAGAAAGAACAGAATTAGGTTAGATAAGACCGAGAAGTGGCCTATCTTATTGGCTAGGAAGAAATCCCAGCATGCATCTGCATAAGTTTTTTTCTTCTCCTCAGTATCTATCTTACACATATACAAATCTTCCATTTGTCCGTGCATTGAATACTGTTGTCATTTCTGGGCGGGCACTCCTGCTATTCATTTCGGGGTTCTCGACAAAATTCAAAGGACAATCTGCAATTTAATCAATCCCGATTTAACAGCTCGACTTCAGTCACTTTCTCACCAACGGGATGTGGCTTCCCTCTATCTTTTCTACAAAATATTTTCACTGCTTCTGATCTAACAAGCTTATTTTTCTAGTGACCCTTTCTACATGAATTTACTCAGGCTACTAAATTGGCAACTAGATCCCACTCTTTTAAAGTCAAAACAATCAAATATAATTGCTACTTCTACTCAACTAGTTTCTTTCCCGCACTTCCCGACTGTGTAACACTTCTTCTGTATATTTTCTTCCCTGATAGCTACAATCTCCAAGAATTTAAGTGCAATGTCACTTGCCATGTTTGATCTCCCTGATTCCAATCTTTCTATTATCCTTTCCTCGTCACTCTCTGTATCTTGTTCTTCTTACTTCTCGATCTACTTTTACGTAACGCCCTGCGCACCAGTATATTCATCATTCCTTTATTCGTTCCCCAGTACTCCCTGTATTCTTTCTCTTTATTCTGCGCTCTCCTCTCATATAACCCCTTCATTGGGGTGAAATGATTATAAAAAATATTTGGGGAGATGGATGACAAGAAAGAACAAAACAATGTCGGATAAAACCAAGAGGTTGCCTATCCTATTTGCAAACAAGGAATCTCAAGATGCATCTGTGCGTTTTGTAGATAAATTTTTTTAGGTGGGGGGAGTGGAGGTTGCAGTCATTCTTACTGGATTGTCACCCACAATTTGAATAGTTCATAATCTTTTTTTATTTGCAATGGACCGACCACCAAGGAATGCCGAGTCTATCACTAGGCACGAATAAGAACTTTTTAGGATCAATGTTATGTAGGTATCTATAAATAAAATTCGATACCAAATGTTTGAAAGGAATTTTTAAAAGTGAAAAATTTTTCTTGAAGCTTTATTTTAGTTTTCACTTCAAGCTAATAGATTAAATTCAATATTTCTAATAAGCAATATACTTTTCTTTATTTCAAAAACACAGTATTTTTGAAATAAAGAAAAGCATTTTGCTTATTGGAAATATTGGAGATTTTTTTTTTGTGTTTTTTTTTGTTTTTTGTTTTTGTTAAATTAGCTGATTAGCGCCATTTTCTAGTGATCTTGTCATCTTTCATCGTAATGTAATTCTCTTTATTAGAAAATCTTTCAAAAATAAAATATAATTTTATGAAACTTTATTTGAGGAATAATATGATTTAAAGTTTAATTGATCTGTTTTTAAACAACTTGTTAAGTTTAAAATATCACGGAAATGCATTTTTAACCAGACAGTAGCTTTTTAATTAAATCGTTCGCGATTTTGGCAACTTCTTGACAGATTGATATTTGTCTAATATTGTTCTATGTGGGCGTTAAACTTTTAAAAAGTTCTTGAATTAAGGTGAGCGCCTTTTATATATTATTTTTAAGTATTTAGTAATGTTTTAAATTTAAGAAAACATTCTCCGTCATTAATTGGTCTATTTAATTTTAAATACTTTTTGGCTGTAAATTTATTATTTTTGCACTTATTTTCTGATAATGGTATAATATGGCCGACCGTATATACACATATAAAAAAAATTAATTCTTTAAAAATATTGGTGTGTGATGATTTGAACTAAGATAAATATATAGTTTCATTATATCTACCTCCATACACTAAATAAAGAGTTCTGTTCGAAACTTCTTAATTCCTGTTGTTCGCTGTTTAGGTCCAACTGGGATCAAAGCGTGAAAATATTAAAATACATTACAAAAATTACCAGTAATATATTATTGGAAAAACAAATTACATCTAACACTCCCTTTCTAAACTCCAGTGTTGAATCCCACAGAAAATTTGCTCACGGGACCGATTGAAGATAAGAAGGTCAGAGGAAAACAATGGACAACTTACCTGACAAGCTTGAGCAAATGTATGGCGGGACAGGATTTGGAAGAGATGGCAAAAGACAAAAGTTATTAAGAGCTAAAAATGACAGGAAATAGTGGAGAGCCATCACCGCCAAGGTTTCGAAGGAACACACATAGAATGAACCCCACCACCACAAAAGCATAAATATTATATTTTAAGAGAAGAGCGATATTATTGAAATATTGGTTTATAAAAAAATGAAAATTATTGCAAAATCTAGTTTTATTAAAAGTCGGCACCCAGCGGGATGTTCGGCTGTTTTCCACCGAGCACCAGCTAATTTTCAAATTCCGCCACCATGACACCGGCATGGTCTTTGATCCAATTTTCTGCTTTCTAGTTTCCACTTTTATTTATTATTACTACATTTTTTAATATTACGCCCAGGGCAAATTCTTGGAATTTTCCACCCTGGCCTACCATCCCTGTGTACCCCACCTACGCTACGCTATTATGTCGTATAGTTAAATTATTTAATTATTTCTTAAACTTAGTATATTATATCAAATGACGGTTAAACTGTCATCTCTATACGAGCACTTCCTAAAATCAATGGTGAAAAATGCTTTAAGCAATTGAAATTTGATGGTCTTGACAAAGATCACTCCTTTTTTTTACAAACTGGCAGTGGGTATCGACTCAGAGCGAGAAATCGAGAAGCCGAGTTCAAATTCCAGTTGGATTCCCTGCATTTACTTACGCACAAAAACCCTTCTATGGGTTAAATATTGGGTTCTAGAGCCTTTGTTATATTTACGGTGTTTCTGTTGTTCCTGTCTTCAGGTGATAAGAATTTTAACTGGACCCTTTATATATATATATATATATATATATATATATATATATAACCGTATTGATGAGCTGTGATACATGAAACAGATCAATCTGGGGATGACTATTTACGCTCTCATACCCCGATTGAGCACTATGGAGGAAAGGTATACTTTGAAAAAACAGTAGTTACTCAAGCATTTATGCATCGTTTATTCAATAATGAATTTGAACACTCTCGGCTACTCACATGTGCTTACATTGTATATAACACGCTAAAGTCCGCCTTCTTTCACCGAGCGTTCATAGCTCAGAGGTAGAATCACCGACTGATGTCAATTCGGTTGGGTTTCAATCCTGGCTTGAAGCGATCGAATGTCTGATGAGATGTTATACAGCGAAACAGATCTGTCTGCGAATGACTTTATATATATATATATATATATATATATATATATATAGAGAGAGAGAGAGAGAGAGAGAGAGAGATAGCACACTGCTGTCAAAGTATGTATTGGACATTTATATTATTTGAAAACCAGAAAAATTGATTTAATAAAGAAACCTGTGCGCGCCCTTGTGTTAAGAGCTATATCGGCTATTATAATTCACAATACTGTGGCTCCTACTCTTGATAATATTTGTTTTTAATCCAATTTGCTTTACTCTATCAATTAAAACAATTTACACTGAGTGTTCGAATAGTGTGCTATATTATAAACAATTCATGATGTTGCATGATTTCAATGATTCAATCTGAGATTCTGCTTTAAATGGTTTCAATTTAACTTCAGTCAACCCCGGAGTTCATAAGTTTTACTTATTAATGGTCCAAAAGAACTAACAGTGGCGATGCTGACATTTCAGATATGCCAATGGAAAGGCATAAAATGCTTCCGTTAACTAAAAAAACTCAGAACAAAAATAGTAAACCATTGTTAGGATCTATGTTAAGAAAAAAAATCTATTCTTGATCACATAACTTTTGTAATTGTTCTATTTTATTATTGTTGTTAATCTTTTCTTTGCCTAAATCGGGAATTGAATTTTATGAAAAAAACAAAGAAAACCAAAACATAATAATTTTGATACTATTTCTGGTTTCAGGCATTATGGAACAAATATGTCATGTATAAAAGCAGACATTTCTTTAACAGAAAATGTGTAAGAGTCATTATTTATATTTGAACGAATGTCCTCATCTTTGATATTGTTGTTATCACAACCTTCTTCAGGGATCTTCATCGAATTTTGAGCTGAACCCCCCCTATTTAATCTACAGAAGTAGATTTTTCTCATTCAGCTGTACATCTTCAAGGATATCCTTCATCTGTTGCTTCTTTTACTGCTGTTGAACCTTTTGCTGTCAAGCTTGGATCTCCCTCTACTTTAACCATTCAAACTCTGACTCCCTGATGAGTACTGGGCATTCAGCTTCAAAGGGGTAATTATTTTAAACTATTGTTCTCGTATTGGTTGTTATCGATCAGTCATGAGCCACATATGACCCATGTGGTGCTTGTGAATGATATACTTTATTTCATAATTAAAATCAGGATTCTCAAAATTTTATTTTGTTTCGTTTTCACATGTTCACTCACAGACTCCCTCATACATAATCGCATACATAAACAACAATTAAGTGCAATGTTTCTTGAATTTTATAAAATTTCAAGAAAACTAACATTGCCAGCATTTCAAACCATAGACAATTTTCACTAAGGGAGATCATACTTGTAAATATATTTTGCTTTTGAAACAGAAACGTTCATAAGAATTTTTTTCCTCTAAAGAAAAGATGTTTTCATTTTCAAATGAATAAAATAGGCATAAATCCCAAGCAGTGAAATGTGATACTCTCACTGTCATCTGTGATAATATTATACTTGGACTTCAATTTTTAATTGATTAAATCTTTTTTAAAAAATAAAACTTTCCTACCATTTTTTTAACATATATGCTTACACATATGGTCTTCTGTAGTGACAATAGCTGAGGTTTCTTAATGCAAACATTATCTTGAATGTTTTTAGTAGTGCAGCCCGCCTTGTGATAAGCAATAGACCATGCGGCCTTCTGCTCGAAAAAGGTTGTCCATGCCTAATATTGAGAGTTTTATGGACACAAAATCTGTTGATTATGGAGTTATTTTGTCGCTGTGATGTCAATTTGCTCCTGCTGAACTAGTTTTTCACTACCTGATCAAAGACCTGAACTCACAACCATTATATGACTATAGTACATGTAAAAGCAACTTTTATACCACTGTGTATTTTTGGAGCCCTTATATTCAATGTCAGATGGTTTCAACATTTTATCATCATTGCTGATTTGAACTGCTTTTCATAATTTAGTATTTCATTTTGAGATGAGTAATTGTCAGTATACTTTATTTTACCCTTTTGTTCATATCTTGTTTGAGGAGAACCCTCAACTAGATTTTCCTTAACCAAAAGATTGTGTCTATAATAATATCTGTCTATCAAGATGAGAATAGTTAGAAATAATTAAAGCATATTGACAATTAGTCATTTCAAAATGAAATTCTAAATTGGCTCTCTGTCATCATTACTCTTTTTAGTACTGCACAGTTATTGCTAGTCCAGCTTTTACCTAAACCAGAAATGTGACTGAGCTCCACATGACCTGACAAGAACTAGTGAGGATGATGATTGAATAAGCACATTTTTCTAATCAAATATAATCAATGATAATCATTTATTATTTATGTCAATACTTCTATATTATTATTTTATAACCCATCAGTGTTTTGTTATTGATTTTTAAAACAGCTGTTCATTCAGTAACTATCACCTATTATTTATGTCAATACTTTCATATTATTTTTATGCAAAAAACCATTGCTTTAAATCAAGTAGATAAATAACTTCTCAGTATCTTCTTCAAATAACATTGAACTGTTTCTTTAAACTTATAAATAAATGTTTCAGCTTATAATATTAATGTTAATATTAGCATTTACTCGACAGGAAAACATTCAGCATTCATTAACTGAACAGTCAGTACTGCTTTTGTATAAAATTTAAAAAATCATTCTCTGAAAATGTTTTTCGGGAAAACAGATTCTTAAAGTCTAATAGCTGTCATCACTCTTTCCAGTATTCATAACTGTTTCCTTTCTAATCTTTCATTTTGAAGTAAGGTTGAATATCACTATCTTGATTATATCATTATGTCCTCTGAGTTACATGTCACGTCCATTTGAATTGTTACTGCTGTTGGTAGTCTTCAAATGATATGTTTTTTCTTGGTACAGCTCTTTGTTTGTGAATCAGTAGCAGAAGTCCACAATGTTCAAAGAAGAATTATATTTACCACCCCCGGCTTCACTCGCTCAAAGTCTTTTTTAACCATTGATCTTAGAAAGCAGCTGTACACAGTTGACTGTCTAGATATTTTTCTCCTCAACATGCATGTCATATCCATTTTAGTTGTTGCTGCGGTTGGTCGTCTTCAAGTGATGTTTTATTCTTTTACTTTTTAGTTTTTGTCATTCTCTAGAATCAGTTCTTCTTCTATGTGCCCTCTCCTTTCAGGACGTAGAGGATCATGGCTCTCCACGTCTCTCTATCCCTGGTGGCCCTTAGTATGTCTTCTCCTGTTACAACTCGCAACCCCCGTTCCGTCATCCACCTGATCAGGCCCTTCAAATATGTTATCCGCTGCCTTCCTCTGTCTCTTTTTCCTTCTATCTGGCATGTCAGTATCAGGTTCTCCAAGCCCTCCTTTCTCATTGCACGTCACAGGAACTTCAGTTGTCTCTTCCTGATGCTCACTATTAATTTTGTTTTCGTTGCCATTCTTTCCAACACCTCATCGTTGCCCGCATGCTCGGTCCACGATTTCGCAGCATCCTTCTGTAGAACCACATTTTCGCTGCTTCAAGTTTTTTCCTCATCTTCGATGATATCGTCCAGCATTCACTGCCGTATTGAAGAACTGACATCACTAGCAATCTAGCACTCTCTTCTTTGTTTCTAGTGAAAATTTCCTGTGTCTTAGTATTTTACTCAACTTCTGGAACGCGTCCTTCGCCATGCCAATTCTCCTTCGGATCTCTGTGTCGCACTTTCCATCTCCTATTAGAACACTTCATAGGTATGTAAATTTTGTACTTGCTTGATACTGGTATCCCCCACCTGTATTTGGCATTTTGGGTTGCTCTTTTTTGCTGATGACTATGCATTCAGTTTTCTTACAGTTTATTTGTAGTCCTTTTTTGTCACTCTCCACGTTTACCTTCTCTAGGAGGACTTGTAGTTTTCCTTCGGTGTCTGCAATAAGCGCTGTATCATCTGCATACCTTATGTTGTTCAAGTTGTGGCTTCCAATAACAAATCCTGACGTGTCATCTAGGGTCCTCAAAATATTATCTCTCTACAAGTTGAACAGATCCGGTGAAAAGACACATCCTTGTCTTACGCCTCTTTCTATCTTCACGATATTCAAAGAATGATGATCTTTGCAAAAACAACCAGGCTTCACTCGCTCAAAGCCTTTTTTGACCATTGATCTTAGAAAGCAGTTGTATACTGCTGACAGTGTAGATATTTGAACGTGTTTTTGGGCCATTCATGATATTCATATGAATGTCTTGATATGACGAGGCTCTTTAAGAACATTATACAAGTTTTCAGGATGATACTTTGATTTTGTAGCAATTTGCAAGGTTTGTCCAAACTACTTCTGGTGCAGCTTACTCCATGTTCAATTTCCTTTTCTTCTATACTAAGTTACTTATAAATGATTTAAGCGCTAAGGTATTTAAAATGTTTAATATTTATTAATTCCTCATCCGAAAATTTTATGATGGGTTCATAGTAGGTGCCATCACTGCTTTTATTCCAATTCCAGATCATTGTTTGTGTTTTGGAAAGGTTTAACTTGAATCCCATTTCTTTGAACACTTAGTAGATGTTGATTTTTACTTCAATATCATTCTGTTCCCAACTATGAATACCTATGTCATTAGCATAGCCACACTCGCACATCCACTGCTCTCGGTATTAATGCATATATCAGTGGATTGGGAAATAACAGTGAATTAGAACGATTAGTATGGCGATGATTTATTAATGTGGCCATGTTTGATGTTATTTTTGTGAGTAGAAGGTGTTAACTTCCCCTTTCAACACTCTTAAGGCTGTTTTTCACTTCAATTATACGACGAAAACCTATATTGAAATATTCTTCTACCAAGTACGATGTTAGAAATTATAGTTGTAATCTTTTTACAATTGTTCATATGATGGATTATATTTTTTATCCCAGTGTTCACCCAAAGCAAGGCCGAAGTGACACTCAATTTAGAGAATCCGATATGTAGTTGTGCGTTGTGGTGCAGTGGATATCGACTCGGAACGACAAATCGGAGAGCCGAGTTCGAATTCTAGTTGAATTTTTTGCATTCACTTACGCACAAATACCCTTGGGAAAGGTATTAATCCGTCTCTTCCTTCCAGTTATGGGTTAAGCAATAGTACAGATTAGCTTATATAGCCTTGGCTGGCAACCATTTTATCGCAGAGAGCAATGGAAACCTACTACAGGATAATCTTCTGCCCGGTGAGTCATGTCTCTTTCGAGACATGATCAAATGTAAGAAGACAGACTGTATGGCTGCTAGCAACAAAAAAAAAACAAAAAAAAAACAGCCCAACATACGAATTGGAGATAGCAAAAGTAAACAAACGCAAAATATCTAAGAAGTGTTTAAATAGTATCTGGAAAATATGACACGGAAATAAAAAGGCGCATTGGAATAACGAAAGATGCCTCCTAAATGCTAAGTAAATTATTAACAAACAGAAAAATTCCATTGAAAACAAAGAAAATTGTACTGAACTCAATATCAGTTCACCTATATGGCAGTGAGTTACAAAGGATAGCGGCACGAATTAAGGAATCGGAGAGCCGAGTTCGGACTCCAGTCGAATTCATCACATTCACTTGGGACATGCATGAATCCATCTCTTCTCCCCCAGCTATAAAATAGGACAGACTGGGTTCTAAAGTCTTGGGTGGCAACCGATCAAAGAGAAGGAAAATTCAAAACCAGCATGGAGAGGGTTGGACACCGTCAGGATACACCACTTCTGCTACAGTTGTAACTGCAGTACTGTGGTGACCCTATGTCTCAGGAGAGTCACAGGACTCAAGATATGTTAGTAAATCCTGGATCATCTTAACACGGATGGAAAATCTGGGACAGCAGAAATGTGATTGCTGAGAACTGAACACGCGAGCAACGCCGAAGTTTTAGACAAAATTGGACCAAAAGTGATACTCATACGTTCAATCAGAAAAAACAGTTAAAAATTTCTATCGTACATAATAAAGGAAGAATGCTTAGAAAATTTGACATTCACACAGCATATTGAAGGTAAGAGGGACAGAGGAAAGCTGCGCATCACCTACCTAATGAGATTGTGTAAAGTTTTGACAGAACAGGGAGTAGGAGATACAGAAGAAATACAATCTTTACTAGAGGTTACAAAGGACGAAGTTGTGGAGAGCCATGATTGCCCACATCCTGAAAGGACACGCTACATAAACGAAGTAGAATATTTTTGTGGTGAAAAAACTGAATATAGAAGAGACTGTTTTAATGCGCTTTTAGATAATTCGTTGCACATTTCCATGTCTTTTATGCTTTTACATGAACTAAATTCTGTATGAATTCTACACCTTTAAAATTTTGTGGGCATCGCGTTAATGAGTGCTGAAAATTTCTCGGCTTGACCAAGAGGATATACTGACAATATTGAGTTATTATTTTGAGAAATTATCAGCAACTCCTCGTATTCATTAGTTTAAATTTTAGCGCCTTCTTTACTGCAGAAAAAAATAAGATCCATCATGTTTATACAGATATTCCCAATGAAGAGTTTGAAACGTAAATAACAACTGTGAAAAATATTATTTCGCAATTATCACAAATTTGTCTCTTTTAATTAAGTCTTAATTTTACTGGCTTCATTTTCATGTTTGTCAAATTTTTCTATTTATTTTTCTATTTTTTTAGATTTTACGCGGCCAGCCTCGTTTTCACGTTTTTTATTTTGAGCTTATAATCTTTTTTGTGTTTTATTTTATTATATTATATTTTTGCCATTTGCTACAATTTCATTATCTGCTGTTTTCTCCTTTTATATTCATTTTAAAATGATTGCTTTTTCTTTTTATCATCTTCTTCATTTTTTCAACACGTTTTATGAATGGCTTTTATATTGACTTTAAGACCGACAGGTGCTGCCTGTCGAAAATATGAATCAACTATATTTATAGCAACGCACGTGGAAAACATGTGTACATGTGGAAAACACTTTCCAACAGTTCCGTATTTTTCTCTATTTTTCTGGTACACTACCCCCTCTTTTTCTCTCTCTCTCTCTCTCTCTCACACACACTTCGTTCTTCTCTCTCTCTCTTTCTTTATTTTCATTTTCTTTCTTAGAACTCTCTCTCTCCATCTCTCTGCATGCATACGTGTGTAAATACGCCTGATGAGAAGGTGGTAGCGAGTTCCTATATATTTAGCTTCTTCTTCTTCTTCTTCTTCTTCTTCTTCTTCTTCTTCTTCATGTGCCGTGTCTATTCAGGACGTAGGCGATCATCGACTTCCATTTGGCTTTGTCTCTTGTCGCTCTCTATATTTTTTCTCTTGGCATCTCTTCCAAACCCCTCTCCGCCATCCATTTGCTCAGGCCTATCAAACATGTCTGGAGCTGCTTTCCCCTGTCTCTCCTTTTATCCATCCTGTGAGTATTAAATTCCCCAGGCCCTTCTTTTCATTACGTGTCCCAGGAACCTCAGCTGTCTCTTTCTGATGTTAAGTATGAGTTTTCTTCTCGTTTGCCTCCTCTCCAACACCTCCTCACGTGCTCATTTCGTGATATCCTCAGCATCCTCCTGTAGAACCACGTTTTTTGCTGCCTCAAGCCTCTCCTTCATCCTAGCACTTTATGTGAATTATTGTTATCAGATACAATTCGACACTTATTGGTGTGATTGATTTCTTTGCGTTAGGGATTTCGGTAAGTTAATCGCAGTTTCATTAAAGGGTCAAGGTAGGTTGGTTAAACCGTCCTGGGTATGATGATAAACTATGTCCTGCAGCAAGACCTCTTATCGAGAGATTAGAAGCTTTGAGCCTTAACCTCTTAACTGCTGTTGTTCCCAGGTGCAACCTGTGCTGGGATGAACTACCTGTTAGAGTCCCATATATGTGCAAATATTGACACCAGAAAAAAAAAATCAACAGGTCATTTTTATAGTAAAATGTCCACCTGTACATTTTTATAGCAGAATGACTATCCATACATTAAAAATGTATAAAAACGCAAGCTATGTTTTATAAAATATTACTAATAATACATTTTGTAGTGAAATTACTAACAATATATTTTATGATCTACAAACTATATCTCTAAAAACAACTAGTTTTTACCCTGAAAATATAAAATTATGTACAATATTAAAATTTCGGCATTATATAACCGATAGAGGTTGATTTGGCGCTAAACAAAACCAACCAACCAACAGATATCGACAAAAGCTGGGTTTCATCTATGTATTCAATTGTAAAAGTTGAATAACATGTATCATATTTTTATTACTCCGAATCTCTAAAGAAAATTAAATTTCAACATTAAATAAACCATGAGAAGTTGACATGACAACAAACAAATCAATTCATCAATCAAAGGGGGGCCCACATTCATTTCCAACCTGAGGGCGCACTTTTTCTTTTTAAGTTTTCTCAAATGTGCAGGCCGGTTAACAAAATAAAATACTGTTTAAAAAAAACGGGAATTCTATTCAAATACAGGTATCCTCTAAAAATAACGCTGGAACTAATAATGTATATACCATAACCCAAACAACACTTGTTTGGTCAGTAACGAATTCCGAATGTTTCCTTATAATAAAACAGTTAATATTAACATTACTATCACCATTTTGTCCATAGACGAACTAAATCTGTGTATATGTCGATAACATGCGCTTAACACACATTATTTTCGCTTACATATAGTTACATTCATAATAAACATCTATTGTTTTTATTACGCGTTGGCACACACACTTAAACAGACACAAGTTTTTCTTCTAGATTTAATATCCATTCATTGGTTTATTACACGTGACACGTATCTGACCAATGAAATTATACCTCATTCAACATATGGTCTCATGTTTTTTTAAATTATTAGTCTTTAATAAATATCTGAAGAAGCTTGTTAAAGTCAAACATGTTAGATTAAAGACACTTTTTTTCCGACTTGTTCTTTGCATATTCTATTCATATATATATATATATATATATATATATATATATATATATATATATATATATATTAAAGGATGAAAAACGTCTTTTTTATTAAGATGTTAGAACATTATTACTGTATTCGTAGCTGATTCTATAAAGTAACGGCTTAAGCTTTTTATAAATATTGCCTCGAGGATTTGTAGTTTGCATTTGTTGTTTTCTTGGTATAGGATATTTGTGTTGTCGATCGTTATTTTGTTGTATTTTTAATGTAGAAAGGAATGTTATTGTAGATGTCTTGAAATGGACGAATGGTAAAACGTGTAATTTAAGACGCCTGTTAATGTAGTTGTTCTAAATCCTACATATATATTTGTTTGTTTCTTTGTTCTTGTTTTTTTTTCGTTTGTTTTTGCTTGTTTTTTTTGTTTGTTTGTTTTTTTTTTTGTTTTTTTTTGTCGGAGATACATTCTCCCAAGGAAAATTTGAATTTGTATATAATGTTGGTTTTACGTAATACATCAGTTAGGGAGGAGTTATCAAATTCATAGTATTGTATTTTTATAAAATATTATAAATTTTAAATTTTATTAGGATTCATGGGAGATATATTTGGAAGAATGAGCTTTCTTATTATTTTTTCATCCTGTTTATAATTATCGTTCATCCGGTTGCAATATAAGAGTTTGAAATATTTACGGTCTTTTCTGAAAGTACTATATTTGAAGCAAAAAGAAAAAAATAAACTCATTTTCAGCAACACAGTTTTGCGGTTATTTTTTGTTACTACAACTATCACAAATGGTAATAACAATGTTAATATTAACTGTTTTATTATAAGGAAACATTCGGAATTCAATGACCGATCTTCAAGTTCTGTTTGAGTAACGCCACTAATGGTAATATTAGTCATTTTTTATAAGTAGACATTTGGCATTCATTGACTGAAAATTCCATGCCACAGTATATTGAAACTCATAAAATCCTTGTCTTAGAACAAATTTTCAGGAAAACGGTCTTCTCAAATTCAGTCGCTGTTATTGCAATTTCCAATATTGATGGGAATTTCCTTCCAAACCTTTTATTTAAAATAGTGTAGAGCATCAACATCTTGTATATATTATTACTTTCTCTTTGAGTTGCATATAATATCCATTAGAGTTGATCAATCAGACAGTTAAGTGTCATACATGATATACGCATCGAAATCCAAAGGTGTGTTAAGATAGTAGAATATTCTCTAAAAGCTAAGCAAAATATTAAGAAACATGATATTTTCATTGGAAGCAAGTAAAAGAGTATTGAACTGTTATATAATATCGGTTTTCCAATATGGCAATAAATGCTGGTCAATGTCTTCATAGATGAAGAATAAAGGGATATATATATATATATATATATATATATATATATATATATCATTCAAGGTAACTAAGCGGTTTAGGTAAGTGTAACCGGGTAGAACAATCTAGCATGTAGACGTAGTGGACGGTACTTGTCGTATGCAGTATCCTGAGATGTAGGTGTAGTCAATAGACGTAGACCAATAGTCGTAAACCTCTGGTCGAAGACCTGTAGACCTCTAGTGGTAGACCTCTCTGCGTCCTCGCCTTTGCCTGTATTTATGGCTGACACCAGCCAATCACATTACTGTAAGAGGGAACCAAGGTGTATGCATATTTATTACATATTCATTACACCAAATAGAAATGTGGTGCTACAGAAAGATGATGAGAAAACTATGAAACACGTGAACAACGACGAAATTTTAAAAACAATAGAAAAAGGGCGTCAGAAAAAGTCAGTTGAAATTTCTGTGACACATAATGAGGAAAGACGGTTTGGAAAATTTTATACTGACAGACCAAGGGAGATTGATTTTGTTTAGTGTCATACTAACCTCTTATTCAATGCCGAAATCTAAATGTTTTGAGTAAATATATTTTAAACGAAATATATTGTTTGTATTTTTTATATATATAAAAATGTATTGCTGGCATTTTTACTTATAGAGATATATTTTCATACTTTCATAGCATTTTGTTTTTGTTGAGGAGAGTCACTATTTGTCTATAGCCGAAACCCTAACAAGTGCTACCACTACGGCTCAGGGTGGACCAGGGGGCAACTGCAATTAAGAGGTGGTTCAAAGCCCCTCTACACCTTTCGATCAGAGGCCTTGCTGCCGGAAGTAGTTTAGCGTCATGCCCAGGACGAGAGGACAAGAGAGAAAGAATAAAACAGTTTATAAGTACCTAACGAGTTTGTAAATGTTTGGCAACACAAGTATTAAAATTTATAGCAAAAGCTGAACTTTACTAAAGCCTAAAATGATCAGGAATATTTTACCATATTTCTGAGTTCATGTATTGTAATTATTTACAATATTTACATTGTTCGGACTGTTGTTCTCATCTTCGTTGCCAGATATACGACCCGGCCGCCTTTGGTTGATTGGAATGTCTAACTGAACTCTTTATTCATCCACTGGGGTAAATTGTTCTAGTTCCACATATCATGGCTTTTCTTGATGTTTCAGTATCAGTTATTTCCCTTCAACTCAGGTATTGAACTCACAAATTTTTGGGTCAAGCTAACCACTGCTTTTCTTTGAGGACATCAGTGTATGAATTTTGAGGAATTATAAATTCAATGTCTTTGTCATCCTTTTTTTATCTGAGCTCATATTAAAATTTTGTTGTTATTATTGTTTTCCCTTATTGTATTCATTTCTATAATTGGTTGGCGTAGAAGGTTTTTGTAGCCTAGCATACGCGCTGATTCCTTAAGTTTTCTGTATTTTCCAGTCATATTTTCGGTCTATTATGTCAACTTCATTCCACAGGGAGCGCTGCTCCCCATATCCGTTTTCCCTCCACATGTGATCAGCTACGACTGATTTTTCTACCCCCCTCTCGAGTTATGGCTTTACAGTGTTTCTGCAGTCTTATTTTAACGAGGCGGCCTGTTTCTCCTTTATGTTGTGTTTCTCTATAGAAAATTAGTATCTCCATCAAATAAAGTAAAGAAAGATCAAACAATGAAAACAGAACGAAAACGGTCGCAGATCCTAATCAAGAACAAGAACCACTTCCCACCAAAGACATACAGGTGGTTATCACAGTGTTACAGTAAGCTATCTCACATATACGGTCTTCCCCAAATTCTCAAAGATGGTATTCTGATCAGGCCAATTGTTAACTTCGGAGACTCTGTGTGCCACACTCTGAATCGTTTCGTTGTCGATATTCTTCTTCTATGTGCCCTGTCTCTTCAGGACGTAGGTGATCATGGTTCTCAACGTCTTCCTATTCCTTGTGGCTCTTAGTATGTTTGCTCCTGTTACACCACGCAACCGCCGGTCCGTCATCCACCTGATCAGGCCCTGCAAATATGTTATCCGCTGCCTTCCTCTGTCTCTTTTTCCTTCTATTTGGCCAGTCAGTATCAGGTTCTCCAAACTCTCCTTCCTTATTGCATGTCCCAGGAACTTCAGTTGTCTCTTCCTGATGCTCACTATTCATTTTGTTTTCGTTGCCGTTCTTTCCAACACCTCATCGTTGCTTGCATGCTCAGTTCACGATATCCGCAGCATCCTTCTGTAGAACCACAATTCCGCTGCTGCAAGTTTTGTTCTCATTTTCGATGATATTGTCCAGCATTCATTGGCGTATTGAAGAACTGACATCACATAGCAATCCAACACTCTATTCTTTGTTTCTAGTAAAAGTTTCCTGTGTGTTAGTACTTTACTCAGCTTTTGGAACGCGTCCTTTGCCATGCCAATTCGCCTCCGGATCTCTGTGTCGCACTTTCCATCTCCTGTTAGAACACTTCCTAGGTATTTAAATTTTTGTACTTGCTTGATTCTGGTATCCCCCACCTGTGTTTGGCATTTTGGGTTGCACCTTTTGCTGATGACTATGCATTCGAAAGTCACCGCGTTATGTCCAAAACTACGCCCATTTCATGGAAATTATCAAAGATCCTCTCATCTAATCCAACCAGATGGTGAGCCTGGATGTGGTTAATTTGTTCCCAAACAAGCAATACGGAATAGGATCAGACAAGATGAAGGCTTATCAATAGGCTCGACATTATCAATATCAATGGCTAATATATACATGTAATACTTCGAAGAGATCACATTAGAATCCACATCACTAAAGTCAGCTCTCCGGCTGAGATATGGAAAAGACACCTTCATACTCTGGTCACATCAGGATATGATCCAGCTAGTACTGGGCAACATGAACTCAATAAGATCATTGATTCAGTTAAAAATAGATAAAACAACAAACTAGCAATCCTGGATCTCAAACAGAGCATGGGTTCATGACATCTGCATACCGCAAGCCAACATTCCCCCTCATCGTCAACTCCCACCATCCATACAGTGTAAAGAAAGGGATCGTCTGCTGCTTACAACGTCGGGCAAAATTTATAAGTGGCGACCCAAAGACATATGAACAAGAAATGGTCAATATAATCAATACCCTACAACATAAAGGCTACTCTGGCTACATTACAGCGGCTCCGACAAACTAAAATAGAAAGGAGGAAGAGAATAACACTCGGAAAATAACCTCGGTCTGTCTATGTGAATGGATTATCGCAAAGAATCAAGAATATCTGGGGTTCAAATAATATCAGGACGATCTTCAAAAGTGGTTCAACACTTCTCAGAAATTTCTTTCTTCTCAGACCTCCCATACAGGAGAACGTGATTGATGACTGTGTGTAGCCATACCATCCAGCTGCGGTAAAAAATATAAAGAAGAAACGGGCCGCCCCCTAAAGATAAGACTGCAGAAATACCGTAAGGCGCAACACGAAGAGAAATAGAAATTCAGGTGTTTCTGACCACATATGGAGGGAAAAGGGAAATCGCTGCCCCCTGTACGATGAAACTGAAATAATAGGCAGAGAACATAACTGAAAAATATAAACTTTTAGGGAATCAGCGAATATACTAGGCCACAAAAATCTAAGAAATTAATACAATATGGAAATCAATAATATGGAATGCGAGAGAAAAACAATAGTAACAACAAAATTCTAATATGAGCTCTAGTAAAAAAATGAACCATTAGGTTTATAAGTCCCAAAAATGCATACACTGATATCCTTAAGGTACAGTGGATAAAAGCGTTGGTTGAATCCAGTGACTTGACACTATGGGTTGTGAGTTCAATACCTGGCTAAAGCATAGGAAAACAAATACTTTGAGAGTTGAGCTAAGGGGAGATAACTGATACTGAGACATCCTGGAGAAGCATGACCCGTGGAACTAGAACTAAAACAATCTACCTAAAAAAGAGTGCTCATTTCGAAATTCCAATCTTATGAAGAAAACCGAAAAGTCGTGAATACGGCAACGAAAATGAGGGCAACAGTCCAAACAATGTAAATAGTGCAAATAAAGGTCAGGTAGTTGTGGAGAGATATGACCACTCACGTTCTAAAAGGCAAAGGCGCAAAGAAGAAGAAGAAGAAGAAGAAGAAGAAGAAGAAGAAAGATCTTGTGTAATTGGTTAGCAGAAGAGGGATTAAGATAGAAAGAGAACAAACTAAATTTACTAAGAGCTACAAAGAACGGGAAATTGTGGAGAGCCATGATCGCCTAGGGACACATAACACAGAAGAAAAATAAGGAGGACAGGGAGTTTTTGTAAGTAATTGTCAGAACACAATCAAAAAGACAAACTTTACTAAAGAACAGAAAGATAAGGAGAAAGTTAAATTTGTAAAAAAAATTGAAAATGGCTCACGAGCCGAAAGTGATCGGAAGAATTACTATACACACTAAGAATTTAAAAGTGAAAATTTTTGTGAAGACACCAGAAAAAAATGAATAAAAAATTTTATAAAATATTCCTTGTCCGTCATATTAAACGAAACGTGGATAAAATAGTTATTGCTGCTCAAATATACTATATTCCTTCATATCTATGTATCTATATTTTAAACACTTTTTGTAGTTGTTACTCTTCGTCAATATATGTGTTCTACACACACGCAAACACATTCACACACACATACTCACACACACACACACACACACACATACATACATACATACATACATACATATCTTTCAAATACCGGAAGTAAAAAATGCCTTCTCATCATCAATATGGTGGACTCACACACACATATACACAATTTCACATATATATCTATATGAGTGTGTGTGTGTGTGTGTGTGTGTGTGTGTGTGTGTGTGTGTGTGTGTGTGTGTGTGTGTAGAAATGTATGTGCCCTTAAAATTGCTGTCCTAACTGACCCAATGCTTGTACATTCTCTCAGGGATATGAGTCTATAATTGATATTTTCTTTCTTGTCTCCACCTCCTAAAAAAAAACCCACACATTCTTGATTCTTGGTGATCGGAAGGGCGGGATCCAGAAAATGTTAGGCGTATCTGGGGCTCTAATAACTGCAGAATATCCTGTGGCGGCAAATGATGAGAAATGTCCATTGAGTTTTATCTCTTAAAGCAGCAACGAGTCATCCATCAATAACGGTGTTTGAAGACTGAGCTCAAGTGTAAGAATGAAGGCGAGAAAATTGAGGGTCGAAAGAATTGTTAAATTCAAGACAGCTGGTGAAAGGCAATCTTTCTAGACTGACATAATTCAAATTCTCGGTCTATATCTCACTATGCAAGACACGTTGTTATAGCATGATATGAACGTTTGCGCTGCAAGCATATTTAAATTCATATTATTTGCTCGCTTTACTTTTTACCGGACTTCGAATTACGATGCACGGTGCCCTCCTCATATATTGGCTGACCGTTCAACCACCTGGGGAACATTAATAAATGTTCTTAAATTTACAACCCTTGATAAACTAATGACATCATCGCCTCTGTATATGAAGACGTGCAGCATAATAAATCCGACAATGGCTTGATAAAGTATCTCAGAGGACGAAACGCGTTGGCTAAGCACAGTTTTTCCGCTTGTCTCATTTTTATTCATACATTATTATATATATATATATCCGAGTGAATACAGAACGAAGAAAAAATGTTTTACAACGTCCAAAATATTAATTTAAAACAGTGCTCGATATATAATATATAGAGCTGTGAATATTTATTATAAATTATATTTTAGAACATGTACAGAATTTTTTTTATATATCCACTACAATTGTACATTTGTTTCGACATTGAAGCTACACTGTCTCATCAGGCAGTGTGGACAGGAATGGAAAACCTCTTTTCTTATATTTGGTCAGTTGTGTGTGGGATGTTGGTGGGGGTTAGTGATAAGGGAATAAGTCTTATGGATTGACCGTTAGTGTTTTGAAGAAAGTGGTGTGGGTAGTAAAGATAGTTGATTAATGGATGTCTGTGGGCTTTTTAGACAGACTTAACATTAGCAGTTAGAATGTAAGGTTTTATTATCTTGCAACAAGACTATATCCTTTGGATTTTGTAGAGGAGCAGTTAAGGATTGGGATGCTTATTTTGTACAGAATATTTTTGTATTTAAACAGAGTTTTAATAATTAATCTAATTTTCTATATTTAATCTTAATTTGGGATTTAAGAAATCGATTTTTTCTATTTAATTTTAAATTTTAATTTTACCACAGTTTGGAAACCGATTTTTTCTATTAAATTTTAAATTTTAATTAAATCACCGTTTGCGGTAAGATTTAATGTAAGAGGTAAAATTTAATGTTAAAAATTTAAGATAATAGGTAAGCAGGTAATAGGTGCGTAATAAGTCGAATTTTATGTAGGAGGAAAGATTAAATGTTTGTATTTAAGGTAATAGGTGAAGTTTAATGTGTGTATTGAGGACAATTTTTTAATTAAGCTAATTATGTATATTAAGACTTACTTTAGAACTTAGTAAATCGATTTTTTCTATAGAATTTTTGATTTTTTTAAATTTTTTTTTAAATTTCTTTTAAAAATTAGGTCACAGTTTGTGGTGTATGTAGGAGTGTTGTTAGTACAGTGAAGGTGCATCATTTCTAGGGGGTCCTAGCTCTGGGTTTGTAGTACTTATTAGCATGATTGTAAGGTTATTTCTTTAATGTGCTTGCAGTTTAATGTGGTTTCATGCCTCTGGTTTAAAAGCTTGTTGCTATTCATATATTTAATGATTTCAATTTTTCTTGAGGACAAAGGTAACATGGTTCCTTTATAGATTTAGCTGTTCTTGCTTATTTCAGGATTTTCCATTTAACTTTTGGCGTTTTATTTTCGTCTTTTAACTTCCAAAAGTATTTGGAGAGAGACGTCATGTTTTGTTTGTCTTTGTTATTGAAGGATGAGAGGTAACTGTAAAATCGCTTTTTAAATACGTTCTTGGTATTTCCGATATATATTTTTTCATCTTTAGGATTCTCCATGGATGAAATCGAACACATATATATCAGGGATTTTGTTAGACATTTATTGGTCATGGGGCATTGGTTTGGGTTTCTACAGTTACAGAGGTTGTTATTATGGGGCGGACTGGTATTAGTGTTGGAGTTATTTTTGTTGTGTGCTTTTAATATTTTGCTGTTATGTACTTTAATTACTTTTTCTAGATTATTGAAGCAGCTATAGCTTAGTTCTATTGTATTTTTATTGAAGATTTTGCTTAGAGGGTTATTTTTAGGAGAATGCTTATCTATTAGTTTAAGAAATTAATGTCCCTGCTTGAAGTCAACTGATTGATTAAAAGAAGGGTTATACCACATGATTTTCCTGTTTCTATTTTTGTTTTTTGAACTCCTAATTTTTTCCACAAAGCTAATTTTTGATGATTGATATTCGCTTTCTTTAAGGATTCTATCGTAAATTACCTTGTGTTTATCAAATATTTCTTTACTGGATGAGTGTGTGTTAATGCGGCGTTCTACTGATGATGGGATATGCTTGATAATGGATGGCGGGTGATTAGAGTTGGGGTTTATATATATTGGGTTAGCGTTGTTTTTCATGTAAGGTTGGAAAGTGTTCGATACTAATCTAATGTTATGTCTAGGAAGTCTACTTGCTTGATATTGGGTTTAATCACTACGTTAAAGACTAAAGGATCGAAAGACTTTATGAATTAATTTTCTAGTTTTATCAACCTTAACTCCAGTAGATTTATTTATTATCATGAGTCCGTCATCTCTATATAGTCCTATATTGTTCGTGCCGATTTCTTTACGCGCAGTGAGGTAGCTCAATAGGAATAATCCTACCAGATCTGAAGATTCTGCAGAATCCAGGGCTCCCATAAATAAATCAAAATTATCCGTTGATTTTTGTCCATTGTTCGTTGTCGTAGATGAGAACTGATTTTCTACAGTTCAAAATTATTTTGATTTCATCCTTTGAGATATCCGAGTAGAATTCCGCGAATTCCAGGGCAAGATTGAAAAGGTCCTCCGAAATCGATGGGTAAAAATCCACGATGTCAAATTGTAAGAAGGTGGCATTATTTTTCCCCAAGGTTTTCAAACCATTTGATTACCTCCACTGTACCCCTCCACTGCATGAGTTGAATTTTTTGCCTAATTTGCTGGTTGACTCTTTCTAATATTACCTTACTAATCCTACTATATATAGTCATCCACAGACAGATCTGTTTCGCTATATCACAACTCATCAGTACGGTTAGACATCCGATTTCTTTCAGCCAGGATTGAAACCTGACTGAATTGTCATCAACCGGCAATTCTACCTCTGAGCTATGGGTGCTCGGTAGAAGAAGGCAGACTTTTAGCGTGTGATATAGCGATATAGCATGTAAACAGATGCCAGTAGCTAAGAGTGTTCTAATTCTGAATGAACGATGTGTAGATGCTAGAGTAGCTAATGTTTTTTCAAAGTCTAACTTTCTTCCAGAGTGCTCAATCAGGATATATATATATATATATATATATATATATATATATATATATATATATATATATAAAGAGTGATAGATAGTTAAATAGATAGACAGAGAGAGAGAGAGAAAGAGAGAGAGGGAGTCTGGTGAACGATATAAGAATAAAATCAACCCAAGTTGAAGATTCAATTGATGAAGTCACCATAATTTAGTAATATTGTTATATCTTCTTTTTATAGATATTTACGTATATAATATAATATATGCCAACACACATCTGACCCTCCCCAGCGTGAAACTCGGGTTACGACTAGGGCCTTCCTTTCATAGGATTTAACGCTGATAAGCGTTATTTTTTTATTAAATTTGTTTTTGCTCTATCTAGGCAATATACGATTTGTCTTTCGGCATTTTTATTTATCTTTTTCAATATTGTAGATTTTGTTTACTTTCTCTTAAAAATCGGCATGAACTTTCCAGAACTCACAATATATATATATATATATATATATATATATATATATAGAGAGAGAGAGAGAGAGAGATGGGAGTGCACGGATAAATCGTCGCCTAAATTACGCAAAAATGAAAATAACAGTGACATCCATTTTAATATATATTTACGAAAGAGTAAATTTATTTAATATAATCGGCATTGGCGTCATCCCGACAACTTCGGAATCTCCTGAAACTCTTCTGGACAGTCTCGTTGTTCAAGTTGGTGAATGCTGCCATAATCCTTGCTTTCAGTTCATCTTTGGGATTACAAGGAGTTTTGTTTGCCTCCAGTTCAAATGTGCCCCAAGCATAATGACCAAGGAGGCTGCAGTCTGGAGAGGTAGGTGACCAGATCTAAGAGACGATGCAGTTACAGAAATTTTCTCACAGCTATCAATATTCGCCTGCTTGTGTGACATGGTGCAGGATCCTATTGCCATACATACAGACTTTCAGCAGCCACCCTCTTTACTTTAGGCAGCGCTATCTCCTCAAGGCATTTGATGTAGACCTCCACGTGGGAAGATTAATGAAGGCATCACGTTGTCATCACTGATGATCACTCCAAACACTTTCGTATTCACCGTTATCCTCATCCAACTCTTTCAATTCCTCTGAACTGTCCTCAGATTGACACCCAAACACTTTGAAATGTTTGTACTGGAGCTTCTGATGTGAAATCCAAGCGAGTGATGATAGCCGTTTTCAAATTTTTTACGGAATAAATTGCGTCATAATGGTCTTTTTGCTCACAGACTATGTCCAACTGACCATATTATACTCTACGGTCGACAAAATCAAAAACAACAACGCGCCTAAGCGAAGTTAAAAATATAAAATGTCAACAATTTACCCATAGCATCCTGTAATTAAATTAAACTGCTAAGTACGAAGGCCATTCAATAAATAAGGTGAATTTTTCAGTATAAGGACTTATAATACAGATAGAAGTTTACTTTTTTTAATTTTTTTCTTTTACTTCTTTTTCAAAGAGATTTAATTGTATTTTTTTTTTTTTTTTTTTTGCAGATTGAAAAAAGACTTTGAGAGTTTTGAAGATTAACAAAGATGGCCGACCAAGAAGCATACTCCAGGATCCAGAGGTCAGTTATCAAGTTTTTGGTTGCTGAAGGGTGCAAACTAGTTGAAATTCATAGGAGAATATCAACTGTGTATAGTGCCTCATGTTTCAGCCAAAAAATGTCTCCAAGTGAGCTAAATTGTTTAAAGAACGACGGAGCAGTGTTGCGAATGAAGACAGGCTTGGGAGGCCTACAGAAGTCAGGTATCCTGAGGTGATCGAATCAGTCAATGAGCTCATTCATTCTGACAGAAGGGTGACAGTGGATGATCCTGCAAGGACTTTGAGTTATTCTGTTGCGACAGCACACAAAACTGTCCATGATGACCTTGCCTACTCGAAAGTCAGCTGCCGGCGGATGCCAAAGGTGCTTACTACAGATCACAAACAGAAGAGGGTCGAGTTGTAAAAGCAGTGTCTCTCTGAGACATCAGTCCAAATATTTTTACGCTGAGGGAATAAGGAAGTTTGTGTACATATGGAAAAAATGTGTGACACTGCTGGGAGACTACGTCGAAAGAAAAAAGTAAGCTTCTATCTATATTAAAAGTCCTTATACCGAAAAATTCACTTTATTTATTGAATGACCCTCGTAGATGTCCTTATACCGAAAAATTCACCTTATTTATTGAATGACCCTCGTAGATGTCCTTATACCGAAAAATTCACCTTATTTATTGAATGACCCTCGTAGATGTCCTTATACCGAAAAATTCACCTTATTTATTGAATGACCCTCGTAGATGTCCTTATACCGAAAAATTCACCTTATTTATTGAATGACCCTCGTAGATGTCCTTATACCGAAAAATTCACCTTATTTATTGAATGACCCTCGTAGATGTCCTTATACCGAAAAATTCACCTTATTTATTGTATGACCCTCGTATAAACAACTTACCAAATACTAACCCCAAGCACACTTCTGGTCCGCAAATCATTGCAATTAATGGCGAATATATAATTGAACAAGTGTACATTATTTTATGAAGAATAAATTTAATGAACAAAAACAGAAATTATTTATGACTCAGGTTTATATATAAATATTTCAATGAATATTTGAATTAAACAATACAGAAGGATATGATCGACATGTATTATCATGTTTCGAGACTTCTTATTCAAGACTACTCATTCTGAATTTCTGAGTTCTACTCTTTTACTAAGAATTTTGAATTACTGTCCGTTACAATTTTGTGTTGTCATGTAGCATTTGAAATTAAAAATGAAATCGATTTAACTCTTTGGCTGTTGAATGAAATAGAAGTTTACAAAAATGTGCCAAGATTCAATAAAATATGTCATAAAGTTTACACTTTACATTGTTCGGACTGTTGTCTTCATCTTTGTTGTCAAATTAACGACGTTTCGGCCGTTTTTTACGCACCAGCCTTCTTCATGTGACTTTAATTTCAAACCGATCCCTTTTATTCGCCCACCGTGATAGATTGTTCTAGTTCCACGTGCCATGCTGCTACCAGATATTTCAATTTCAGATATTTCAGAAACGTCATAAAGATGATAACAAGGATAAGGTCAACAGTCCGAACAAAATGTGTACATAGTTGCAAAACCTCATCGTAGAAATATAGACAGTCATACATTTTGTTTACAATTATATATATATATATATATATATATATATATATATATATATATATATACTTTATTTACACTTAAAAACGCTTCGAACAGTAAATTACTGAGGTATAACCTATTTAAGCGAGATTTTGTGCTTAATATTAAGAAATATAGTTTTAGTAGTAAATAATACAAAAGTTCAAAGACATATCCTGACACTCAAAAACGCGATAAATCATTGATGGCAAAGTTAACATATATATATATATATATATATATATATGACAGAGAGAGAGAGAGAGAGAGAGAGAGAAATTTTAATTTCGGAATAAAGAGTCCGTTTTACACGTCATTTCTACTCACGAGTCAGATTGCCGACACATGTTCCCGAAATGGAGTATGAGGTTACAGACAGTTTGGTAATTTAAATACGCATGGAAACCTACCAAACTCTATCCGTAACACATAGACACCTCCTAACACACTAACCCTCCCATTCTCTCCAACTCTTCCCCTATGTACATCCTAACTCGTCTATCGCCCTGTGTAACCCCCTGCGCTATAGTGTCAGTGGAATGCCTTGCTTGGGGTGACATGATTAAAAAAAAAATCGTTGATAATGAAAATATAACAGCATAATCCAAATATGAAAAAAGGAGACATGTTAGAATACTGCAAAAATTAACTCAAAATTGTTTTTTTTTTAAATTAATAAAATCATCTTTGTCGGAAAGAAATCTTACTGTCCAAATATACATTAATTTTATATATATCTATACATATATAACAATATTACAAAAAAGTTAAAGAACATGTAGATTAAAAACCTACTGTTCAAGTATTTACTTTTATAAAAACTGCTGGATACAGAGTAGAGCTTATTAACATTGTAATTTTGTTATTACAATGGTTTAATAATATCACTACACAAAAATGTTCATGTTTCAGAACAAAGCGGTTCCTCTTCAGGTGATATGTTAAAATAAATGGTGAAAATGATTTATTTTGAAAATATATGATGAATCCATGGTTATTTAGAAAATTAGGGGCTTGTAGTTGGAGGAAATGCTTTAAGTATGTCAATATTGTTCAATCAAAACTGAGAATTATGTAACCATGGATATTTAATATATGGGTTATGAAACAGGGCAGGATGGCTTGGATCTAGACATGTCAAGTTTTAATTTTGTCTGGGGAAGATACATAGTGTGACCTTAGATTTTTTAAATGGGTAGACAATAATTTTTGACGAGAGGTTGGATTTTAGGTTTTTTTTTATTGAACAATAGATATTTTACTACTATCTATGAGTAAAGAGGCTAGAATATTTAAGTCAGAATTAGGATTAAATAATCATGGTATACTTAGTTATATTGTATTAAGAACAACAATTAAGTATTGTGTGGGTCATTTACTTTATTAAAATAAATTAATTTTTTAAAATTATGTTAAAGTATAAGCTATAAATGAAACATTGTAATTTATGAAATTTTTACAATTATTTTGTCTGAGTAAGGTACATAGTGGGAGCACACAATACTTAAATAGGTAAATAATTTGTAACAGCAAGTTGGATTTTATAAACATATATGCAATATATATACATGCAAGTTTCAGTAAAAATGAGAGACAAGGCGTTCCGGTTAGGTTTGTATAATGTTTCATGTGATCTCATTTTTTTCTTTTTAGTAGTTAAATTATATAAACTCTATCGATAGCATACTCATCAATAATAGAAATATAATATAATATAATAGCTTTAATCACATGTAAAAAATGACCAAATATAATGGAAGCATTAAAAGAAGAAAAGGCCAACATTTAATAATATCAACTATGAACACGGCCACAATGAGTTGATCGTGTTTGGGAAATAAAACATCCGTATAATTCTAGATACACGTATAAATCAATCTACATGTTAAGTTAAAAGTAATATAAAATCCATCCTTGGTAATGACTAAAAGTAAAGCCGAAAGCGCTTAGATAAATTAAACATTCGGACAATTTTTATATAATTTATGTTCCGAAAAAAAAAATAAGATCACATAGAAAATTATCTTAAAACTTAACCACAGCACCTTGTGTGTCATTTTAAAGGAAACTTTCATATATATATATATATATAGAGAGAGAGAGAGAGAGGGGAGGGAGAGGGAGGATAAGGAACAAATAGAAAAGCATTTATCAATCTAATGTTCATTACTTTTAATAAAGAGAATGAAATATCGAGAAAAAGGTGAAAAAATTCTCTAATTTTTATTTTGTGTCGTTCGATTTTCATTGGTTAATCATGCTTCGTGTGCATTCGACTCGTTAAAACAACGGCGTTCCAAATTCAAAGAAAGATGTCTCGTTCCTTCAAAGATTCAAGGAATTATTGGATTCCAAGCCTAAATGAAAAAAAAAACGTAAATATTTCTTTATATTTGTAAGTGTATCATAATTCTAGTTTGTCTATGTGGGATTCGGATGATTGTTTATTCGTAAGCGTTTGTTTCTTTGTGTGTGTGTGTGTGTGTGTGTGTGTGTGTGTGTGTGTGTGTGTGTGTGTGTGTGTGTGTGTGTGTGTGGTAGTAGTAGACATTATCCTGATCTGTATTTGTTCCCACTTCACACACACACACACGCAACACACACACACACACATGTATATATTTACACACATATATGAAAGTTTAATTAGACAAGGTGCAATATATCATTTTTCATGTGAACTTATATTTTTTCCCTTTCAGTACATAAATTATATAAAAATTGTCCGGATGTTTCATTTATCCAAGCGCTTTCGGCTATATCTTTAGCCATTATCAAGGGTTAATTTTGTTTTATTTTTAACTGAATAATATATGGATTGTTTTGTACATAGATCTAGAGATATAGGAATGTTTTATTTTCCGAACACGGTTAGCACATTGTAACTGTATTCACAGTTGATATTATTGAGTGTTTGCCGATTTCTTTTTTATTAATAATGCTTCCATTATATTTAGCCTTTTTTTTTACATGTGGACGATGCTATTATATTTGTATAATCGACGAATATGTCACAGATAGAGTTTGGTGGGTTTTCACGTGCATTTCAATGAAACCTAATAGGGCTATGGTCAGATAGATGTAACGTGAGGCTTCTTGTTAAACATGCCTAGACTACTAAAGTTCCCTTTCTACGACCATAATGGCAATATTTACATTCAGATTAATGGAGTAAGTATGGGAAGACCTGTCGGTTTGTGCTTCTGTGTTACATGTTCCAAGAGCCAATCAAGGTAAAAGGTTACTGTGTTGTGTTATATTAGCGTAGGAAAGAACAAGCGTCAGAAGCATAGAGCTAAAAAGTAGCCTTTAAAAGGAACCGAAACAGGAAACAAAGGGTAAACCTGTTCACAAAACTGGGGAGGAGTGTGAACCATACGATAAATTTGTTCATTTTATAATTATTTCTGCTGGATTATTTAATGAAATAATAGCGTTTTTGTTGCACCATAATTATTTGAGAGGAATTGTTTATTTTGGGAAATCATGTGAGAAAAGCTTAGGCTCTCCTGTCAAAATATTTTTTATAAATTCAGTCCTTATCTTGATGCTTATGTATTCCTATGTTTCTTTTAAGTACATATTTCTGGAATCGGAAGCTAATTCATCAAGAAAATTTGTTTCAAGACATTTCCAACATAAATCAAACAGACAGTTACAGAGTGTCAGTGTCTTGGCGTCAACAGCAACGTTTTAAAATAAGACTCAATAAAAACAGGTGACGATAAGAAACTCTTTTTTCAATATTTTACATTTGTTTATTTTTATTTATTTCATTATTTATTGGTCTTTAAGTATGCCAACTTGAAAGCCACAAAAAATATATATAATAAAATGAACAAATCAAAATGAACAATGGGAAAGTGATTCGACATTGACGAAACGCGGAAAAACAGGTGAAATAACATACCCCGGGGTTGGGGCTGAATTTTACAGCAAAATGTGTTCTATGTTCTCAACATTTGTTAAAATTAGTTTAATAGGGTACAATACCAAAAGAAGAAAAGTGAAAGTCAAGAAGAGAGTGTTGCGCCAAAGTTGAAGATGAAGGAGACATAAAATCAGAATTTGAAATGCTGGATTTGTATCTTGACTCGGTCATAGGAGTACGTAAACGACTATTTCATGTTTTTTTTTTTAATCATATCACCCCAAGCAAGGCGATAACGCCACTGATGCGCAGGGGGCTACGTAAGAGTAAAAAGATTGGAAAAGAGAAAACCGGAAACCGTATCCTAAACAGGAAACAAGGGATGAGCCTCTTCACCTGTTCAATAGATGTGGGTGGAGTGTGAACCGGGTGATAGTTTAGTCTATCTACTCCAATTGAAAAAATAAAGAAAAGAGTGAAAAGATTGGAAAAGAGAAAACCAGAAACTGCACCCTAAACAGGAAACAAGGGATGAGCCTCTTCACCTGTTCAATAGATGTGGGTGGAGTGTGAACCGGGCGATAGTTTAGTCTATCTACTCCAATTTAGTAGCGAAATCTAGTGCCCATATCAAATTTTAAATAAAACCTCATGCTAAATGCTTAAATCTCACATCTCTTTCTTGTAAAAATTATAGTTAATAAATAAATTATAAGTATTCTAAAATGAGGAGTTACTTTTCAATCAACCTGTATATAAGAGAATCCTTTTCTGGTTGGAAAAAAATATGAATTTTTCCAAATATTAAGATTTTAAAAAATTAAAAATGTCCTCAAAGATATATATTTTGTCAGGTTTTAATCCATATATTCTACTCATATATATATATAAAAATCCGACAAAATGAATTAGTAGCGAACAGGTACAAAAAACGTGTTCCTAATCTAACATGCCTCAGTCACTCTAACAAGCCTCTTCAGAGACTCTCCCCAAAGACAAATGATCTAAAAAACTCTTTAAAAATTCTTTGAAAAACCCAGCGACAGCACGCTGACCGAGGCATGACCCCACTGGTAAGACACAGGTCACGCGCAACAAAGCAACGGATACTTAGCCTCATGCTAAACTCAATATCGATCTAACATATATATATATCCATTGCTAAGTCAGCTGCTAAGAAAGTTGGTTCACTAGATCTTACATACTACAGGATCTATCTTACATACCTATAAGTTTACCATTCGTCCATGCTTAGAATATTCCTGCCACATATAGACCAGTGTAGCTGCTATTTACCTTGGGCTCCTTAATAAGACCAAAAAAAGAATCGGTAACATTATTAGTGTTGATCTGGCGGCTCGGCTTCAGTCACCTTCCCCTCGAAGTAAGAATATCTCCTTGTGTCGTTTCTATACATACTTTCATAGTAATTGCTCATTTTAATTGCTCGTTGTACTTAGATTTTATGAGTTGAAGCACAGTACTAGATGTGGATGTGCGTTGTGGTGCAGTGGATATCGATTCGGGGAGCCGAGTTCGAATTCCAGTTAAATTCCTTGCATTCACTTATGCACAAATACCCTTGGGAAAGGTATTAATCCGTCTCTTCCCTATAGTTATAGGTTAAATAATAGGACAGATTGTGTCCTGTAACCTGGTAACCAGTCTACTGCAAAAAGCAACCTACTGCGGGATAATTTTCTGCACATTTTCAGTCATGCCTCTTTTGAGACATGATCGCCCAAAGCCTGTATCACGTATGGCACTTAACTGACTGACGAGACTTCCGTCGAGTTTTCGTCAATTTACAGTTGAGCAGGATAGATGTAACCGTGAGTTCTATGCTAACAGTTTCTTTTCTCGCACTTTCCGGTTCCATGCTTTCTAGCCAACTTTGATTTTCAAAACTTTAAATGCAATGTCAATCCCTGTCTACTGTCTTCCTTATTACTATCTTATTCCCGCTCATTATTATTCCGCATCCTGTAACCCCTTGTGTCTTTACTGCCTTGCATGGGATGATACCGATTACATATATATATATATATATATGTATGTATATATAATTCAACAGCTTTAATCTTTCCTGTATGCATGTATGTGGGCGCGTGGCCGAGTGGTTAGAACGTTCACTTTTTAACCATGAAGCCTGGTTCTGAATCTCACCATGCTCGATTTATCAGGAAGGTGACTTCTCGATATTATCGGTCTTGGAGGAGGCGATTCCAGCGTGTGGCACCTTTGGAAAATGCCTGAAAACCATACCACAGGTTGACCCAAGCCTTGTGAGTGAAATTGGGTAGACGGCTCTCCTTGAAGAACCGTCGATAGTTGGGCTAGCTCGAAGTCACAAGACATCTCATGGTTTAAGCGTCCTGGCTTTGTTCAGCCTGTTTATCATGCTAGATAACGCGCTCTGTCCCAGAAACTGTAAATAAGGCCCGCTCAACATAGTTGCAATATAAACCACAGGTGGGCTCTATGGGTGTTGAACAAACACAACTGTGCACGAGCAGTTGTCCACAATGGGGATTAGCTAGCCAGCCCGGTAGACGAGTATCCTCGAATACGAGTGGCCAGCCATTATGTATGTATGTATATTTTTGAGATAGAGCTTAAACGATGAATAATACCTCAACTAATTTAGAAATACATTGTATTTTTAACCCTTGACGAGTGCCGTGCCAAATTTCATTAAAATTATTGTTTTCTGTTTTTAGAGCATTTTAATAGAAGATTCAGTATTTGTTTTCGGTACATATTCTTATTTCAATTCGCGTATATAAACAAACACTTGTATTATATTCCACCGATTATGTGTATGAAAAAAGAACATTCATAACAGATTATAATAAGATTTATTAATAAAATGAAATATGCTTAACACAAATTTATACAATTCACGACACAGTATTAACACTTTTTTATAAACAACTTCTTGAAAGGTGAAGGGGCTATAAGTGTCACATGACTTGATAATAAATGAATATATGCACGCTGGTTTGCTGCCGTTACGTATTTTGAAATGAATGAGGGTAAGAAACAAATATGTATTTAAAAAATGTACTTATTATTTGGAAGCAGACTACGCTGTTTTAACCCTCTAGGGCCATTCGTATCATATTTGATACAGTATGAAAACAAGCCTTGAAAGAAATATTTTCCTGAAAAATTTTTTAAGAGAAATATTTTATAAATTTTAAATGAAAGCAGTACTGACTGCTCAGTCAATGAATACCAAATGTTTCCTTATAGGGAAATACCAAATGTTTCCTTATAAGGAAATACTGTATCAAATATGATACGAATGGCCCTAGAGGGTTAAGCTATTGTTCCAAAAGCTCATACAATGTGTTAACTCTGAAGCCCAGTAGATAAATTTTTCTTACTAGGTTTTTATTATTCATTATTAATTCTATATTCAAACTATATTTTATGGAAGAAATTTCTCTTTTTATGTTAAGAAGTAAAATGTTTATATCGTAAAATAAGTTATTATTATACTTTAAATCAGGATATATTTGCGTTAAGGCGTTCTGGGGTGTTTTTCATTCGTTTTTACGATGGAAATAACTTATTATTTAACTAATAATTAGTTATTACTTTTATAATGACGACACTTTTTGAAGCTGTTACTACAAATTGTCATCCAATGAGTTAACTATGAAGCCTAGTGTAACAATAAACCTTCTTATACCGCCTTTAAATGGAAATTAAATTCATGACCGAAACCTAAACAGTAGTATTTTTTAAAGAATTTTTAGCCGACATTATTTTTTTTTATTAATATAGACGTCATTTTAGTGTATATAAGTGTTTGACTTGTTACCTCTGGCGGATAAAAAAAAACATCCAAAATTGACCCCTTGTTCCAAACTAATAAACTAATCCAAGATAAAATTATACACACTTGTTCTCTCTTCACATCTGCCTCTTCTAGTCTATCGATACAATTTCTGAAGTTAAACGCCTTTTTTTTTAAAGGATAGATCTTTCAGATTCTCTATTGTCCGTAATGAAAACTGCCTAGGTGCTTAATCCTTGAAATTTCTGCTGCAGATTTGGGTCTTTAATATTTTTCTTATTTTTCTTATGCATTGTTTGCTTAATTATTCCCGTGTCTGTTTTTGCTTGATGCTATCTGCTTCCAGATCATTCATGTACTTCTAATTTTCTTTCAGAATGATGATTTCAAATCAGTAAGGACTGAACGGCTTTCCTGGAAATTAAGTGACAACAAGCTCCTTTAATACCCATATGATCTTTTCTATAGTCTTTATGCAATAATAATAATAATAATAATAATAATAATAATAATAATAATAATAATAATGGTTCCCTAAAACTTTGTAAATGTACAAATCTCCTCGGTGCCAGTAATTCTCTTTAAATAAAGCATGAAACTGTGAAAAATAACTGCTACTTCCAAATGTTTGAATATCCGCGGAGGAATCTTTCTGTCGTCTCTTCTGTCCTCCTGTTCTTAATCCCTCTTTTGCATGAGCTAAACAGAAATAACTATGTCTACCATGACGAGAACAAAAAGTTCGAAATAATTCCAAGATTACTGAAAATTACTCATCTCAGAAATAAATACAAAATATGACAAGTGACACGAACCCACAAACCAGTTGTTAAAATGCATCTTACAATGAATATAAAACATTTGAAAACTACACCACTAAAGACCTTCGGGGCGGTGACGTAGTGGATAGAGTAGTTGGTTATACATGTGTTAGTAGCATCTAGTGGTCATGCGTTCGATCCTTGGGCGTGAAAATGACGAACCGAATCCAGCATGAAAAAACAATACTTGATTTCACAGGATATTTTGCAATAATCAACGAGATAGTCCACATCAGCCAATCTATGATGATGACTAGAGGGTACTTGGTCGAAACGTTGTGTCTATTATAACACCTATATCAACCAAGATGAGAACAAAAAAGATTAGAAATAACTATGGATACAAAGTAAAAAAAAAAAAAAGGAAGTGCTAAATCTCCTATTTTACATGGATGATATATTCTTTGCAAAAGACAACAATGAGTTGAGGTTTATCATCAATGCTATATATAAACTGTCTCACTGAAAACATCGGTATGGATTTCGGATTAGATAAATGTGCAAAGTAACATTCAAGAAAGAAACAATTACAGAAACACTGATCTAGATTTCATCACAAAAATTAGGGAACTGGAACAAAAGAAAGCCTATGAATTTCTAGGAGTCAGCGAAGGGGACAGAATACATCATACACAAATGAAGGAGAAAGTACGAAAATAATACGACAGACGTGTGCGTCTGGTGTTGAATACCGAGTTGAATTCACAATACACAACATCAGCCATGAACACTTAAACATAATTGACATAAAGTCAAAACGTGAAAGCTTCCCAGATCCGAAGGAGGCAGAGGATTAGTTCGAATAGATCTGTCTAACAAAGCCACAAGTAGTCTTCGAAGATATCTGGAAACTACAGAAGACTGGATGTTTATTTGTGTCAATGAACATGAAAGAAATAAGAATTCAGTAATAAAGGAAACCAACAAGATAACCCTGAACCCAACCGTGGCTACGTAGTACTATGTTAAAATCTGAAACCTAGAGTTTTATTCCTGGTGCACAGGACTAGTGCATATTAAGTAGAATTTACCAAGCGCATATAATTGTGTTAACCCGAATGCAGATTCTGGGATAAATATCCAGAAACAACTGAACATCTTGTATCAGGCTGCACAGTGTTAGCACTCACTAAATATAAATTTCGACATGATTGAGTAGGCCAATATCGGCACTGGAAAATGCAACTTTTACGTGAGAGAAACTTCAAGAAGCTGTATGCACATCACCTAGACCCGGTTACAGAGATATGACCTGTAACAATTTTGAAGGCCTTTACAATACACACAGAGAGAATAATCAAAGTTAATCGCCCAAACATAATGATGAAAGCCTACAAAAACAGAATGTGCTTTTTAACTGACATGGAAGTCCCTGCAGTTTTTAATGCATCTTTGAAGATCTTTGAAAAAAAAACTATTAAAATATGTTTTGAGTAGAAATCTCAAAATGTGGCACATGAAGACATTAATAATTCGAGTTATAGTTGGGGCTTGACTGGAAAAGGTTCCGATAGATTAATTGAAGGAATTCCTGGTAACTCATGCCTTAAAGAAATACAAAAAATTTACTCACAAATACAGCGCACATATTTTGAAGAACTTTATGTAAAATGCATGTTTTTTTTTGTTTTGTTTTGGTTTTCGTTGTTTTTTTTTTCGATTTTTTTGTTTTGTTTTTTTGCTTTTGTTCTTTTTTTTTTTTTTTTTTTTTTCAAAAATGACCAGCGGAAAATGCCACGTAGTCATTTATTACCTTAGGTTTGTGATTGGGAGCAGGAAGGAAATATGTATGCAAGAAAAATCAACGGAACACTACTACTACTACTAATACTAATACTAACAATAATAATAATAATAATAATAAGAAGAAGAAGAAGAAGAAGAAGAAGAAGAAGAATTTTCTGGAGAAACTTTTTTCTTTCGTTTTGCTTTTTTCTGGAGTCTTTCTTTCTAATTACTTTTTCTCTTTTATTTAATTTAGTTTTTTTCTTTCTTCCCATCCTTCCAATTGGGTTTGTTATTTACTTATTCACTTGCAGACAAATACCTTTGGGGAAAGTATGAATTCATTTTTTCTACCCCCAGCTACTGGTTAAATAGTAGGATTGTAAGTAGAAAAATCCCTATTATCCTAATAAAATATGTTTATGTATTTATTTACTTGCACACAAATACCCTTGTAAAAGTTATGATTCCATCTCCCCTTCCCCTAACTACTGATTAAATAGTATCTGAAAAAATTGTTGTTTTCCTAAAAATAGGTGTTAATGCAATATTCACTCGCAAAAAATTATTATTGCAATTCAAATTATGTTTTGGCTTTAAATAACCCACAAGTGTTATTAAATCGTAAAAAGCAAATCAGTCAACTTCTTTTATGCTTCATTCACTACTAATTTCCATTTCGTTCGTTCTTTCTTTCTTTCTTTCTTTCTTTCTTTCTTTCGTCCGTTATTTTTTTCTATTCAATACTACTTTCCTTTTCTTTCTTTCCTTCGTTCTTTCGAGCTTTCTTTCTTTACTCTTTCCCTTATTTTTTCTTTTAACCCCATATTTACTGTTCTGTTATTCCACGTCGGTTATTTGGCACCAAAAGAATATATCAACATCGTTGTCCTCAGCCATCATTACAAACATGGCTGACGTAGTCCCATGCTCTAATATCGTTGCCATGTTTACATGGACAACAACAAAGTATAATGGCTCACCTTTGGCGTCTTCGACGGTGGTCATGCAGACGTGCGGCTAGATGGACGGCTGACACAGACATACAGTCTCCAAAAGGATCCATTATCTGTAACTTTTCGCCTTAACCGCCTTCAGAGTCAGCTGTCTGACCACGCCTAGTTTCAAAGTCCTTGATAACTCACTGTTGGGTTTTTGCAATCCCCTCGTTGTCCTTTCCCCACTAACTTATTATCATTATTTTTATCACATTCTGATTTTTTTTTATGTTCATAGAGTTTAACGTTTTAGTTGGCATATTGGTAGAATATTTGTTAAGCACCATTCAGGAAAACTCAAAAGATAATTCCATGTCTACAAAATTAGTACACCAGAAAGAATATGGTGATTTTCTAATTAAAAAAGCTGTAACAATTCCTAAGGTAAGAAATCACCAACATAATACGCTATTAATTATTGGAATTGGTATCTTCATCGTTTGATATAGTCACTACGTTTCGAATGCAGTTATACCTTCATCTTTTTCCCCCTCCGTATGCTAGTGATATCGTAGGTTCGGGGTATTTTCAGGTTACCCTCGTTCCGCTGTCTTAGAAAATTATGGAATGTGATATGCTCATATTCGTCGAGTTCCGCTGACTAAGGAAATCTTAGAATTGAGATCTCGTCGGATTAGGATATGAATATATATAAACTATCGCCCGGTTCACACTCCACCCACGTCTATTGAACAGGTGAAGAGGCTCATCCCTTGTTTCCTGTTTAGGATGTGGTTTCCGGTTTTCTCTTTTCTAATCTTCTCACTCTTATGTAGCCCCCTGCACATCAGTGGCGTTACCGCCTTGCTTGGGGTGATATGATTAAAAAAAAAAATATCCTAATCCGATGAGATCTCAATTCTCAACTCTATGAACATTCAGATCACTAACGTTTTACTACCGAATGATATCGTGGCATCGAGATAAATTCAGAATGATATCTTTTCAACTACGATGGATATAATGAGATTAGGATATTTTTAGATTGCTATCGCTCCACTACCGATCGATATCGTGGCATTGGGGAATCATCAGGTTGCTATCGTTATAGTATCGAGGGATATCAAGGAATTGGGATATATACAGACTATCGTTTCATTATCGATGGATATCGTGACATTGCGGTATCTTCAGACGGCTATCGTTCCACTGTTGATGTATATCGTGAGATTAGGATATCTTCAGATGTCTACTGTTCCACTGTTGATGGATATCGTGGCATTGGGATATCTTCAGGTTGCTATCGTTTAACTGTAGATTTTTCTCGTTCTGCTGTAGATGGATATCGTCACATTAAGATATCCTAAAATTCTTCTAGTTCTACTGTCTAGGAATAATTGTATGATTCGGATATCGTGCGATTGTGGCATCTGCAGATAGCCTTCGTTCTGCTGTGTATGGATATGTTTCTCTTTTTCTCATTATGCTTGAATGAGTTGTTTGAAGGCTAGTATCTTTGTCTTTGTACACGCCATTGGTCGTTATTTAAGAACAAAAAAATCAGAATTTTTCAATTATCAATCAGTCAATTAAGTGCCATACGTGATACACGCTTGGAGCGAAAGAGACATGACTGACTGGACAGAAGATTATCTCGCAGTAGGTTGCCAACCATGGCTATAGAACCCAATCTGTCCTGTTATTTAACCCATAACTAAAGGGAAGAAACAGATTAATACCTTTCCCAAGGGTTAGTCAGTTAGTTAAGCGCCATACGCGATACACACTTTAGGAGATCATGTCTCGAAACAAACATGACTGACTGGGCAGAAGATTATCCCGTAAGAGGTTGCCTTTACTTTTTGCGGCAGACTGGTTGCCAACCAAGGCTATAGAACCCAGTTTGTCCTGTTATTTAACTCATAACTGGAGGGAAGAAACGGATAAAACCTTTCCCAAGGGTATCTGCGCATAAAGTGAACGCAGGGATTCAAGTGGAATTCGAACTCGGTTCCCCGATTTTCTCGTTCGATATCCACTGCACCACAAAGCACATCAAATTGTAATTATCGTAAAAGACAAACATACACACTGATTGAATAAGGCCTTGAAAGAATCTTTCTCTCATCCACTGTAGTAATTGTAGTAATTGTAAACCTATTTAACCCTAAGTTGTACAATGTATATGACTTGATTATTGTCTAATGTGTGTGTGTGTGTGTGTGTGTGTGTGTGTGTGTGTGTGTGTGTGTGTGTGTGTGTGTGGTTTTGTATCTTTCTCGACAGAGATGATGAAAAGATCTCGCCTCGTTCAAGATGCGCGCAAATACATATAACCTGGTCTTTTGACTAAAAATTCTTCTACCAGCGGTCGAAGGAAGTTTTGAAACCCAGCCAAAAGTCATAAATTCGAAAGCAGATTTTCAAAGATGGCGAAGAATATGGGATTTAGATCTATCTATCTATCTATCTATCTATAAATCCGCGTTTTCTTGCTTCATTGCCTGAAAATATTTCAATTTTCATGTGTTCGGCTTGCACTGGTTTTATTTATTTTATTTTATTTTATTTTATTTTATTTCGTTTTATTTAATTCATTTATTCATTCGTTTATTTTTTGTACAGGGTCAGACTAGATTAGGTTTGGTAAATATAAATATATCTTGCTGGCTATCAGTCCGAAAGGGCGTGACTGACGCGCAATCACATCTTTAAACTGATGTACTCGACGCACTAGATGACAACAGATCCCTAAACATAGCCGCGTAAATTGCTGAAAGGCAGAATGAGAAAAGTTTTTTTTAGTTCGTGTTGTACTTGCAACTTCCGGTGTGACCCGGACATTATTCAAGCGACATTTTCTGGGCACTTCACTTTTGAAGGAGTCACAGATTTGAAGACAAATATCCATTCACACCCGATGACATTGTATACATGTATGTCTGTATATGTATGTGTCGGTCCTTGTAAATATGAGTGCCAATATATATATATATATACCTTTACAAATGCATACATACACAAGATATATATACATATATACATATATATACACACACATACACACACACGCATATATATATAATGTTGAGTTTGAGTTGGCGCCAAGATTGATGATGTTTCAATAATTTTAGAGATAAAAGTTATTTTGGCAAGCAGTTTTTATCGTAAAGTGCTCGATATCGGGGCCAAGCGTTGATAATTTTAATGCAAAAAATTTGTGATTTTAACTGGGCAGGTTCATGTCAACTTCGAACTTTCGTGAGGAGACCGTTAAGACGCTCTCACTCATCGGAGTCACAATCAGTGAGAGCATTCTAACGGTGTCCTCTAAAACTAAAATTATATATGTATATATATTATTCAAATAGATAGATAGATAGATAGATAGATAGATAGATAGATAGATAGAATTATACTAAGTATACTAATAAGTTATCGGTATTTACCTGAGCCTCCCCACAAAGATGGGATGTGGTGCGAAGCCGACTTTTATATGGGGCTTTCCGAGAGCGTACGCTCGGGCAAAAAAAAAAAATATCATCGTAGAGCCCCCGCATATGCGGGGTCGGGCTCTTGTCTACATTTTCCTCCGCATAACCTCGTCTGGGTTTCTCTCCCTTCGAAGACGGAGAGTCCGACAAAGAGAGAGTATTTTCTGTTTTCATACTTATAAGTTCTCGGTTCAACTTATTTTCCAAAATGTGACCAAATAAAATATTTGAATATGGGTAGATCGATTCTTGATCAGTCTAAGAACTTATGAGAACCACACACACACACACACACACACACACACACACACACACATATATATATATATATATATATATATATAAGTATGTGTGCGTATAGATATGTATATTTGGGTGCGTGTGTGCATGTAATTTTTTTCAAGTATATATATGTGCGTCTTTTTCATGTATTATTAATTTCTGTAGTTATACAGATGGACACATACTCTCTCTCTCTCTCTCTCTCTCTCTCTCTTTCTCTCTTTCTTGCTTTCTCTCTTTTTATATATATATATATATATATAGCAGTTACAAATATATCAATGAAATATATATTTTTCTGATATATATATATATATATATATATATATATATATATATATATGCAGCTACAAACATATATATACATACCAGGAAATATTAAAAAAGCACTTATTTCTCTGCTTATATTTTGTCAAGAACTTCCTTCCCAGCATCTTTACAACATTCCACATCTTTTCTTTGCGATAAATCATTTTGCGCCATTTTGCTTCTATACCATTACTAAAATCTGTGCGTGTTTTTTCTGCATATAATCATTTTTAAGGAGTATATTAATAATAATAAATACAGGTACAGTCACACTTACTAAACCTACTCTAGTCTGGCACATGGCTAAGTGGAGGTTTTATTTTTTAATCAAAAACTACGAAAACCACTCTTGAAAATCTTGATTCAAATTCCTTTTTTGTTTTTAATGTTTTTTTTTTAAATTTAGTTTGAACTGCGGAGCCCATATGATATAATCAAATTTCTCATCGAATAAGCAGACAACTTCATGATATATATTTACACAAATATTGATTGCTTCTCTTTGTATTGTTATACACACAACGGAAAATGTGTCAAATGTGACATAGAAACCTTAAGGAACATTGGAATAGTGAAATATGCTATCCAAAAACTAATAAGGTGCTGAAAAGTAGTAATATTGTTTCATTAGAAACAAAGTCCAGATTAGTGAACAGTCACACCCTTGCGCAAATTAACTTAAACCTAAACAAATAATGTCTTTCTCAGATCTTTCACACTTTTCCTGATCACGTATACGTCATCTCTTAGCGTTGTTTTTCTTTTATGTTTTGTGACTGATGGATCCAATTTATTTCTTCGCCTTGATGACACGAGTGACAGTCAAAAGGCTGACACCAACAATATCCGCGATTTCTCTGTAAGGCTTCCTAGTGTGTTTGTGCAGCGTTACAATTTTTGCACGTTCCCTTGGAGTAACATCCAGTGCAGGCAATGGCCATATGACAACTAATCGACAGTCGATACAATAGTGTCTGTGCGTGATATAAATCTGATGCAATCACGGATGATGCAATATTCTTCAAGGCCAAACAAATTTCATCATACACCCCGAAAATAGATTCATATTACTGTACACCACTGCAAATGACCAAGTCTGAGGAAAACATATAAATTGATTACACCCTGTGACTCTAGACTCTATAACCGTATAGTGAAAGAAAGGAAAATAAACCAGTTGTTTCAATTAATTTGCATACAGGTGTATATAATATCTATCCTCCTATATGACAGCAAATACTGAACAATTTTCTCACAGACTTGTGTAAACTAAAATAAGTTTCTGCAAAAAGATGCTGAGAATACCTTTGACATAATACGACAGCAGCGAGGAAGTTTTAAATAAAATGGGATTAAAAAGGACAGAAAGAGACAGTTTTAATTTCTACGGTACATAATGAGGAAAGAGGGCTTGGAGGATTTGATACTCACAGTACATAGTTTTTGTGGATCCCGGGAATGGAGTCCGCACAAATAAATAAACAACGACCAGAAATTGATATAGAAAATAAGTGTATTAACGTAAGGATATAGTCTTGAATAAAGGTTAGTAGTCTAGGAATGCAGGTTAGTAAAAAGTATATGTACAAGTCTCTGGAAGTGAAGCCGTAGTACACTGAGTATGTCCACGTCGGAAGCTGACGCGTACTGCGTAATAATCTTCTCGATGAGTGGAGCACAGAACTACTTTGAACTACTATCTGCTGGACTCTCGTATTTTCCGGTTAACTCTCTGTGAAAACGCGGTCTTCTTACGTCTCACTTCTATCGCAGGATTATAAGAATACTCTGGACGAGTCCATCTTTATGAAAAGGGAGAACACCACAACAATAGTGAAGGCGAGAGAAACAAAGAGAAACGAGCTTGTATGAATGGATCGCGGAACAGCGACAGAGAAGATAGTAAGGAGACAAATATTATCCACAGCAACAAAGAATAGGAAATTGTGGAAAGTCCTGGTCGCCAACATCTTGAAGGCATACTTCCCATTAAAGAAGAGTGGTTATTGGTTGGTTGATTTTATGACATGGAAAGTCATGTTGGGTTATTTAATGTAGCATTTTGTTTGGGGAATCCCGGGAAGATGAGGTCACTACTAAATACTAATAGAGGTCTACTGGCCTAGCTTTAAGGTGCAGAGTTACTATAATCACCCAATCCAATCAAGGTAACTAGATCTAGTTGTTGTAAACAAGAAAACAAAAATGTTTTAGTTAATCTTTGCGATCAAGCAAGACGAGCTTGCCGGAGAACTAAGGAAATTTTGAAACATAACCGTACAGTCATATCAATTCTTATAGAAGATTTGGAACAATTCCGAAAGGACTACAAAAATATAATAATATACCTAGAAACCAAGAGGGCAGAGGTCATACCGCTGACATCATTCATAAATTCAGTTAGAGCTCTGATAAAAGTGATGGAATACTGAAAAGTAAGTTTACCACTTAGTCTCTAAGTTAGAGGTGTGAAAATCCAAATAATAATAATAATAATAATAATAATAATAAATCAAAAAGAAAAAAAATTGTCTATTAATTAATATGGCTTGTCCAGCGGATTGTAACATAGCAGCTAAGGAATTTGCAAAACTGTCAAAATATAAAGACCTGGAAATTGAAATAGAAAAAAATGTGGAAACTGAAAACAAGAGTTGTACCAGTGACAGTAGGTGCACTTGGAATTATAAATAATGGAACAAAACAACACATTGTTAGAATCCATGGAAACTCAACTTAAGAGATATATAAAACATTATCTTGTTAAGGACAGCCCACACACCAAGGAGAACTTAGTCCATGTAAGTGATGTTATAGGAGATAAGAAAAACATGAAATGTAGCCATAACAACACATAGCAACCTGCCTCAGGTCTCTCCGCAGACTTGGTAGATAGTGTGAACATAGCAGAAATCGAATTATGATGAAAATTACATAATAATAATAATAATAATAATAATAATAATAAATCAAAAAGAAAAAAAACTTGTCTATTAATTGATATGGCTTGTCCAGCGGATTGTAACATAGCAACCAAGGAATTTGAAAAACTGTCAAAATATAAAGACCTGGAAATTGAAATAGAAAAAAATGTGGAAACTGGAAACACGAATCGTACCAGTGATAGTAGGTGCACTTGGAATGATAAAAAATGGAACAAAACAACACATTGAAAGAATCCCTGGAAACCCCAGCATAAGAGATATGTAAAGAATTGTCTTGTTAAGTACAGCCCACACACTAAGGAGAACTTTGTCTATGCAACGCTAGGAATTTTAAGAGAGATACAAAAAAAAATGAAATGGAGCCACGACACACCACGACCTGCCTTAGCTCTTTCCGCAGACTTGGTAGGTAGTGTGACCATATCAAAAATTGATTTATGATGAAAAATGACACAATAACTAATAATAATAATAGAAACTTGAGAGAAAGCTTAGGAAAAATTGGGACTGAGATCAAAATTGTAAATCTCCAGAAACCTACCATTTGCGAGGATTCTCAGAAAAGTTCCTGAGTTGTGAGGAGCCTTCCTGACATCTTACTACAAGATGAGAATTTCTATTGACTACATCAATGTTCGACAGATAAAAAAGAAGAAGAAGAAGAAGAAGAAGAAAAGTAAAAGAACAACAACAAATGGTGCTAATCATATAAGCTACCATAAGTTTCATAGAATGAAGAGTTTACAGTTCTCTGGGATTTCAACGTTCACGCTGATAGGGACATCTAGGCAAATCAACTAGACATAATTGTGAAAAATCATGTTGAAAACACGTGATTTCTAGTAGATGTTGCGGTCCAGCCGACAAAAAGATATCATTGAGAAAGTTTGAGAAAAGCGATAAATACAAGGGCCTCGAGATAGAAATCAGTAGAATGTGTCGTCTCAAGGCAACAACATTAGCCGTTGTTATTGAAACTTTGGGAATGATATCAAAAGGAGTAAACAAGTACGCGGATCAAATTCCCTGATTATCTAAAATATGTGAATTGCTAAAAATCATACTTATGGGTTCTCCTCGCTCCATACGTAGATTCCTCTCAATGTAGTGACCACAATTATTTATTTTTTCCTGTTTAAATGGTACCTTATTTGTTTGTATTTTCCGATAAAAAAAAACTGTTGCTTTTTGAAGTGAAATTCGTACTGCACTAATCAAAGGCAAAATACAACAGTAATAATAAAGGCGATAAAAACGGGTATCGTAAATCAAGAAGAAAAATTGCAAAAAAGATGGCAACAAAAAATAGAACATTACCGTAAAAGAGAAACTCTTTGTTAATCGTGTTTCGATATTACCACTTTATAGCAATTTTTTTTTTTCACCGCAAGCAGAGAAAGCAAAAACAAGGTTCAGAAGATGTCGAATCTAAACTTATTTATAAATGGAACTTTGTCTTTGTGTGTGTGTCCGTTACCTATAGACTCCGAAACGGCTGAACTGATTTTCTTGAAAATTTACACAGCTGTCCTATAAGCGTCTGCGAGTGTTCTTAGCTAGATTTTGTATCGAGGTAACTCCGATAAATATCGAAAATCGATAATCGAAAAAATCGGGTTATAGAAGGAGTGATCCGATTTTAATCAAATTTGATACACTCATAGACAAAGACATAAGAAACGATATTCAGAAGTTTCAAGGTTACAGTTCTTACAATAGTGCAGAAAATCGATAATATATATATATATATATATAAAAGGCAAGATGTTTGTGTGTGTGTCTGTTTATCTGCCTGTATGTCTATATTTTTTTAGCCCTTTTATTTTAGTTTTTGCTTCAGGTTTGACTCTAAGTAGGTATAATTGTAGTTCTTAGTCTCAGCCATGATACCATTTACTCAGAGGACTTATTTAGCCTTCAAATTTCAGTTTACGGCGAAAAACATTTATTTGATATCGATACCAGGAAATCAAAATTTGACTTTCATCCATTCGTTTTTCTTTCAGTCTACGGTTTCGCTTTAACAGGAAACAACTATTGCTTTTTAGGTTTTCGTGCCAACGCCCAAAGAGTTTGAGCTCCAGGACCATGAATTAGTTTTAAAGCTTTCATTACACCCAAGCAACGCCGGACTATACTGCTAGTAAAGAATAAGAAAAGAATGATAATCAAGGAGATAGAAGATGACAATTGACTTTGTATCTAAACTTTTGAAGATAGTAGCTATCAGGGAAGCAAGCAAAGAAATTCCACAGACGAGAAGTACGAGAAGAGAAACTGTTAGAGTATAAGAGACATTAGCGTTTAACTATTTCGATTGTAAAAAGGGTGGTATCTGGACGCCAATCTAGTAGCACGTGTAAATACATGTGAACCAGGAAATAAAACTCGTCAGAACAGTTACCATGAAAATACTTGCAGAAAAGACAGAGGGAAGCGACATCACGTCGGTGAAAAAGTGATTGGAGGCGGGCTTCCAAGTCAAGATCGATTATATTACAGATCCTCCTTTGGATGCCAGAGAACTTAAAGCTGTTCCATGATTCTTTTCTCGTTTTTTTTATAAAATAGTATTTTTTTGTGGATGACTAATGCCAATTATTCTTTGTCTTCATGTGCCGTGTTCTTTCTGGACATGAACAATTATGGCTCTACACAGTTTCCTGTCCCTGGTAGCTCTTAATAAAAATTGCTTTTTTGATATTTCTCCTAAACATTGTTCGGCCATCCATGTACTCAATCTTACTAACTATTTTTATGCGTTGTTTCTGTCTGTCTTTCTTGCCTTCGATTTGTCTTGTGATTATCAGATTTTCCAAACCGTCTTTCCTCATTATGTACCCTAAAGTGTCCTTTTTGTTTCCCTTTTCTCATAAACTTTGCCCTTGCTCGCATGTTCGGCCAATAGTATCCTCAGCATATTTCTATAGAACCGTATTTCTGTTGCTTCAAGTCTCTTTTTCATCTTCGAGGAGACTCTCCAACATTACGCTTCCTGATTTGACTCGGTGTCAAATCAGTTCCTATTTATCGAAATTCAGTGTATACTTATACATACGAGAGGTGCTCAAAAGTTCACAGACAGGCCACTTTTCAAAATCTTTCCAAATGATTTTCTCATCGTATTTTTCTGCTTGCAACGCTTTCTACAGAGTACACAGGTACTACTCTCTGATCCTATTCAAAATCTTTGGGAAACGACACATTGTTCTTCTTTTTAATCATATCACCCCGAGCAAGGCGGTAAAGCCACTGGTTTACAGGGGGCTACGTAAGAGTGAAAAGAATGGAAAAGAGAAAGCCAGAAACCACATCCTAAACAGGGAACAAGGGATGAGCCTCTTCACCTGTTCAATAGAAGTGGGTGGAGTGTGAACCGGGTGATAGTTTGGCCTAACTACTCCAATTGAAAAAAAAGAAAGAAAAAGAGAGAGAGAAAAAAAAAGGTTGGTGACTTGCTAAGTTTTAACTTAGTTAAAGTCCAGTCAAAGACATTTCTGCTAAAAAACAAAACCAATCCTTCAATTAGGCATGAAAAGTTTAAAATTAAGCAAAAATTAGGCAAAAACGAACAAAAAAAGTGGCTTACTTTTAATAATGTTCAAGGCAGTTCATTCCATCGTTCTTTTATTTATACTTGGCACAGAGCCAAAATAGTCGACAAAAATGCATATAAATATTTAAAACAAAAATGTTTGGTTCTATTTGAAAGTGTTTTTTTTATCATCTTACCCCAAACAAGGTAGTACTGCCACTGGTGCGCAGGGGGTTACATAATAGGAGAGTGAAGAGAGAGGAGAACAGAACACAATAAGTATTGGAGAATGGTTAAGAGAATACAGGTACATTGGTGTGAAGAGAGCTGCGTGAGAGGAAAGTGTAAAGGGAGAAGACAGATGGGAGTCAATGAGATAAGAGATGACAGTTGACATTGCATTTAAACTTTTAGAGATTGTAGCTATCAGGGAAGCAAGAATATGGAAGGGAGTTCCACAGGCGGGAAATGCAAGAAAAGAAGCTACTAGAGTAGAAATTGTGGTTACACTTGATTGTTTTCACAGGGACCTTGTTGCTAGTCTAGTAGCTTGAGTATATGTGTGCAGAGGGTGCACTAAGGAGCTAAGCTGATTGAAGCATAATCCATGAAAGTATTTGTAGAAGAGACAGAGAAGCCACATCTTGTTGGTGAGAGAGAGACTAAAGTCAAGCTGCCAGATTGGAATAAACTACATTGTAGATTCACCTTTGGATTTTGTCAAGAACCACAAGATGAATAGCAGGGGTCCCCTCCAGATATGACAGCAGTATTCAATGCACAGGCAGATGGTAGATTTGTATATGTGCATGATGGATTCAAAAGAGAAAAACTTCCTGGCCCGACACAGGGACCCAACTTTCCTAGCAGTAGATTTAACTATTAATTCAATGTAGTCATTCCACTTAAGGTCAGCTGAGAGAGTGAGGTTAAGGAGGTGCAGTGTATTGCTTTCAGGGAGACTAGTGTGATCCATGCTGGTGGTGGGTAGGAAAGATTGGCTATGGTGGCTAAAATTTATGGGCCATTTCTTACCCCAGTCCACCACTGACTGAAGGTTCTTTTCGAGAGAACAGCAAGGTTTGTTTCGTCAGCATCACTTGTGGAGAGAGAGCAATTACTTTGATCCTAAGCAGAAGCAACGATTATATGCTAATAAAAACGTCAGTTTTAGGGGTATTATGCTAGCAAAGTGTATTATAATCACTTGCCAAGGGAAACAACTCTGTAATTAGCAGTTAACAATCCTGTTATTAATTCCATTATTTTTTTTTATTGCCAATTGATATTTAATCTATTTAATTAGTAAACATTGTTACGGTTTAAATGGGAAATTATTTTTCATGGTACGTCATTTGAAAAGTATTATGCTCACCTAGATTTCTATACAGTATGCTCGTTTTACAGTGATATGGTGAGAAAGACGTAGACTGTTTTCTTATTATATCGATGAAAAGAAACCTTAACCCTCTAGGGCCATTCGTATCATATTTGATACAGTATGAAAACAAGCCTTGAAAGAAATATTTTCCTGAAAAATTTTTTAAGAGAAATATTTTATAAATTTCAAATGAAAGCAGTACTGACTGCTCAGTCAATGAATACCAAATGTTTCCTTATAGGGAAATACCAAATGTTTCCTTATAAGGAAATACTGTATCAAATATGATACGAATGGCCCTAGAGGGTTAAGTAGTAATTAGTGGGGGATCTGTTTATTACATCATAACAATATAGAACTGATCCCCCACTTTATGCCCAGTAGAAACCTTAACCCTCTAGGGCCATTCGTATCATATTTGATACAGTATGAAAACAAGCCTTGAAAGAAATATTTTCCTGAAAAATTTTTTAAGAGAAATATTTTATAAATTTCAAATGAAAGCAGTACTGACTGCTCAGTCAATGAATACCAAATGTTTCCTTATAGGGAAATACTGTATCAAATATGATACGAATGGCCCTAGAGGGTTAACTGAATTTTGATTTATTGATAAATGACTTCGTAATTAGTATAATTTTAGAGATAAAGATAAATGAAAATATACTAGCGTGATTCCACATGGTTATTGAAGATTTTGTGAAACTTCCCAGGTTCAAGGCCTATTTTTTCTTGGGTTTTGTTGTGTAAGGCATCGCGTTATAATGTCGTAAGGTGACATTTTCTCTTTCCTAAAGCTAAGCGTCCTGTTGTTCGACACAACTGAAACACCCATCGAGTAATTGTGAAGATTTATTTTTTCATGTCACCCGAATCAAGGCGATCATTCCACTAAGACGCAATGGGTTTACTAAGGAAAATTGAGGAGCGAAGACAACAAAAGAATACGTTTCATGAAGACAGAAGATAGCGAGTGGCGTTGCATATAAAATTTTTGGAGAGTGACGGTAGCAAGGAAGCAACATATCGAAAGTGCGGGAAAATAAATTATTAGAATATAACTGCGAGTTCAACAGTAAAACGGTGAGACCTAATTGCCAATCTAGTAGCACGCATAAATTCATACAGTCGGGTCGACAACGTATAACAATTGTCAAGAAATCATTTGTAGAAAAGACAAAGGGAAACCACCTCAGGTGGATGAGAAAGTTACTGAATTTGAGATGCAAGGTGAGGCTCGATTACATTACCTTCTTTGAATTTTGTCAAGCATCTCTTGATATATAGGCTTACGGCCACTTCACATTGAAACACCGGTTCTTGTACGTTAAGTAATGTCTAGCCTGTTCAGTACTTAAGTGGGTATACCAAGTGCTGTAAGCTTGCATGTGCGGCCTGATGTAATGGATAATGGCTCGGAATTAGTAATCAGAGAGACGAGTTCCAGTTCTAGTTTGTTTAATTATATTCACTTACATGAAAATGCCCTTGGGAAAGGTATGAATCCACATCTTCTCCCTTATATAAGGGTTAATTAGTAAGACGTGTATCACTAAAACCGTTATTGTCTCAAAAACAAAATTGAGTTATATTTCGGTATTAAATAGCCCATAGACGTTGAACAAAATAAATCAGTCAACTTGATATATAATAAAAGCACTAGGCTAGATATGGCAGCAATATTCAAAGCATGCAATAATGTTAGATTTATAATTATGCAAGATGGATTCTTCGGGATCCTACCATATTCCGCAAAATGTTCTTTTTCTCGCGACTCGGTTCAAATTAACAGAATGTTGATCTTGGTCAAAGAAAGACAAAGGAAAGAAAATGACAATAACTTAAGAAGAAAGATTTGGGCGAATGAAGATATCGGATTTGAGTAGACGTCCTGTTAAAATCAATTCGAACCATGTCAATGTAAGAATACTTGTTTGAATTCGTTCTTATCTCAATTTAGCGACCCCTAGTATTTTGAATTTTTTGTGTGTATAAACATGCCGATTTTTGTACATACGGATGTCTATACATGATAAGAGCAGTAACTATAGTAAATTTAAAATTTATTGATAAATCTCTAACACTTCCTCAACTAATGTCTCATAAGTAAGATTATAAAACCTAAAAATTCAATAAAAATATTAGAATCCCTAAAATTCAATAACATATTAGAGTGCATAAAATATTCAAAATTTTTAAGATTACCGGGTAGTTTAGAACTAAAAGATTATATAAAAAGCCGTTCGCCGTCTATGTTTCATGTAATTTTAATACGATTATGTCTTAGTTAAATAGATTTCCCAATAAACTTCGATAAATCTGTTAAAACCTCATCAAAATAGCGACATCCATGTTAAAAATGCTTTTCTGGAATATTTTAGATTAAAAGATATATTTGTTTTAATTCAGATTAATTAAAGTTTAAATCAGCTATTTTTCTCAAATAAAGTTTCAGTAGAGTATATTTTATTTTTGAAATATTTTTTTTAATAAGAGAATTATGTTGAGCTGTCACATATTCTAGTATGAACGATCTTATCGATTTACTTATCATCAGAAAAAAAACTAACCAATTTATATTCGCTTTGAAACGCAGAAAACTATTTTGTTTGTTTGAAATAATAAATTAAGTCTTTTATCTTGGAATTCAAAACTAAGTATCGGTTGTTACATCTAGTTATAAATACAAATGTAGGTAGACAGTAAATGTTTCGTTTTGAGATTACATATACAGTTATATTTACCAATAAAATTATTACATTGACAATTAAATTTTGTTGTGTACAATAATGCAATAGCTTAAATTTATATCAACCCTGGTGCTCAAACTGCTATCTATCACAATTTACAAGGCTTTACGAATCTCCACTAATATATATATATCCGAGTGAGTATAGAATGAGGAGAGAAAAAAAGAAATTTTTTTTCCGTCCAAAATATATATCAACCCTGGTGCTCAAACTGCTATCTATCAAAATTTACAAGGCTTTACGAATCTCCACTAATATATATATATCCGAGTGAGTATAGAATGAGGAGAGAAAAAAAGAAATTTTTTTTCCGTCCAAAATATATATCAACCCTGGTGCTCAAACTGCTATCTATCACAATTTACAAGGCTTTACGAATCTCCACTAATATATATATATATATATCCGAGTGAGTATAGAATGAGGAGAGAAAAAATAAATTTTTTTTTCCGTCCAAAACATTAATTTAAAACAGTGCTCGATATATGATGCATAGAGCAGTGAATATTTATTATAAATTATGTTTTAGAACATGTACATAATTTCTTCTATATATGTCCTCTTCCCTACAATCATATGGTTGTTTTAGTGTTTGGATTTAAACACCTCTTATTTGGATTAACACCATTAATCAACAATTTCACACTTACACACCAAATTCCTCAAAAGTCTAACGGTCAAAACGAGACATTCACTTAATTACCAATAACAACAACCAACCCCCACGACAGCAACGAACCAAATATAAACAGAGAATGATTCCAAGCCTTTATTTCCCCCGAAGCACTATTTAAATTAGTAAATTACTACGAACAGTGGACTCGTAACCCATTTGTTCGTATTACGCTTTATATATATATATAGTAAAGTTTTGTAATTTGCTTGAAGCAGTGGATAAAGCCAGCCATTCATAGATGGACAGCTAAAAGCACGGACAGTTTGAGGTTTTCTCTGCCATTCTGATGATGAGGTTATAGTCTCGAAATATAAATAAACAGGTCATACAAACACCTCCCGACCTTCCTTTATTTCATTCAACGCATTGTGACAGCCTTCAAGACATCACACACACACACACACACACACACACACACACACACACACATATATATATATATATATATATATATATATATATATATATATATATTTAATCATATCACCCCGAGCAAGGCGGTAACGCCACTGATGTGCAGGAGGCTACGTAAGAGTGAAAAGATTGAAAAAGAGAAAGCCGGAAACCACATCCTAAACAGGGAACAAGGGATGAGCCTCTTCACCTGTTCAATAGACGTGGGTGGAGTGTGAACCGGGCGATAGTTTAGTCTATCTACTCCAATTGAAATAAAGAAAAAGGAGTGAAAAGATTGGAAAAGAGAAAACCGGAAAACACATCCTAAAAGGGGAACAAGGGATGAGCCTCTTCACCTGTTCCATAGACGTGGGTGGAGTGTGAACCGGGCGATAGTTTATGTGTGTATGTGTGTGTATATCTATCTATCTATCTATCTATATATATATATATATATATATATATATATATATATATATGCGTGTGTGTGTGTGCGCGCGCGCGCGTTCGTGCGCATGTATGTGTGTCACTTTCATTTTAGGTTTTTGGGAAAATATCCATAAAAGAATGTTATGTTACTTTGAGGTCTTTATCGTTTGTTTATCATTTTTCCGGTAGATCTTAGTCTTCCCCCCTTACATCGTTATCTGGGGAAACTTAAATAAAAGCAAAACATGTTAAATACACGTTCCCCATTTGTTCGATATGTTTTTTTGCAAGTAATACAGAATGCCGTTTCCAAATTTCTGGCAGGGTGGATTGCGTCATGGTACTCTTTTTCTCACAAACGGTGCCCAACTGGCCATACTATACTGACAGTATATATTAGAAATTAAAAAAAACAAAAAAAACAACGCGCCTGTGCGAAATTTAAAATTTAAAATGGTCACCGTACCCTGCATGAGGAGGTGTTGCAGAGGGTTCTGAGGCCTTGGATAGAGCACTTAAGCAAAGAAAGACCAAACACTTACCAACAATACTCAGTACCGCTTCCAAGACGACCTAGATGAGTTAGAACCTTCACGATCATATCGAACATATAATTTCATAGCTCTCCAAACCTGAATCCGTTAGGCTATTACGTATGGAGCGTAGTGGTGCAGGAAGTCAGTCAACGCCCACATAACACTATAATTTTTTTTAATATCCTGCATAATTAGTAGAATATCCAAAATAGTAAAGTTAATCTGATTAAGGCAAGTCAATGTTTCAAAAATTCTATTAAAGTAGCCAACAATAATAACGGTGGATTCATTAAGTAGAGGAAATGTGCCAAGATTATTTATGTCAGTTCATTCTCAAATAGAGTTATTACTTCGCGAGCGTACGCGTCTTTTTTAAATTCATGCAAATGACTTCAAAGAAATTAGCAATCCTGTACGAAAATATTCATGAAAAAAAAAAAAGAAATTATGGAAGACGCTAAGTAAGTTGGCAATCGAGAAAGACATTTCGTTATTGTCATATTATAACTCTACGTGTTCTTAACACTGATTAGTTCATGACGTACGCGTCTTTTTTTAATTCATACAAATGACTTCAAAGAAATTAGCAATCCTGTACGAAAATATTCATGAAAAAAAAGAAATTATGGAAGACGCTAAGTAAGTTGGCAATCGAGAAAGACATTTCGTTATTGTCATATTATAACTCTACGTGTTCTTAACATGATTAGTTCATGACGTACGCGTCTTTTTTAAATTCATGCAAATGACTTCAAAGAAATTAGCAATCCTGTACGAAAATATTCTGAAAAAAAAAAGAAATTATGGAAGACTAAGTAAGTTGGCAATCGAGAAAGACATTTCGTTATTGTCATATTATAACTCTACGTGTTCTTAACATGATTAGTTCATGACGTACGCGTCTTTTTAAATTCATGCAAATGACTTCAAAGAAATTAGCAATCCTGTGCAAAATATTCATGAAAAAAAGAAATTATGGAAGACGCTAAGTAAGTTGGCAATCGAGAAAGACATTTCGTTATTGTCATATTATAACTCTACGTGTTCTTAACATGATTAGTTCATGACGTACGCGTCTTTTTTTAAATTCATGCAAATGACTTCAAAGAAATTAGCAATCCTGTACGAAAATATTCATGAAAAAAGAAATTATGGGAAGACGCTAAGTAAGTTGGCAATCGAGAAAGACATTTCGTTATTGTCATATTATAACTCTACGTGTTCTTAACATGATTAGTTCATGACGTACGCGTCTTTTTTTAAATTCATGCAAATGACTTCCAAAGAAATTAGCAATCCTGTACGAAAATATTCATGAAAAAAAAAAGAAATTATGGAAGACGCTAAGTAAGTTGGCAATCGAGAAAGACATTTCGTTATTGTCATATTATAACTCTACGTGTTCTTAACGCGGTTAGTTCATGACGTACGCGTCTTTTTTAAATTCATGCAAGTGACTTCAAAGAGAGTATTAACAATCCTGTTACGAAAATATTCATGAGAAAAAAAAGAAATTATGGAAGACGCTAAGTAAGTTGGCAATCGAGAAAGACATTTCGTTATTGTCATATTATAACTGCGTGTTCTTAACATGATTAGTTCATGACGTACGCGTCTTTTTTAAATTCATGCAAATGACTGAAAATTAGCAATCCTGTACGAAAATATTCATGAAAAAAAAAGAAATTATGGAAGACGCTAAGTAAGTTGGCAATCGAGAAAGACATTTCGTTATTGTCATATTATAACTCTACGTGTTCTTAACATGATTAGTTCATGACGTACGCGTCTTTTTTTAAATTCATGCAAATGACTTCAAAGAAATTAGCAATCCTGTACGAAAATATTCATGAAAAAAAAGTATGGAAGACGCTAAGTAAGTTGGCAATCGAGAAAGACATTTCGTTATTGTCATATTTTTATAACTCTACGTGTTCTTAACATGATTAGTTCATGACGTACGCGTCTTTTTTAAATTCATGCAAATGACTTCAAAGAAATTAGCAATCCTGTACGAAAATATTCATGAAAAAAAAAGAAATTATGGAAGACGCTAAGTAAGTTGGCAATCGAGAAAGACATTTCGTTATTGTCATATTATAACTCTACGTGTTCTTAACATGATTAGTTCATGACGTACGCGTCTTTTTTTAAATTCATGCAAATGACTTCCAAAGAAATTAGCAATCCTGTACGAAAAATATTCATGAAAAAAAAGAAATTATGGAAGACGCTAAGTAAGTTGGCAATCGAGAAAGACATTTCGTTATTGTCATATTATAACTCTACGTGTTCTTAACATGATTAGTTCATGACGTACGCGTCTTTTTTTAAATTCATGCAAATGACTTCAAGAAATTAGCAATCCTGTACGAAAATATTCATGAAAAAAAAGAAATTATGGAAGACGCTAAGTAAGTTGGCAATCGAGAAAGACATTTCGTTATTGTCATATTATAACTCTACATGTTCTTAACATGATTAGTTCATTACGCGTCTTTTTTTAAATTCATGCAAATGACTTCAAAAAGAGAAATTAGCAATCCTGTACGAAAATATTCATGAAAAAAAAAGAAATTATGGAAGACGCTAAGTAAGTTGGCAATCGAAAGAGACATTTCGTTATTGTCATATTATAACTCTACGTGTTCTTAACATGATTAGTTCATGACGTACGCGTCTTTTTTTAAATTCATGCAAAGAGTAACTGAAATTAGCAATCCTGTACGAAAATATTCATGAAAAAAAGAAATTATGAGAAGACGCTAAGTAAGTTGGCGATAGAAAGACATTTCGTTATTGTCATATTATAACTCTACGTGTTCTTAACATGATTAGTTCATGACGTACGCGTCTTTTTTTAAATTCATGCAAATGACTTCAAAGAAATTAGCAATCCTGTACGAAAATATTCATGAAAAAAAAAAGAAATTATGGAAGACGCTAAGTAAGTTGGCAATCGAGAAAGACATTTCGTTATTGTCATATTATAACTCTACGTGTTCTTAACATGATTAGTTCATGACGTACGCGTCTTTTTAAATTCATGCAAATGACTTCAAGAAATTAGCAATCCTGTACGAAAATATTCATGAAAAAAAAAAGAAATTATAGGAAGACGCTAAGTAAGTTGGCAATCGAGAAAGACATTTCGTTATTGTCATATTATAACTCTACGTGTTCTTAACATGATTAGTTCATGACGTACGCGTCTTTTTTTAAATTCATGCAAATGACTTCAAAGAAATTAGCAATCCTGTACGAAAATATTCATGAAAAAAAAAGAAATTGTGGAAGACGCTAAGTAAGTTGGCAATCCGAGAAAGACATTTCGTTATTGTCGTATTATATCTACCCGTGTTCTTAACATGATTAGTTCATGACGTACGCGTCTTTTTTTAAATTCATGCAAATGACTTCAAAGAAATTAGCAATCCTGTACGAAAATATTCATGAAAAAAAAAAGAAATTATGGAAGACGCTAAGTAAGTTGGCAATCGAGAGAAAGACATTTCGTTATTGTCATATTATAACTCTACGTGTTCTTAACATGATTAGTTCATGACGTACGCGTCTTTTTTTAAATTCATGCAAATGACTTTAATTAGCAATCCTGTACGAAAATATTCATGAAAAAAAAAAAAGAAATTATGGAAGACGCTAAGTAAGTTGGCAATCGAGAAAGACATTTCGTTATTGTCATATTATAACTCTACGTGTTCTTAACACTTGATTAGTTCATGACGTACGCGTCTTTTTTTAAATTCATGCAAATGACTTCATAAAAATTGGCAATCCTGTACGAAAATATTCATGAAAAAAAAGAAATTATGGAAGACGCTAAGTAAGTTGGCAATCGAGAAAGACATTTCGTTATTGTCATATTATAACTCTACGTGTTCTTAACATGATTAGTTCATGACGTACGCGTCTTTTTTTAAATTCATGCAAATGACTTCTTAAATTAGCAATCCTGTACGAAAATATTCATGAAAAAAAAAGAAATTATGGAAGACGCTAAGTAAGTTGGCAAATCGAGAAAGACATTTCGTTATTGTCATATTATAACTCTACGTGTTCTTAACATGATTAGTTCATGACGTACGCGTCTTTTTTAAATTCAGCTGCAAATGACTTCATAGAAATTAATAGCAATCCTGTACGAAAATATTCATGAAAAAAAAAGAAATTATGGAAGACGCTAAGTAAGATTTAGCCGTCGAAAGACATTTCGTTATTGTCATATTATAACTCTACGTGTTCTTAACATGATTAGTTCATGACGTACGCGTCTTTTTAAATTCATGCAAATGACTTCAAAGAAATTAGCAATCCTGTACGAAAATATTCATGAAAAAAAAAAGAAATTATGGAAGACGCTAAGTAAGTTGGCAATCGAGAAAGACGATTTCGTTATTGTCATATTATAATATCTACGTGTTCTTAACATGATTAGTTCATGACGTACGCGTCTTTTTAAATTCATGCAAATGACTTCAAAGAAATTAGCAATCCTGTACGAAAATATTCATGAAAAAAAAAAGGAAATTATGGAAGACGCTAAATGAGATTGGCAATCGAGAAAGACATTTCGTTATTGTCATATTATAACTCTACGTGTTCTTAACATGATTAGTTCATGACGTACGCGTCTTTTTTAAATTCATGCAAATGACTTCAAAGAAATTAGCAATCCTGTACGAAAATATTCATGAAAAAAAAGAAATTATGGAAGACGCTAGTAAGTTGGCAATCGAGAAAGACATTTCGTTATTGTCATATTATAACTCTACGTGTTCTTAACATGATTAGTTCATGACGTACGCGTCTTTTTTTAAATTCATGCAAATGACTTCAAAGAAATTAGCAATCCTGTACGAAAATATTCATGAAAAAAAAAGAAATTATGGAAGACGCTAAGTAAAGTTGGCAATCGAGAAAGACATTTCGTTATTGTCATATTATAACTCTACGTGTTCTTGCGTATACAATTTAGTTCATGACGTACGCGTCTTTTTAAATTCATGCAAATGACTTCAAGAAATTAGCAATCCTGTACGAAAATATTCATGAAAAAAAAAAGAAATTATGGAGGCGCTAGTAAGTTGGCAATCGAGAAAGACATTTCGTTATTGTCATATTATAACTCTACGTGTTCTTAACATGATTAGTTCATGACGTACGCGTCTTTTTTTTAAATTCATGCAAATGACTTCATAGAAATTAGCAATCCTGTACGAAAATATTCATGAAAAAAAAAAGGAAATTATGGAAGACGCCTAAAGTAAAGTTGGCAATCCGAGAAAGACATTTCGTTATTGTCATGTGCATAACTCTACGTGTTCTTAACATGATTAGTTCATGACGTACGCCCTTTTTTTTAAATTCATGCAAATGACTTCAAAAGTGTAATCTACTATTTAAATATTCATGAAAAAAGCAATAAGGATATTAAGTGAGTTGAAAATCGAAAGACATTTCGTTATTGTCATATTATAACTACGTGTTCTTAACATGATTAGTTCATGACGTACGCGTCTTTTTTTAAATTCATGCAAATGACTTCAAAGAAATTAGCAATCTGTACGAAAATATTCGCGAAAAAAAAGAAATTATGGAAGACGCTAAGTAAGTTGGCAATCGAGAAAGACATTTCGTTATTGTCATATTATAACTCTACGTGTTCTTAACATGATTAGTTCATGACGTACGCGTCTTTTTTAAATTCATGCAAATGACTTCATAGAAATTAGCAATCCTGTACGAAAATATTCATGAAAAAAAAAAGGAAATTATGGAAGACGCTAAGTAAGTTGGCAATCGAAAGACATTTCGTTATTGTCATATTACTAACTCTACGTGTTCTTAACATGATTAGTTCATGACGTACGCGTCTTTTTTTAAATTCATGCAAATGACTTCAAAGAAATTAGCAATCCTGTACGAGAAATATTCATAAAAAAAAAAAGAAATTATGGAAGACGCTAAGTAAGTTGGCAATCGAGAAAGACATTTCGTTATTGTCATATTATAACTCTACGTGTTCTTAACATGATTAGTTCATGACGTACGCGTCTTTTTTTAAGTCATGCAAATGACTTCAAGAAATTAGCAATCCTGTACGAAAATATTCATGAAAAAAAAAAGAAATTATGGAAGACGCTAAGTAAGTTGGCAATCGAGAAAGACATTTCGTTATTGTCATATTATAACTCTACGTGTTCTTAACATGATTAGTTCATGACGTACGCGTCTTTTTTTAAATTCGTACAAATGACTTCTTAAGTATAGCAATCCTGTACGAAAATATTCATGAAAAAAAAAAAAGAAATTATGGAAGACGCTAAGTAAGTTGGCAATCGAGAAAGACATTTTCGTTATTGTCATATTATAACTCTACGTGTTCTTAACATGATTAGTTCATGACGTACGCGTCTTTTTTTAAATTCATGCAAATGACTTCAAAGAAATTAGCAATCCTGTACGAAAATATTCATGAAAAAAAAAGAAATTATGGAAGACGCTAAGTAAGTTGGCAATCGAGAAAGACATTTCGTTGTGTCTGTACAACTCTACGTGTTCTTAACATGATTAGTTCATGACGTACGCGTCTTTTTTAAATTCATGCAAATGACTTCAAAGAAATTAGCAATCCTGTGAGAAATATTCACTTAGAAAAAAAAAAAAGAAATTATGGAAGACGCTAAGTAAGTTGGCAATCGAGAAAAGACATTTCGTTATTGTCATATTATAACCTCTACGTGTTCTTAACATGATTAGTTCATGACGTACGCGTCTTTTTTAAATTCATGCAAATGACTTCATAGAAATTAGCAATCCTGTACGAAAATATTCATGAAAAAAAATTATGGAAGACGCTAAGTAAGTTGGCAATCGAGAAAGACATTTCGTTATTGTCATATTATAACTCTACGTGTTCTTAACATGATTAGTTCATGACGTACGCGTCTTTTTTTAAATTCATGCAAATGACTTCATAGAAATTAGCAATCCTGTACGAAAATATTCATGAAAAAAAAAGAAATTATGGAAGACGCTAAGTAAGTTGGCAATCGAGAAAGACATTTCGTTATTGTCATGTGCTAACTCTACGTGTTTGTAACATGATTAGTTCATGACGTACGCGTCTTTTTTTAAATTCATGCAAATGACTTCATAGAAATTAGCAATCCTGTACGAAAATATTCATGAAAAAAAAAAGAAATTATGGAAGACGCTAAGTAAGTTGGCAATCGAGAAAGACATTTCGTTATTGTCATATTATAACTCTACGTGTTCTTAACATGATTAGTTCATGACGTACGCGTCTTTTTTTCTGAGACTGTATTTTGAAATGACTTCATAGAATTAGCAATCCCTGTACGAAAATATTCATGAAAAAAAGAAATTATGGAAGACGCTAATTAAGTTGGCAATCGAGAAAGACATTTCGTTATTGTCATATTATAACTCTACGTGTTCTTAACATGATTAGTTCATGACGTACGCGTCTTTTTTTAAATTCATGCAAATGACTTCAAAGAAATTAGCAATCCTGTACGAAAATATTCATGAAAAAAAAAAGAAATTATGGAAGACGCTAAGTAAGTTGGCAATCGAGAAAGACATTTCCGTTTATTGTCATATTATAACTCTACGTGTTCTTAACATGATTAGTTCATGACGTACACGCGTCTTTTTTTAAATTCATGCAAATGACTTCAAAATTAGCAATCCTGTACGAAAATATTCATGAAAAAAAAAAAAAGAAATTATGGAAGACGTAAAGTAAGTTGGCAATCGAGAAAGACATTTCGTTATTGTCATATTATAACTCTACGTGTTCTTAACATGATTAGTTCATGACGTACGCGTCTTTTTAGAAAATTCATGCAAATGACTTCATAGAAATTAGCAATCCTGTACGAAAATATTCATGAAAAAAAAAAGAAATTATGGAAGACGCTAAGTAAGTTGGCAATCGAGAAAGACATTTCGTTATTGTCATATTATAACTCTACGTGTTCTTAACATGATTGATTCATGACGTACGCGTCTTTTTTAAATTCATGCAATGAAACATAGAAATTAAAATCCTGTACGAAAATATTCATGAAAAAAAAAAAAGAAATTGGAAGACGCTAAGTAAGTTGGCAATCGAGAAAGACATTTCGTTATTGTCATATTATAACTCTACGTGTTCTTAACATGATTAGTTCATGACGTACGCGTCTTTTTTTAAATTCATGCAAATGACTTCAAAGAAATTAGCAATCCTGTACGAAAATATTCATGAAAAAAAAAAGGGTATGGAAGACGCTAAGTAAGTTGGCAATCGAGAAAGACATTTCGTTATTGTCATATTATAACTCTACGTGTTCTTAACATGGTTAGTTCATGACGTACGCGTCTTTTTTAAATTCATGCAAATGACTTCATAGAAATTAGCAAATCCTGTACGAAAATATTCATGAAAAAAAAAAGAAATTATGGAAGACGCTAAGTGAATTTGGCAATCGAGAAAGACATTTCGTTATTGTCATATTATAACTCTACGTGTTCTTAACGTTAGTTCATGACACGCGTCTTTTTTTAAATTCATGCAAATGACTTCAAAGAAATTAGCAATCCTGTACGAAAATATTCATGAAAAAAAAAGGAAGTCATAGGAAGACGTAAAGTAAGTTGGCAATCGAGAAAGACATTTCGTTATTGTCATATTATAACTCTACGTGTTCTTAACATGATTAGTTCATGACATGCGCGTACTTTAAATTCATGCAAATGACTTCAAAGAAATTAGCAATCCTGTACGAAAATATTCATGAAAAAAAAAGAAATTATGGAAGACGCTAAGTAGGTTGGCAATCGAGAAAGACATTTCGTTATTGTCATATTATAACTCTACGTGTTCTTAACATGATTAGTTCATGACGTACGCGTCTTTTTTTAAATTCATGCAAATGACTTCATAGAAATTAGCAATCCTGTACGAAAATATTCATGAAAAAAAAAAGAAATTATGGAAGACGCTATTAAGTTGGCAATCGAGAAAGACATTTCATTATTGTCATAGTATAACTCTACGTGTTCTTAACATGATTAGTTCATGACGTACGCGTCTTTTTTTTAAATTCATGCAAATGACTTCATAAAAATTAGCAATCTGTGTACGAAAATATTCATGAAAAAAAAAGGAAATTATGGAAGACGCTAAATGAGATTGGCAATCGAGAAAGACATTTCGTTATTGTCATATTATAACTCTACGTGTTTTAACATGATTAGTTCACCGTACGCGTCTTTTTTTAAATTCATGCAAATGACTTCATAGAAATTAGCAATCCTGTACCGAAAATATTCATGAAAAAAAAAATTATGGAAGACGCTAAGTAAGTTGGCAATCGAGAAAGACATTTCGTTATTGTCATATTATAACTCTACGTGTTCTTAACATGATTGATTCGTGACGGCCGCGTCTTTTTAAATTCATGCAAATGACTTCAAAGAAATTAGCAATCCTGTACGAAAATATTCATGAAAAAAAAAAGAAATTATGGAAGACGCTAAGTAAGTTGGCAATCGAGAAAGAAGACATTTCGTTATTGTCATATTATAACTCTACGTGTTCTTAACATGATTAGTTCATGACGTACGCGTCTTTTTTAAATTCGTAAATGACTTCAAAGAAATTAGCAATCCTGTACGAAAATATTCATGAAAAAAAAAAAAGAAATTATGGAAGACGCTAAGTAAGTTGGCAATCGAGAAAGACATTTCGTTATTGTCATATTATAACTCTACGTGTTCTTAACATGATTAGTTCGCGACGTACGCGTCTTTTTTAAATTCATGCAAATGACTTCAAAGAAATTAGCAATCCTGTACGAAAATATTCATGAAAAAAAAGAAATTATGGAAGACGCTAAAAGTAAGTTGGCAATCGAGAAAGACATTTCGTTATTGTCATATTATAACTCTACGTGTTCTTAACATGATTAGTTCATGACGTACGCGTCTTTTTTTAAATTCATGCAAATGACTTCAAAGAAATTAGCAATCCTGTACGAAAATATTCATGAAAAAAAAAGAAATTATGGAAGACGCTAAGTAAGTTGGCAATCGAGAAAAGACATTTCGTTATTGTCATATTATAACTCTACGTGTTCTTAACATGATTAGTTCATGACGTACGCGTCTTTTTAAATTCATGCAAATGACTTCAAAGAAATTAGCAATCCTGTACGAAAATATTCCTTGAAAAAAAAGAAATTATGGAAGACGCTAGAAGTAAGTTGGCAATCGAGAAAGACATTTCGTTATTGTCATATTATAACTCTACGTGTTCTTAACATGATTAGTTCATGACGTACGCGTCTTTTTTTTAAATTCATGCAAATGACTTCAAAGAAATTAGCAATCCTGTACGAAAATATTCATGAAAAAAAAAAAGAAATTATGGAAGACGCTAAGTAAGTTGGCAATCGAGAAAGACATTTCGTTATTGTCATATTATAACTCTACGTGTTCTTAACATGATTAGTTCATGACGTACGCGTCTTTTTTTAAATTCATGCAAAATGACTTCAAAGAAATTAGCAATCCTGTACGAAAATATTCATGAAAAAAAAAAAGAAATTATGGAAGACGCTAAGTAAGTTGGCAATCGAGAAAGACATTTCGTTATTGTCATATTATAACTCTACGTGTTCTTAACATGATTAGTTCATGACGTACGCGTCTTTTTTTAAATTCATGCAAATGACTTCAAAGAAATTAGCAATCTGTACAATATTCATGAAAAAAAAAAAGAAATTATGGAAGACGCTAAGTAAGTTGGCAATCGAAAGACATTTCGTTATTGTCATATTATAACTCTACGTGTTCTTAATATGATTAGTTCATGACGTACGCGTCTTTTTTTAAATTCATGCAAATGACTTCAAAGAAATTAGCAATCCTGTACGAAAATATTCATGAAAAAAAAAAGAAATTATGGAAGACGCTAAGTAAGTTGGCAATCGAAGAACATTTCGTTATTGTCATATTATAACTCTACGTGTTCTTAACATGATTAGTTCATGACGTACGCGTCTTTTTTAAATTCCACATTGCAAATGACTTCAAAGAAATTAGCAATCCTGTACGAAAATATTCATGAAAAAAAAAAAGAAATTATGGAAGACGCTAAGTAAGTTGGCAATCGAGAAAGACATTTCGTTATTGTCATAATATAACTCTACGTGTTCTTAACATGATTAGTTCATGACGTACGCGTCTTTTTTTAAATTCATGCAAATGACCCTAAAGAAATTAGCAATCCTGTACGAAAATATTCTTGAAAAAAAAAAGAAATTATGGAAGACGCTAAGTAAGTTGGCAATCGAGAAGAACATTTCGTTATTGTCGGCAATATAACTCTACGTGTTCTTAACATGATTAGTTCATGACGTACGCGTCTTTTTTAATTCATGCAAATGACTTCATAGAAATTAGCAATCCTGTACGAAAATATTCATGAAAAAAAAAGAAATTATGGAAGACGCTAAGTAAGTTGGCAATCGAGAAAGACATTTCGTTATTGTCATATAACTCAGTGTTCTTAACATGATTAGTTCATGACGTACATGCTTTTTTAAATTCATGCAAATGACTTCATAGAAATTAGCAATCCTGTACGAAAATATTCATGAAAAAAAAAAAAGAAATTATGGAAGACGCTAAGTAAGTTGGCAATCGAGAAAGACATTTCGTTATTGTCATATTATAACTCTACGTGTTCTTAACATGATTAGTTCATGACGTACGTCTTTTTTAAATTCATGCAAATGACTTCAAAGAAATTAGCAATCCTGTACGAAAATATTCATGAAAAAAAAGAAATTATGGAAGACGCTAAGTAAGTTGGCAATCGAGAAAGACATTTCGTTATTGTCATATTATAACTCTACATGTTCTTAACATGATTAGTTCATGACGTACGCGTCTTTTTTTAAATTCATGCAAATGACTTCAAAGAAATTAGCAATCCTGTACGAAAATATTCATGAAAAAAAAAGAAATTATGGAAGACGCTAAGTAAGTTGGCAATCGGTATTTCGTTATTGTCATATTATAACTCTACGTGTTCTTAACATGATTAGTTCATGACGTACGCGTCTTTTTAAATTCATGCAAATGACTTCAAAGAAATTAGCAATCCTGGCAAAAATATTCATGAAAAAAAGAAATTATGGAGAGCGCTAAGTAAGTTGGCAATCGAGAAAGACATTTCGTTATTGTCATATTATAACTCTACGTGTTCTTAACATGATTAGTTCATGACGTACGCGTCTTTTTTTAAATTCATGCAAATGACTTCAAAGAAATTAGCAATCCTGTACGAAAATATTCATGAAAAAATTATGGAAGACGCTAAGTAAGTTGGCAATCGAGAAAGACGTTTCGTTATTGTCATATTATAACTCTACGTGTTCTTAACATGATTAGTTCATGACGTACGCGTCTTTTTTTAAATTCATGCAAATGACTTCAAAATTAACAATCCTGTACGAAAATATTCATGAAAAAAAAGAAATTATGGAAGACGCTAAGTAAGTTGGCAATCGAGAAAGACATTTCATGTTATTGTCATATTATAACTCTACGTGTTCTTAACATGATTAGTTCATGACGTACGCGTCTTTTTTAAATTCATGCAAATGACTTCAATTAGCAATCCTGTACGAAAATATTCATGAAAAAAAAAGAAATTATGGAAGACGCTAAGTAAGTTGGCAATCGAGAAAGACATTTCGTTATTGTCATATTATAACTCTACGTGTTCTTAACGCGTTAGTTCATGACGTACGCGTCTTTTTTTAAATTCATGCAAATGACTTCAAAGAAATTAGCAATCCTGTACGAAAATATTCATGAAAAAAAAAAAAGAAATTATGGAAGACGCTAAGTAAGTTGGCAATCGAGAAAGACATTTCGTTATTGTCATATTATAACTCTACGTGTTCTTAACATGATTAGTTCATGACGTACGCGTCTTTTTTTAAATTCGCGCAAATGACTTCAAAGAAATTAGCAATCCTGTACGAAAATATTCATGAAAAAAGAAATTATGGAAGACGCTAAGTAAGTTGGCAATCGAGAAAGACATTTCGTTATTGTCATATTATAACTCTACGTGTTCTTAACATGATTAGTTCATGACGTACGCGTCTTTTTTAAATTCATGCAAATGACTTCAAAGAAATTAGCAATCCTGTACGAAAATATTCATGAAAAAAAAGAAATTATGGAAGACGCTAAGTAAGTTGGCAATCGAGAAAGACATTTCGTTATTGTCATATTATAACTCTACGTGTTCTTAACATGATTAGTTCATGACGTACGCGTCTTTTAAATTCATGCAAATGACTTCAAAGAAATTAGCAATCCTGTACGAAAATATTCATGAAAAAAAAAATTATGGAAGACGCTAAGTAAGTTGGCAATCGAGAAAGACATTTCGTTGTCGCCGTATAACTCGTGTTCTTAACATGATTAGTTCATGACGTACGCGTCTTTTTTTAAATTCTATTCTGCAAATGACTTCAAAAGAAATTGAAATCCTGTACGAAAATATTCATGAAAAAAAAAAAGAAATTATGGAAGACGCTAAGTAAGTTGGCAATCGAGAAAGACATTTCGTTATTGTCATAGTATAACTCTACGTGTTCTTAACATGATTAGTTCATGACGTACGCGTCTTTTTTTAAATTCATGCAAATGACTTCAAAGAAATTAGCAATCCTGTACGAAAATATTCATGAAAAAAAAAAGAAATTATGGAAGACGCTAAGTAAGTTGGCAATCGAGAAAGACATTTCGTTATTGTCATATTATAACTCTACGTGTTCTTAACATGATTAGTTCATGACATGCGCGTCTTTTTTTAAATTCATGCAAATGACTTCAAAGAAATTAGCAATCCTGTACGAAAATATTCATGAAAAAAAAAGAAATTATGGAAGACGCTAAGTAAGTTGGCAATCGAGAAAGACATTTCGTTATTGTCATATTATAACTCTACGTGTTCTTAGCATGATTAGTTCATGACGTACGCGTCTTTTTTAAATTCATGCAAATGACTTCTAGAAATTAGCAATCCTGTACGAAAATATTCATGAAAAAAAAAAGAAATTATGGAAGACGCTAAGTAAGTTGTATCCGAAAGACATTTCGTTATTGTCATATTATAACTCTACGTGTTCTTAACATGATTAGTTCATGACGTACGCGTCTTTTTAAATTCATGCAAATGACTTCAAGGAAATTAGCAATCCTGTACGAAAATATTCATGAAAAAAAAAAAGAAATTATGGAAGACGCTAAGTAAGTTGGCAATCGAGAAAAGACATTTCGTTATTGTCATATTATAACTCTACGTGTTCTTAACATGATTAGTTCATGACGTACGCGTCTTTTTTTAAATTCATGCAAATGACTTCAAAGAAATTAGCAATCCTGTACGAAAATATTCACGAAAAAAAAAAAGAAAATTATGGAAGACGCTATGGGAGTTGGCAATCGAGAAAGACATTGTTATTGTCATATTATAACTTACGTGTTCTTAACATGATTAGTTCATGACGTACGCGTCTTTTTAAATTCATGCAAATGACTTCAAAGAAATTAGTAATCCTGTAACACGAAATATTCATGAAAAAAAAAAGAAATTATGGAAGACGCTAAGTAAAGTTGCAATCGAGAAAGACATTTCGTTATTGTCATATTATAACTCTACGTGTTCTTAACATGATTAAGTTCATGACGTACGCGTCTTTTAAATTCATGCAAATGACTTCAAAGAAATTAGCAATCCTGTACGAAAATATTCATGAAAAAAAAAGAAATTATGGAAGACGCTAAGTAAGTTGGCAATCGAGTGTTATTGTCAAGTATTATAATCATGTTCTTAACATGATTAGTTCATGATGTACGCGTCTTTTTAAATTCATGCAAATGACTTCAAAAGAAATTAGCAATCCCAGGATGAAAATATTCATGAAAAAAAAAAGAAATTATGGAAGACGCTAAGTAAGTTGGCAATCGAGAAAGACATTTTCGTTATTGTCATATTATAACTCTACGTGTTCTTAACATGATTAGTTCATGACGTACGCGTCTTTTTTTAAATTCATGCAAATGACTTCAAAGAAATTAGCAATCCTGTACGAAAATATTCATGAAAAAAGTTAAAATTATAAAGACGCTATAAGTTGGCACCTGAGAAAGACATTCGTTATTGTCATATTATAACTCTACGTGTTCTTAACATGATTAGTTCATGACGTACGCGTCTTTTTTTAAATTCATGCAAATGACTTCAAAGAAATTAGCAATCCTGTACGAAAATATCTATGAAAAAAGAAATTATGGAAGACGCTAAGTAAGTTGGCAATCGAGAAAGACATTTCGTTATTGTCATATTATAACTCTACGTGTTCTTAACATGATTAGTTCATGACGTACGCGTCTTTTTTTAAATTCATGCAAATGACTTCAAAGAAATTAGCAATCCTGTACGAAAATATTCATGCGAAAAAAGAAAATTATGGAAGACGCTAAGTAAGTTGGCAATCGAGAAAGACATTTCGTTATTGTCATATTATAACTTACGTGTTCTTAACATGATTAGTTCATGACGTACGCGTCTTTTTTTAAAATTCATGCAAATGACTTCAAAGAAATTAGTAATCCTGTACGAAAATATTCATGAAAAAAAAGAAATTATGGAAGACGCTAAGTAAGTTGGCAATCGAGAAACATTTCGTTATTGTCATATTATAACTCTACGTGTTCTTAACATGATTAGTTCATGACGTACGCGTCTTTAAATTCATGCAAATGACTTCAAAGAAATTAGCAATCCTGTAATGAAAATATTCATGAAAAAAAGAAATTATGGAAGATTTCAAGTAAGTTGGCAATCAAGAAAGACATTTCGTTATTGTCATATTATAACTCTACGTGTTCTTAACATGATTAGTTCATGACGTACGCGTCTTTTTTTTAAATTCATGCAAATGACTTCAAAGAAATTAGGTAACTCTGTACGAAAATATTCATGAAAAAAAAAGAAATTATGGAAGACGCCAAGTAAGTTGGCAATCGAGAAAGACATTTCGTTATTGTCATATTATAACTCTACGTGTTCTTAACATGATTAGTTCATGACGTACGCGTCTTTTTAAATTCATGCAAATGACTTCAAAGAAATTAGCAACTTGGTACGAAAATATTCATGAAAAAGAAATTATGGAAGACGTGCTAAGTAAGTTGGTAATCGAGAAAGACATTTCGTTAATATATATTATAACTCTACGTGTTCTTAACATGATATTCCATGACGTAATACGCGTCTTTTTTTAAATTCATGCAAATGACTTCAAAGAAATTAGCAATCCGTACGAAAATATTCATGAAAAAAAAAAAGAAATTATGGAAGACGCTAAGTAAGTTGGCAATCGAGGAAAGACATTTCGTTATTGTCATATTATAACTCTAATGTTCTTAACATGATTATGTCTATGTACGTAATGTCTTTAAATTCATGCAAATGACTTCAAAGAAATTAGCAATCCTGTACGAAAATATTCATGAAAAAAAAAGAAATTATGGAAGACGCTAAGTAAGTTGGCAATCGAGAAAGACATTTCGTTATTGTCATATTATAACTCTACGTGTTCTTAACATGATTAGTTCATGACGTACGCGTCTTTTTTTAAATTCATGCAAATGACTTCAAAGAAATTAGCAATCCTGAAAATATCTATAGAACAGGAAGAATGCTAAGTAAGTTGGCAATCGAGAAAGACATTTCGTTATTGTCATATTATAACTCTACGTGTTCTTAACATGATTAGTTCATGACGTACGCGTCTTTTAAATTCATGCAAATGACTTTAAAGAAATTAGCAATCCTAGAAATGAAAATATTCATGAAAAAAAAGAAATTGTTAAAGACGCTAAGTAAGCTGGCAATCGAGAAAGACATTTCGTTATTGTCATATTATAACTTCTACGTGTTCTTAACATGATTGTCTAAGTGACGTATGTCTTTTTTTTTAAATCTATGCAAATGACTTCAAAGAAATTAGCAATCCTGTACGAAAATATTCATGAAAAAAAAAAAGAAATTATGGAGACGCAAGTAAGCGGCAATCGAGAAAGACATTTCGTTATTGTCATATTATAACTCTACGTGTTCTTAACATGATTAGTTCATGACGTACGCGTCTTTTTTTAAATTCATGCAAATGACTTCAAAGAAATTAGCAATCCTGTACGAAAATATTCATGAAAAAAAAAGAAATTATGGAAGACGCTAAGCAGCAAGGCAATCGAGAAAGACATTTCGTTATTGTCATATTATAATCCCCACAAAAATTTAACATGATTAGTTCATGACGTACGCGTCTTTTTTTAAATCTTAAATGACTTCAAAGAAATTAGCAATCCTGTACGAAAATATTCATGAAAAAAAAAAGAAATTATGGAAGACGCTAAGTAGCTGCAATCGAGAAAGATATTTGCTATTGTCATATTATAACCTCTACGTGTTCTAACATGATTAGTTCATGACGTACGCGTCTTTTTTTAAATTCATGCAAATGACTTCAAAGAAATTAGCAATCCTGTACGAAAATATTCATGAAAAAAAAAGAAATTATGGAAGACGCTAAGTAAGTTGGCAATCGAGAAAGACATTTCGTTATTGTCATATTATAACTCTACGTGTTCTTAACATGATTAGTTCATGACGTACGCGTCTTTTTTTAAATTCATGCAAATGACTTCAAAGAAATTAGCAATCCTGTACGAAAATATTCATGAAAAAAAAGAAATTATGGAAGACGCTAAGTAAGTTGGCAACGGAGAAAGACATTTCGTTATTGTCATATTATTATACCTACGTGTTCTTAACATGATTAGTTCATGACGTACGCGTTTAAATTCATGCAAATGACTTCAAAGAAATTAGCGTAATCCTGTACGAAAATATTCATGAAAAAAAGAAATTAGCAGACACAAGGGTTGGCAATCGAGAAAGACATTTCTGTTATTGTCATATTATAACTCTACGTGTTCTTAACATGATTAGTTCACGACGTACGCATCTTTTTTTAAATTCATAAATGACTTCAAAGAAATTAGCAATCCTAGAAAAATATTCATGAAAAAAAAGAAATTATGGAAGACGCTAAGTAAGTTGGCAATCGAGAAGACATTTCGTTATTGTCATATTATAACTCTACGTGTTCTTAACATGATTAGTTCATGACGTACGCGTCTTTTTTTAAATTCATGTAAATGACTTCAAAGAAATTAGCAATCCTGTACGAAAATATTCATGAAAAAAAAAAAAGAAATTATGGAAGACGCTATAAGTTGGCAATCGAGAAAGACATTTCGTTATTGTCATATTATAACTCTACGTGTTCTTAACATGATTAGTTCATGACGTACGCGTCTTTTTTTAAATTCATGCAAATGACTTTGTGAAATTAGCAATCTCGGTATTAAAATATCTAAGGAAAAAGAAATTATGGAAGACGCTGCAAGTGTTGGCAATCGAGAAAGACATTTCGTTATTGTCATATTATAACTCTACGTGTTCTTAACATGATTAGTTCATGACGTACGCGTCTTTTTTTAAATTCATGCAAATGACTTCATAGAAATTAGCAATCCTTGTACGAAAATATTCATGAAAAAAAGAAATTATGGAAGACGCTAAGTAAGTTGGCAATCGAGAAAGACATTTCGTTATTGTCATATTATAACTCTACGTGTTCTTAACATGATTAGTTCATGACGTACGCGTCTTTTTTTAAATTCATGCAAATGACTTCATAGAAATGTTGGGCAATCCTGTGCTTGAAAATATCTACAAAAAAAGAAATTATGAAAGACGCAGCAGTTGCGCAACGGAAAGACATTTCATATTGTCATGGTTATATCTTCCTACGTCTCTTAATATAGATTAGTTCATGACGTACGCGTCTTTTTTAAATTCATGCAAATGACTTCATAGAAATTAGCAATCCTGTACGAAAATATTCATGAAAAAAAGAAATTATGGGAGACGTTAGTAAAAGCGGCAATCGAGAAAGACATCTCGTTATTGTCATATTATAACTCTACGTGTTCTTAACATGATGAAGTTCATGACGTACGCGTCTTTTTAAATTCATAAAAATGACTTCATAGAAATTAGCAATCCTGTACGAAAATATTCATGAAAAAAAAAAAGGAAATTATGGAAGACGCTAAGTAAGTTGGCAATCGAGAAAGACATTTCGCTATTGTCATGTTATAACTTAATGTGCTCTTTTTTTAACATGATTAGTCTATGACGTACGCGTCTTTTTTTTAAATTCATGCAAATGACTTCATAGAAATTAGCAATCCTGTACGAAAATATTCATGAAAAAAAGAAATTATGGAAGACGCCAAGTAAGTTGGCAATCGAGAAAGACATTTCGTTATTGTCATATTATAACTCTACGTGTTCTTAACATGATTAGTTCATGACGTACGCGTCTTTTTTTAAATTCATGCAAATGACTTCATAGAAATTACAATCCTGTACGAAAATATTCATGAAAAAAGAAATTATGGAAGACGCTATACAAAAATCGAGAAAGACATTTCGTTATTGTCATATTATAACTCTACGTGTTCTAACATGATTAGTTCATGACGTACGCGTCTTTTTAAATTCATGGCAAATGACTTCATAGAAATTAGCAATCCTGTACGAAAATATCATGAAAAAAGAAATTTATGTACGCTAAGTAAGTTGGCAATCGAGAAAGACATTTCGTTATTGTCATATTATAACTCTACGTGTTCTTAACATGATTAGTTCATGACGTACGCGTCTTTTTTTAAATTCATGCAAATGACTTCATAGAAATTAGCAATCCTGTACGAAAATATTCAAGAAAAAAAAAAAGAAATTATGGAAGACGCTAAGTAAGTTGGCAATCGAGAAAGACATTTCGTTATTGTCATACATAACCTACGTGTTCTTAACATGATTAGTTATGACGTACGCGTCTTTTTTAAATTCATGCAAATGACTTCAAAGAAATTAGCAATCCTGTACGAAAAATATTCATGAAAAAAAGAAATTATGGAAGACGCTAAGTAAGTTGGCAATCGAGAAAGACATTTCGTTATTGTCATATTATAACTCTACGTGTTCTTAACATGATTAGTTCATGACGTACGCGTCTTTTTTAAATTCATGCAAATGACTTCAAAGAAATTAGCAATCCTGTACGAAAAATATTCATGAAAAAAAAGAAATTATGGAAGACGCTAAGTAAGTTGGCAATCGAGAAAGACATTTCGTTATTGTCATATTATAACTCTACGTGTTCTTAACATGATTAGTTCATGACGTACGCGTCTTTTTTTAAATTCATGCAAATGACTTTCAAAGAAATTAGCAATCCTGTACGAAAATATTCATGAAAAAGAAATTATGGAAGACGCTAAGTAAGTTGGCACGAGAAAGACATTTCGTTATTGTCATATTATAACTCTACGTGTTCTTAACATGATTAGTTCATGACGTACGCGTCTTTTTAAATTCATGCAAATGACTTGGAAGAAATTAGCAATCCTGTACGAAAATATTCATGAAAAAAAGAAATTATGGAAGACGCTATAAGTTGGCAATCGAGAAAGACATTTGGTTATTGTCATATTATAACTCTACGTGTTCTTAACATGATTAGTTCATGACGTACGCGTCTTTTTTTAAATTCATGCAAATGACTTCAAAGAAATTAGCAACTTGCACGAAAATATTCATGAAAAAAAAAAGAAATTATGGAAGACGCTAAGTAAGTTGGCAATCGAGAAAGACATTTCGTTATTGTCATATTATAACTCTACGTGTTCTTAACATGATTAGTCTATGACGTACGCGTCTTTTTTTAAATTCATGCAAAATGACTTCAAAGAAATTAGCAATCCTGTACGAAAAATATTCATGAAAAAAAGAAATTATGGAAGACGCTAAGTAAGTTGGCAATCGAGAAAGACATTTCGTTACGTCATATTATAACTCTACGTGTTCTTAACATGATTAGTTCATGACGTACGCGTCTTTTTTTAAATTCATGCAAATGACTTCAAAGAAATTAGCAATCCTGTACGAAAATATTCATGAAAAAGAAATTATGGAAGACGCTAAGTAAGTTGGCAATCGAGAAAGACATTCTGTTATTGTCATATTATAACTCTACGTGTTCTTAACATGATTAGTTCATGACGTACGCGTCTTTTAAATTCATGCAAATGACTTCAAAGAAATTAGCAATCCTGTACGAAAATATTCAAGAAAAAAAAAGAAAATTATGGAAGACGCTGGGCAAGTTGGCAATCGAGAAAGACATTTCCGTATTGTCATATTATAACCTCTCCTCTACGTGTTCTTAACATGATTAGTTCATGACGTACGCGTCTTTTAAATTCATGCAAATGACTTCAAAGAAATTAGCAATCCTGTACGAAAATATTCATGAAAAAAAAGAAATTATGGAAGACGCCAAGTAAGTTGGCACGAGAAAGACATTTGCTATTGTCATATTATAACTCTACGTGTTCTTAACATGATTAGTTCATGACGTACGCGTCTTTTTAAATTCATGCAAATGACTTCCAAAGAAATTAGCAATCCTGTACGAAAATATTCATGAAAAAAAGAAAATTATGGAAGACGCTAAGTAAGTTGGCAATCGAGAAAGACATTTCGTTATTGTCATATTATAACTCTACGTGTTCTTAACATGATTAGTTCATGACGTACGCGTCTTTTTAAATTCATGCAAATGACTTCAAAGAAATTAGCAATCCTGTACGAAAATATTCATGAAAAAAGAAATTATGGAAGACGCTAAGTGTTGGCAATCGAGAAAGACATTATTATTGTCATATTATAACTCTACGTGTTCTTAACATGATTAGTTCATGACGTACGCGTCTTTTTAAATTCATGCAAATGACTTCAAAGAAATTACAATCCTGTGTACGAAAATATTCATGAAAAAAAGAAATTATGGAAGACGCTAAGTAAGTTGGCAATTGAGAAAGACATTTCGTTATTGTCATATTATAACTCTACGTGTTCTTAACATGATTAGTTCATGATGTACGCGTCTTTTTTAAATCTACGTAAATGACTTCAAAGAAATTACAATCCTGTACGAAAATATTCATGAAAAAAAAAAGAAATTATGGAAGACGTTAAGTAAGTTGGCAAATCGAGAAGATTAAAACATATTAACAGAATATATTCTAAATGTTCTTAACATGATTAGTCTTGACACGTGTATGTCTTTTTTTGCACCATGCAAAATGACTTCAAAGAAATTAGCAATCCTGTACGAAAATATTCATGAAAAAAAAAGAAAATTATGGAAGACGCTAAGTAAGTTGGCAATCGAGAAAGACATTTCGTTATTGTCATATTATAACTTCGTTCTTAACATGATTAGTTCATGACGTACGCGTCTTTTTTTAAATTCATGCAAATGACTTCAAAGAAATTAGCAATCCTGTACGTGAAAATATTCAGAAAAAAAAAGAAATTATGGAAGACGCTACAAGTTGGCAATCGAGGAAGACATTTGTTATTGTCATATTATAACTCTACGTGTTCTTATCATGATTAGTTCATGACGCGTCTTTTTTAAATCTGGGCGCAAATGACTTCAAAGAAATTAGCAATCCTGTACGAAAATATTCATGAAAAAAAAAAGAAATTATGGAAGACGCTAAGTAAGTTGGCAATCGAGAAAGACATTTCGTTATTGTCATATTATAACTCTACGTGTTCTTAACATGATTAGTTCATGATGTACGCGTCTTTTTTTAAATTCATGCAAATGACTTCAAAGAAATTAGCAATCCTGTACGAAAATATTCATGAAAAAAAAAGAAATTATGGAAGACGCTAAGTAAGTTGGTAATCGAGAAAGACATTTCGTTATTGTCATATTATAACTCTACGTGTTCTTAACATGATTAGTTCATGACGTACGCGTCTTTTTTTAAATTCATGCAAATGACTTCAAAGAAATTAGCAATCCTGTACGAAAATATTCATGAAAAAAAAAAGAAAATTATGGAAGACGCTATGTTGGCAATCGAGAAAGACATTTCGTTATTGTCATATTATAACTCTACGTGTTCTTAACATGATTAGTTCATGACGTACGCGTCTTTAAATTCATGCAAATGACTGTACAAGAAATTAGCAATCCTGTAATGAAAATATTCATGGAAAAAAGAAATTATGGGAAGATGCCAAGTAAGTTGGCAATCGAGAAAGACATTTCGTTATTGTCATATTATAACTCTACGTGTTCTTAACATGATTAGTCTATGACGTACGCGTCTTTTTAAATTCATGCAAATGACTTCAAAGAAATTAGCAATCCTGTACGAAAATATTCATGAAAAAAAAAGAAATTATGGAAGACGCTAAGTAAGTTGGCAATCGAGAAAGACATTTCGTTATTGTCATATTATAACTCTACGTGTTCTTAACATGATTGGTTCATGTCGTACGCGTCTTTTTAAATCTACAAATGACTTCAAAGAACAGAACTCAAATGAAAATATTCATGAAAAAAAAAAGAAATTATGGAAGACGCTAAGTAAGTTGGCAATCGAGAAAGACATTTCGTTATTGTCATATTATAACTCTACGTGTTCTAACATGATTAGTTCATGACGTACGCGTCTTTTTTTAAATTCATGCAAATGACTTCAAAGAAATTAGCAATCCTGTACGAAAATATTCATGAAAAAAAAAAGAAATTATGGAAGACGCTAGTAAGTTGGCAATCGAGAAAGACATTTCGTTATTGTCATATTATAACTCTACGTGTTCTTAACATGATTAGTTCATGATTTTGGTCAGTTCTTTTTTTAAATTCATGCAAATGACTTCAAAGAAATTAGCAATCCTGTACGAAAATATTCAGAAAAAAAAGAAATTATAAAAGACGCTAAGTAAGTTGGCAATCGAGAAAGACATTTCGTTATTGTCATATTATAACTTCTACGTGGTTTTAACATGATTAGTTCATGACGCACGTCTTTTTAAATTCATGCAAATGACTTCAAAGAAATTAGCAATCCCAGACGAAAGACTGAAATTATGGAAGACGCTACAAGTTGGCAATCGAGAAAGACATTTCGTTATTGTCATATTATAACTCTACGTGTTCTAACATGATTAGTTCATGACGTACGCGTCTTTAAATTCATGCAACGACTTCAAAGAAATTAGCAATCCTGTAATGAAAATATTCATGAAAAAAAGAAAATTATGGAAGACGCTAAGTAAGTTGGCAATCGAGAAAAAGACATTTCGTTATTGTCATATTATAACTCTACGTGTTCTTAACATGATTAGTTCATGACGTACGCGTCTTTTTTTAAATCTGCTGCAAATACTTCAAAGAAATTAGCAATCCTGTACGAAAATATTCATGAAAAAAAAAGAAATTATGGAAGACGCTAAGTAAGTTGGCAATCGAGAAAGACATTTCGTTATTGTCATATTATAACTCTACGTGTTCTTAACATGATTAGTTCATGACGTACGCGTCTTTTTTTAAATTCATGCAAATGACTTCAAAGAAATTAGCAATCCTGTACGAAAATATTCATGAAAAAAAAAGAAATTATGGAAGACGCTAAGTAAGTTGGCAATCGAGAAAGACATTTCGTTATTGTCATATTATAACTCTACGTGTTCTTAACATGATTAGTTCATGACGTACGCGTCTTTTTTTAAATTCATGCAAATGACTTCAAAGAAATTAGCAATCCTGTACGAAAATATTCATGAAAAAAAAAAAGAAATTATGGAAGACGCTAAGTAAGTTGGCACGAGAAGACATTTCGTTATTGTCATATTATAATCCTACGTGTTCTTAACATGATTAGTTCATGACGTACGCGTCTTTTTAAATTCATGCAAATGACTTCAAAGAAATTAGCAATCCTGTACGAAAATATTCATGAAAAAAGAAATTATGGAAGACGCTAAGTAAGTTGGCAATCGAGAAAAGACATTTTCCGTTATTGTCATATTATAATCCTACGTGTTCTTAACATGATTAGTTCATGACGTACGCGTCTTTTTTTAAATTCATGCAAATGACTTCAAAGAAATTAGCAATCCTGTACGAAAATATTCATGAAAAAGAAATTATGGAAGACACAAGTGTTGGCAAATCGAGAAAGACATTTCGTTATTGTCATATTATAACTCTACGTGTTCTTAACATGATTAGTTCATGACGTACGCGTCTTTTTTAAATTCATGCAAAATGACTTCAAAGAAATTAGCGTTGATCCTGTACGAAAATATTCATGAAAAAAAAGAAATTATGGAAGACGCCAAGTAAGTTGGCAATCGAGAAAGACATTTCGTTATTGTCATATTATAACTCTACGTTCTTAACATGATTAGTTCATGACGTACGCGTCTTTTTTTAAATTCATGCAAATGACTTCAAAGAAATTAGCAATCCTGTACGAAAATATTCATGAAAAAAGAAATTATGGAAGACGCTACAAGTTGGCAATCGAGAAAGACATTTCGTTATTGTCATATTATAACTCTACGTGTTCTTAACATGATTAGTTCATGACGTACGCGTCTTTTTAAATTCATGCAAATGACTCTAAAGAAATTAGCAATCCTGTACGAAAATATTCATGAAAAAAAGAAATTATGGAAGACGCTAAGTAAGTTGGCAATCGAGAAAGACATTTCGTTATTGTCATATTATAACTCTACGTGTTCTTAACATGATTAGTTCATGACGTACGCGTCTTTTTTTTTAAATTCATGCAAATGACTTCAAAGAAATTAGCAATCCTGGTACGAAAATATTCATGAAAAAAAAAGAAATTATGGAAGACGCTAAGTAAGTTGGCAATCGAGAAAGACATTTCGTTATTGTCATATTATAACTCTACGTGTTCTTAACATGATTAGTTCATGACGTACGCGTCTTTTTTTAAATTCATGCAAATGACTTCAAAGAAATTAGCAATCCTAGGTATGAAAATATTCATGAAAAAAAAAAGAAATTATGAAGACGCCATAAGTTGGCAATCGAGAAAGACATTTTGTTATTGTCATATTATAACTCTACGTGTTTCAATACGATTAGTTCATGACGTACGCGTCTTTTTTTAAATTCATGCAAATGACTTCAAAGAAATTAGCAAACTTGCACGAAAACATTCATGGAAAAAAGAAATTATGGAAGACGCCAAGTAAGTTGGCAATCGAGAAAGACATTTCGTTATTGTCACATTACAACTCACGTGTTCTTAACATGATTGTCTATGACGTACGCGTCTTTTAAATTACAAAATGACTTCAAAGAAATTAGCAACTCTGTACGAAAATATCTAAGAAAAAAGAAATTATGGAAGACGCCAAGTAAGTTGGCAATCGAGAAAGACATTTCGTTATTGTCATATTATAACTCTACGTGTTCTTAACATGATTAGTTCATGACGTACGCGTCTTTTTTTAAATTCATGCAAATGACTTCAAAGAAATTAGCAATCCTGTACGAAAATATTCATGAAAAAAAAAGAAATTATGGAAGACGCCAAGTGTTGGCAATCGAGAAAAAGACATTTCGTTATTGTCATATTATAACTCTACGTAATTTAACATGATTAGTTCATGACGTACGTGTCTTTTTTAAATTCATGCAAATGACTTCTAAAGAAATTAGCAATCCTGTACGAAAATATTCATGAAAAAAGAAATTATGGAAGACGTGCTAAGTAAGTTGGCAATCGAGAAAGACATTTCGTTATTGTCATATTATAACTCTACGTGTTCTCCACATGATTAGTTCATGACGTACGCGTCTTTTAAATTCATGCAAATGACTTCAAAGAAATTAGCAACTTGCACGAAAATATTCATGAAAAAAAAAAAAGAAATTATGAAGACGCTGCCAAGTAAGTTGGCAATCGAGAAAGACATTTTCGTTATTGTCATATTATAACTTCCACGTGTTCTTAACACGATTAGTTCAAGACGCACGCGTCTTTTTAAATTCATGCAAATGACTTCAAAGAAATTAGCAATCCTGTACGAAAATATTCATGAAAAAAGAAATTATGGAAGACGCTAAGTAAGTTGGCAATCGAGAAAACATTTCGTTATTGTCATATTATAACCTCACGTGTTCTTAACATGATTAGTTCATGACGTGTACGCGTCTTTTTAAATTCACAAACGACTTCGAAGAAATTGTATAATCCTGTACGAAAATATTCATGAAAAAAAAAAGAAATTATGAAGACGCTAAGTAAGTTGGCAATCGAGAAAGACATTTCGTTATTGTCATATTATAACTTCACGTGTTCTTAACATGATTAGTTCAAGGACGTACGCGTCTTTTTTTAAATTCATGCAAATGACTCAAAGAAATTAGCAATCCTGTACGAAAATATTCATGAAAAAAGAAATTATGGAAGACGCTAAGTAAGTTGGCAATCGAGAAAGACATTTCGTTATTGTCATATTATAACTCTACGTGTTCTTAACATGATTAGTTCATGACGTACGCGTCTTTTTTTAAATTCATGCAAATGACTTCAAAGAAATTAGCAATCCTGTACGAAAATATTCATGAAAAAAAAGAAATTATGGAAGACGCTAAGGAGTTACAATTTGAGAAAGACATTTCGTTATTGTCATATTATAACCTACGTGTTCTTTACGATTAGTTCATGACGTACGCGTCTTTTTTTAAATTCAAGTAAATGACTTCAAAGAAATTATAATCCTGTACGAAAATATTCATGAAAAAAAGAAATTATGGAAGACGCTAAGTAAGTTGGCAATCGAGAAAGACATTTCGTTATTGTCATATTATAACTCTACGTGTTCTTAACATGTATGTTACACTGTGACAATACCTAATAATAATAACTATTTCGTTTTGATCGCGTGTGAAGACAGACATATCAGAAAAGCTGAGAAGACAAAAAAGAAGCAATAAGGCGTGTAGTACGCCTATACGATGTTTCCTTCTTTGTTATTTCACAGTAAACAAAATAATCACAGATAAGATGCAAAACATTTGTTTTATTTTATAGCTGAACATTATGGCATCATAATACATCCATCCATACATATATATATATATATATATATATATATGTGTGTGTGTGTGTGTGTGTGTGTGTGTGTATATGTATGTATATATATATATATATATGTATGTATGTATGTATATATATATATGTATGTATATATATATATATATATTAAACAAACTAATATTAAACATACTTTACATTAAAGACATCATTTTTTCCAAGCCATACAGATGAAAATACTATAGAGTAATCAATAATGTAAGTACCCCAACCCCATTTTCGATACCTAAGTTTTAAATTGAATTTTTAAAAATAAAAAACGTATTTTTGAAACTTTAATTTCAGCTTAATTAAAAGCAAAATGATTAAATTTACTGTTTCCGCTAAGAAAAATACTCGAGTGTATTTCAAACAGAAGCTATATTCATTGAAATTTAAAATGTTGAGATTTTTTTTATTTTCAATTTTTCGGTTATTTTTTTATTTTTATTTTTTTAAGTGATCGATATATTTGTAAACAAAAGTTAATTCTTAGTTTTAAAAATCTTGCAAAAATAAAATATACATCTCTCACTCGTAATTATCAAATTTAAAGTTAAATTGATCTGATTTGAAACAAATATAACTTGTTTATATCATGACATTTAGAATATAACTATTTTTTAATCACAAAAGTCTGACTCGTTGACGTTTTAAGTAGCCGATGACTGCACCTATCAATCAATCTGGAAGTATGGTGACCAAAAGTTGACATAAACCAGTTCAACATTTCGTAAGGGGAATAACCCTTAAAACTTATGACCTTTTAATGATAAATCTTTTATAATTTTCCACAGTAAAAGGAAATGTGCAATTTAGCATAATAAAAAAAAATTAGAAATTATTTTAAAATTTTAATTCAAAATGATTTTTATTAAGCTTATGAATTTTCGATTTGTCTATTTTTAATGAATTAATAAGTGAAGGCACTGAGTAACTACAAGAAATTTTAAAAAGATGTTTGAAAGCTTAATTAGCAAAGACAAAAATGAAAACAATTCTTATAGAAATTTATTATTCATCGAAATTTTTTTCTTTAGCATATGATATCCTAAAATTATATCATTTTTAAAATCAATTCACAATTTTAAAAATAGCGTAGTTTTAATGCATTTATTTATTTATTTTACTATTCGAAGCAAATTTTCAGAAAAATCGTCCCGTAATTTTTAAAAAATTACATGATTTACATTCTCCAATGAGTCCCGCATTTAACTAATAAATAAAAAATTGGTGTAGATAATGTATTTCTAAAAGTTTTATGCAATTAATTTGTGGGGGTATCAGATGTAAAGAAAAAAAATTTCTAAAAATAATAATTACGTAAATAATTTCATTCATTTGTGAATAAGTCCTGAAGGTTTCATTAAAATTAGACAATTATTTGATTTTTGTAAGAATTTTACACTTAATGTGTCTCTCACCGCCAAAAACGACTTGCGTAATATGACGTTTTGCTTAATAGTCACATTACGTAAACATAGCGTGAATCGCTGGCAGAAAACAAAACAAGAAATTTTAATTGAAATTTCGAACGTGTTAGAAAAGATTTTTTTAAATTTTAAATAATGACCACAGAATTTTATCTTTCCTCTTGATGATAGCATAAACATTTTGAAGATAAAACTTTGTTTTTATTAAGTTTTAACATCAGGCTATGCTATTTTTGGCAATCGAGTGGAGGGACCTACAATTATGACATTCCAAATTTCCTATAAACGGTTCTATAAAGGTAGATAATCTTTAGGGATCTATTGTGCTTATTTCTGTTTAATCTGAGAATGGAAACAAATCATTTTATAGTATCAAAAATAATTAAACTATTTTGATAGTTTAAAAGAAAACATTTATTTATTAAGATATTTCCAAATTGAAATTCTGTTCTTATCATATGTCTGTTCAGAAGCTTGACGTCGTATTTTTTTTAAACTCTTGTGTCATCAAAAGTGTTATGGTTTCTTAGCCACAGACGAACTGAATCGCTGTAGTCTCAAAGATCCAATGGAGGACCTACAATATTTATTGCGACATTTTTAACTTCAAAGAGATTTCTTTTGTCAGAATAAAATATGTTCACCATAGAAAACACTTATTCAGTCTCTGTAGAACTTACAGTAGTGGTATTATATTTTTAGCTCTTTGGATAGTTTGGAATATAAACATTTTCTTGTTTTTTTACACCTAATGGAATGTAGGTTAGCGTTTTTGCTGTTTCCGTAACAAACTGTTTTTTTATGAGGCAGGGTTGTTAGCACTGCGCCTAGCCCTGGGGGAAGGTGATTTTCTAAGCGTAGCTTTGACGTAACACACGACCGAAAGTAGGGAGTACCTAGTGAGGATCGAACTCACTACTTAGTTATAATGATTCTAGCGAGACGAGCTTGCTAACCATTACACCACGCCGAGGTGCTCTTTTGGGTATTAGTTTATGGTAAAAACTCGTCACGTTTTCAACGTCATCGCGAAAATCATTATTGTCCTTATAAGGAATGTGTGTCACTAAGGGCACGCACGAGCGTAATGTAACTAACATTTTACCTAGATTATTGGTTATTAATTAAAATATAATTTGCTTTTCGGATAATCCAAAAACCGGTTCGCTAAGCTTTTATAATTTTAAGAATCAGTTCACGGAAACCGATGCGAACTGGTAGTTGGCCAATACTTGGAGTAACCCAATATTGAGGAAAATTATGGAATTCATCAGCAAAAAATGAGAAGTGATATTTAGCAATCCCTCCTTGACAGCCTTAATTCTTTTAAGCATGGATTTCAGTTTTCTTATTCAGATAAATGGTTTCAACTTACCCGAATAGCGATTAATAGATTTTGGTGAAAGGAATCTTCTCATGGACCATTTATTTTTACTTCCGCCATAAATTTTCAGTTAGATTTAGATCCGGACAGTTTTTCGGTCATGTCATTGATTTTAATCGGCTTTCTTAAAGAAAAAAACTTTAAACATCTTTGCTCTGTGACAAGAAGCATTATCGTCCTGAAAAATGATTTCATCATCAGCAAACCTATTTTCTTTTAATGATATGAAAAAAATGGGTATTATTTCAATGTATCATTGATTGTTGAGGAACTGACTGCCATCTCCCCTGATCCTTTAAATGACATGCGTTCCCATATTGTGAAGGAATAGGAAATGCACTCTAACTTTATATGTTTCATTTGAAAAAAAGTTCAAGCGTCATCGCTTTGGCCAACGTAGATTCTTGATTCATCACTAAATATCATTTTCATCCAATTGTCTAAACGCCATAATTGTTTCCCTTTATTTAATTCATGCTCATTTTCTTTTGTCTGTGCGTTAATGTTGGTTTTCATTTGGCTTGTCTGTTTGTAAATCAGATTTCATTCAGGCGATGCCTTACAGTTCTACCACAAATATCTAAAAGCCTTTTATGGTCTACCAGCATAGTTAACGGACGCTTTCAGAAACATAAAGCCTGGATTTGAATGTCACCATGGTCGATTTGTCAGGAAGGTGACCTTGATATTATTGGTCTGGAGGAGGCGATTTGGAAAGTGCCTGAAAACTATACCACGGGTTGACCCAAACCTTGTGAGTAAAATTGGGAGCCATCGTTTGTTGGGCTAGCGCAAGGTCACAAGTCATCGTGACCGAGGGTTTGATCGTCCTGGCTTTTTTCAGAGTGTTGTTCATGCTAGATAACGTGCTCTCTCACAGATAATGTAACTAAGTTCCGCTTAGCATAGTTGCAGTATAAATCACAAGTGGGCTCTAAGCAATCTTGTAAAATGGGGATTAGCTAGTCGGCCCAGTAGACGAGTATTCACGAATAGGAGTGGTCAGCGTGTTTTCTTTTACAGTTGTACCAAATTATAAAACCAAAGCGTTTTTCGCCACACTTCACTGTGAATTGCCTTTTTGAACGAATTTTAGGATAGTTTCTACTGATTCAAATGAGAGGGATCTTTTCTATCTTTTTGGTATAACCGAGGCTGAAAAAGCAAACCTCGCTGCCGAGCTTGAAAAGGACCTCCAATCTGTGATGGACTGGGGTAAGAAATGGCTCGTAAATTGTAATGCTTCCAAAACGAAGCTGCTATCTAATAACCACCACAGACAATCATTCCTCCCGCCCATTAACATGGATCAGGCTTCTCTCCCTGAAAGCGAAACACTGCGCCTCTTTGCGTTAACTTTTACACCAGACCTCAAGTGGAATGACTATATAGAATCCATAGCTAAATCCGCTGCTAAGAAAGTTGGTTCTCTGTGTAGGGCCAGGAAGTTTTTCCCGTCCCAAACAATCCTTCACATATACAAGTCTACCATCGCCCGTGCAATGAGTATTGCTGCCATATCTGCTCCGGTGCTCCTGCTATCCACTTACGTGTCCTCGACCGAATCCAACAGAGAATCTGTAATGTGATCGATCCTGACTTGGCAACTACGATACAGTCGCTTTCTCACAGACGCAGTGTGGCTTCCCTGTGTCACTTCTACAAATACTTTCACGGCCTCTGCTCCGATGAACTTAGCTCAATGGTGCCCTCTATATATGAATTTCCTCGAGCCACAAGATTAGCAACTAGGTCTCACCCTTTTTCTGTGAGACCAATAAATTGTAAAAGCAAATTCTACTCCAGCAGCTTCTTTTCTCGAACTTCCCGCCTGTGGAATTCCCTTCCATTTACTTACTTCTCCGACAACTACAATCTCCAAGAATTTGAATGTAAAGCCAATAGTCATCTCCTGTCGCACTAACTTACATCCTCTCTCTCATGCTTTTCTACATCCACCCCACTCTCATCAGTACTCTCTTCCCTCCCCTACTCTCTTTCTGACACCCTTTGCAACCTCTCACTCTTCATAATATTCCTCCCATGTAACCACTTGCACAACAGTGACAGTAAAATGCCTTGCTCGGGGCGACACAATTAAAAAAAAGTCATATTTTTTATCTATTAGCTATGTCCAACCACTTGTTGAGGTCGTTTTTCTTTTCTTTTTCTTTTTTTAATCATATCACCCCGAGCAAGGCGGTAACGCCACTGATGTGCAGGAGGCTATGCAAGAGTGAAAAGATTGGAAAAGAGAAAGCCGGAAACCACATCCCAAACAGGGCACAAGGGATGAGCCACTTCACCTGTTCAATAGACGTGGGTGGAGTGTGAACCGGGCGATAGTTTAGTCTATCTACTCCAGTTGCTACGAGAACTCTTTTAACTGGAGACAGATTTTACATCTAACCTTCTACTGGTATTTGTTTAAGGAATACAAATTACAAGACCATTCCATAATTTTTCCTCAACATTAGGGTGTCCAGCGTTGTAATTCAGTAGAACGAGAAATCGGAGATCCGTGTTCGAATTCCTGTTGAATTTCTTGCATTCATTTGCGCACAAATACCCTTGGGAAAGGTATTAATCCGTCTCTTCCTTCCAGTTATGGAGTAAATAACAGGACAAATTGGGTTCTATAACCTTGGTTGGCAACAAGTCCACCGCAGAAAGTAATGGCAACCTACTGCGGGATAATCTTTTGCCCAGTCAGTCATGTCGCTTTCGAGCGTGTATGACGTACGGCACTTTACTGACTTATATTAATTTAATAATAGTTATTATTACATTTATAATTGGGAAACCACTATCTCGACTACATCGGATCAGAGGATGGTTTCCCCTACAGAAGGCGACGTATGTTTTAACCATGTGGGAGAGCACTTTAATAAACAATCCATAATTTTCTCAAATGTGCGTGGAAGTAGACATAGTGCACAGTTTTAAAATAACGTAGCGTCTAATCAAACATATGTATTCACGAAAATAGCGTTGAAAGAAATAAGTAATGTTGAATTAAAAATAAAATTCCAGAGTAAGTATTAATGGGTTTATTTTCAGTCCGACACTTTTATTAATTCAGCCGTTATTTTTGTAGTTACCAGTGTTTGAATAGACGCTCCATTTTAAACAGCGTGTATATGCACACACGAGATAACACACACACACACACACACTCACGCATATATATATATATATATATATATATATATATATATATATATATATATATATATATTATCCTACGTCTAAAGCACGACTCGGAATTTCATGTACTACGCAAACATCAGGTGCATATTAGGAACTGACCGTTTTTAGATTTAAATTTTGTTTTTTGGTACAAACGCTGTTTAATGTTGTTATAAATTATAAAACTGGCATGCCAATTTTTTTCCTTTATTAAATGTGTAATTTTGATTTGGTTTATACCGAAAGCTAAGAGTCAAAGTAAGATTGTAAAACTATAAAATAATAAATAAATAAATAAATAAATAAATTTGGGGTCATATTTAACGCATTTTATAAGGGGAGTATTTTTTGTTTATTTATTCATTTTAATTTAATTTAATTTCCTATTGAAGAAAGGAAATGAAAAAAAAGGAGAATAAAATATAAACGGATATATATATCTATACATATGTATGTAAGCATATGCATATATATAAAAGAAAAGAAAAAAGAAAGTTAAATAAAATATATAATTAAATAGATGAATAAATAACTGAAAAGTGAAAAGAGTGGTCAGGTTAATCAGGTTCTAAGTAATTAAGCAGATATTTATTTTTATGTTTGCATGTGGTCATTAATTGACTTCATTTGTTTAATAAATTAAGTTTATTCAGGGGTTTTACGATGACAAGTTTTACTAAAAGTCATAAGTTACATCTATTTCCTTTTCCATTATAAGATTTGGTTTTCGCGATGATGTTCCAGGTAATAATTGGATTTTTGGTGTTTTTTAATTGCCAAACATATTTGGAGAGAGCAGTGCTATTCTTGTATTTATTATTATCTAAAGTTAATTTAGGGTTATAGAATCTATTTTTCCATTTGTTCTCAGTTGAACCAAAATAAGATTTAACAGCGCTTTCAGAATTAATGGTAGCTTTGTAAATTATACATTTAGTCATATATTGACCGTTAAGTAAGCGGCAGTTACAATTATTTTTGGTAGGGTTACTGTTATTGATAGTGGAACTACTATTATTTTGTAAATTGAACGTGTTTTATTTAATACTAGCAGTATAGCCCGGCGTTGCTGGGGTGTAATGAAAGCTTTGAAACTAATCCATGGTCCTAGGGCTCAGACTCTTTGGACGTTGGCACGAAAGACCAAAAAGCAATAGTTGTTTCCAGTTAAAGTAAAACCGTAGACTGAAAGAAAAATGAATGGATGTAAGTCAAATTTTGATATCCTGGTATCGATGTCAAATAAGTTTTTTCGTCGTAAACTGAATTTTGAAGGCTAAATATGTCCTCTGAGTAAATGGTATCATGGCTGAGACTAAGAACTACAATTATACCTAGTTAGAGCCAAATACAGACAGGCAGATAAACAGACACACACACAAACATCTTACCTTTTACATATATATATATATTATCCGTTTTCTGCACTATTGTAAAAACTGCAACCTTGAAACTTCTGAATATCGTTTCTTATGTCTTTGTCTATGAGTGTATCAAATTTGATTAAAGTCGGACCACTCCTTCTATAAGCCGATTTTTTCGATTATCGATTTTCGATATTTATCGGGGGTACCTCAATACAATACCTAGCTAAGAACACTCGCAGACGCTTATAGTACAACTGTGTAAATTTTCAAGAAAATCGGTTCAGCTGTTTCGGAGTTATGTAGTGAGACATATTTATCGGAGTTTTTGTCGCAATTATAAATTTTACAATTTTAATCCATAAACATTTCAGCTCTTCTCCTGCACTAAAAACGATTTTCAACAAAAATAACGTTACGGTCAGCTATAGCTTAATTAATATAGTTTCAGAGTGATTTTTTTTTTCTTAGTCTTTTTAATAAAATGAACCGTTTAATTAATCAGTTCCTTTCTTCCTACATTTTCTAGATTGCAATTTTTATGGGTACTACTAGTTATTATCATTGTTATCATTATTCAGTTGGTGAGTAGCTCTCCAATAAAGTAACACTGAGGTACAAATATCTTCATATCTCTTGTAGTTCTTCATACTTTTTTCTTGGTATCTCTCCCAAACCCTGCTCTGCCGTCCATTTGCTTAAACCTATCAAGTATGTCATGAGTTGTTTCTCCCTTTCTCCCTTTCTTTCCATTCGTCCTGTGAGTATCAGATTCTCCAAACATTTCTTCCTCATTCCCAGAAACTTCAGCTGCCTTTTCCTGGTGTTAAGTATAAGTTTCTTTTGTGTTTTCATCCTCGTTGCTCACATGTTCGGTCCATGGTATCTCATCATTATTCTGTAGAACTACATTTCTATTACTTTGGGTTTTTCCTTCATCTTCAAGCATCATCTAACAGTCCAGTACTCTTTCTTTGTTTCCAATGAATTTTTTCTGTCTCATAATAGTCTACTCGGCTTTTGGAAGACGTCCTTGGCCATGACAATACGTGTTCCGATCTCAATGTCGCACTTTCCGTTCTCTGTTAAAAACTTCCCAGGTATTTAAATTTCTGCATCTGTTTGATTTTAGTATCCCCGACTTATAACTGACATTTTGGGTTTCTCTTTTTGCTGATGATCAATATACGAATCCGAATATACGCATCTTTTTTCTTTCTCTCACTGAAACCAAATAGCGTGTCTGATATTTCTTTTTTGTCTTTCGTCGCGATCAAAATCAAATAGGTCTTCATTTATGACGTATTGACATGGCGTAACGGACGCGATAACTAAATACGGAACAAAGGAATAAGCAGAATTATATTATAATAATAATAATGATAATAATAATAATAGCAAAGTCCAATAATCTTCGAAATCCCATAAAGAAGATTGAACAAGGGTATGCGACATAGAACCGGATTTAGAACCCGCGTAGGTGGACAAGCCAGCGGATGTCGGCTGGTCCTGTCAAATTGAGATGGCAGGAAGTTTGGCCTAAGAATGAAATTAGAGCCGCTAAACCAAGACAAAATAAATGACGTTCATCTTAAGAGAAGTAGAAGTTTTATTAGTAAGAGGAGGAAGGGATTGAGAAAAAGAAGGAAGAGGAAGAATGAGAAGGAGGTGTTGTCAAAAGGATGAAGGTCGTCGTAGTTGTTGAAAATGACAGGGTAGTAGTAGTAATAATAGTAATAGCTGTTGTAGTAGTTGTTGTAGTCGAAAAGAAAAAGTAGAAGTAAGTAATGTATTAGTAGAATGAAGACCAACAACAACAACAGCAAGAAGAACAAGAACAAGAAAATATGATAGATTATTCATTTCTCTTTTTCTCTCTGTATCCTATTAGTTTTATACGTCTGTTCCCGCCAGAAATATGCTGAGGAGACCATTGACCGAACGTATAAGCAACAACGGGAAAATGTAAACGAAAAGGAAATTTACTTGACATCAGGAAGAGACAGCTGAGATTTAAGAGACAGGTCATGAGAAAGGAGGTCTTGGAGAATCTGATACTCACAGGACGGATAGAGGGAAAGGAAGACAGAGGAAAACAGCGTGAGACCTACTGGATGGGTTTGAGCAGGTGGATGACGGAGCGGGGTGTGGGAGAGATACCAAGAGGAAAAAATATAGGAGTAAGTAGAAACCCATGAACACGAACGTCCTGAAAGGACACGGCACAAAAGAAGAAATCTCAAGTTACCTTCGCCAGAGATAAAGTATCAAAATTCTCTTGTATATTATTATAGCTGTATTCGCTGAATGTCCAAACCAATTGTAACGAGTGACTGTCACTGTAGCTCAAGTGACAACAAGTCTGTTCAATATCTCACTTTCCTCAATATCTTAGCTGATTTTAGTAATGCTATCGTCTAAATATGCTTAATCCTACTTCGAAATTTTCGGTTTTTCTAACCTCTTTTGCTAGGTTCTTCAGTAATGTTTCAAGATCGCTGATAATGATGGGTACAGCTGTTACTTACATGTTCTAGATTTCTTTCAGTTCCCTTGATCGGTGTAGAAAAATTTTCCGCGCTTAATTTTTTAATCAGTTCAGCCAAAGAAAAGTGATAATGACATCAAGATGAAACGGGTTACTGAGAGTGAAAGGAACCGTAAATTCAGTCGTTAACAAAAAACAGAATAGAACTGTTTAAGAGACCGAGAAGGAGTGTGAACCGGGTGATAGACGAATCTATTTTCTCATTTTGATTTTATGCGGCTTCTTGGAACGGCTTTAATCAATCACCCATTCCAAGTATGTCGATAATGATGAGTACAATTATCACTTTCATGTTCTTTTTTTTTTCTTCTTTTTTTTCAGTTCTTTTGCATATTCTACATATTCTTCCAAAACTCTTCAGGGTCGTTCAAAGTGTGTCACGAAAAAGGACTAACATTACATGCTCTCGGACTCACGTCTTCCACTGATATGAAGTGGGGACAGTATATTGAATTAGTTGCCACGTCTACTGCAAGGAAAATTGATTCATCGTGTTGCAACGGGAAAAATTCTTCCCATTCATTTCAGTCCCTTTAATAAATCGTACGTACCCAGTGATACGCTTTGTTTGGGGTGAGATACTTATAAAAAGTTTGCTATTATTCAGTTCTCTACAGTCTTTCAACTTTTGTATCTTACTTGTTTTAACTTTATCCTTTCCGTTATGTGATGTCTATTATTATTTTGTAACCCATGTCTGTATTTGAACGTTAAACATGAAAACTCTCTTCACTTAGAAGATCAATGCAAAACAATTTTTTCTACTTGACTCTTTCGAGGAAGTTGCGTCTGTCACATAATTTTTCAACATCTTCATCATTGTTTTCTACAGATATGTTTAGTCAGTCAGTCAGTTACGTGCCATATTTGATACACGCTTGGGCGATCATGTCTCGAAAGAGACATGGCTGACTGGGCAGAAGATTATCCCGCAGTAGGTTGTCATTACTTTCTGCGGTAGACTAGTTGTCGACCAAGGCTACAGAGCCCAATCTGTTCTGTTATTTAACCCATAACTGGAAGGAAGAGACGGATTACTACCTTTCCCAAGGGTATTTGCGCGTAAGTGAATGCAAGGAATTCAATTAGAATTCGGACTCGGTTCCCTGATTTCTTGTTCCAAGCCGATTTCCATTACACCACATCCTAAAAATTCGGTAATATCTCAAGTCAATTAAATGCCATACGCGATACACACTTGGGAGATCATGTCTCGAGGGAGACATGACTGAATGGCCAGAAGATTGCAGCCAAGACTGCAGTTTAGTAAATACCAATAATCATGCTTGATTAAAAATGTGCGTTCTGGTGCATGGATATCGGATCGGGATAAGAAATCGGAAAACCGAGTTGAATTCGTTCCATTCACTTACACACAAATACACTTCGGAAAAGTATTAATCCATATATTCTTCCTCCAGCTGTGGGTTAAATAGTAGAACAGACTGTGTTCTACAGCCTTGGTTGGCAACCAGTCTACCGAAGAAAGAAATAACAATCTACTGCAAGAAAATATTCTGCCTTGTCAGTCACAGATCAAAAGAGACATGATCGCCCAAGAGTGTATCGCGTATGTCAATTGACTGATATTCGATTATGACCTACTCTTGGGAGTCGGCCTCACAGAGCAGCGGTTTGCGGGAAAAATCTATTCGAGTTGAACTTACGTCTCACCGATGGAAAACGAAGGGAATGTGATTGGTGTGCTACAGTGTAGGTGGCATAGCGAATCATTACCTCGAAGGTTATGCTTGGTGGAACTAAAGAATGTAGTTCGTGCGAGCACTTTATGGGAAAGTATCGATACAGCAGTGAGAGACTTACCACGTCCTGCCTGTAAGAAAGAGGTTGGAGGGTGGATAATAATTCGTCCCCTACAAGGACTCTGAGGCGCTTTGGACTCTATCGAGACAAGAAAGTGCGGTCTGTGCAGCTCCCGCCCAAATATGAAAATAGTACTCCATCCTTGGTCTGATCTGACTCCTATAAAGCTAGAGGATAACACGTGGAGTCAGGTACTTACTGGGGCAGTAAAGGGCGCCTGCCATTTTACTTACATACTTAGAGATGCTTTGTATGTACGAGTTTCACTTGAGGTCAAAGGTATTTTAAGGCCCTATAGTCTCTCAAGTTTGGGATGTGCGTTGTGGTGCAATGGATATCGGCTCGTAATGAGAAATCGGAGAACCGAGTTCGAATTCCACTCAAATTCATTTCATTCACTAACGCACAAACACCTTTGGGAAATGTATTAATCTATCTCTTCTTTCTCCAGCAATGGGTTAAATAGCAGGACAGATTGGGTTTTATAGTCATGGTTGGCAACCAGTCTACCGCAGAAAGCAATGGCAGCCTACTACAGGATAATTTCCTGCCCAGTCAGTCATGTCTCTTTCGAGACATTATCACCCAAGCGTGTATCACGTATGGCGCTTAACTAAATGTTTCTCAACGGGGCCTTCTCGAGGGGATATCTGTTCATCGTAGTTGGCAGCAGTTCTTTGTTATACATAGATTTTATCAAAACTTTTTGTCGTGCATATTTTGCTATGATGCATGTGCCTGACACACTGAGACGGTTTCTAAATTTGGTTCTATGTCGCATGCCCATTCATCTGTGTTTAGTCTTCCTTGTGGGATCTCGATGCTATTTTTTTTATTTTACAGACGAGCGATTTCTAATGTGGTGCGTAACATCTCTTTGATATGTTCTGAATTATCAACTTACGTTTTTGCTTATATGCTTACATATTCAGAAATATCTTAAACATTTTTAATTGAAATAGCGAAAACCTTCAAATCAAAGTGCATCTGACTCACTAACCGTCCCTTAACAGTTTCCACAAGAGCTTAAATTCCGATGATTGGCGCTGTTAAAACGTAAAAGCATTATCTCCGTGGTTTCGGTTTCTTCTTTTTCTTCTTTTTCTCATTCTTCTTTTTCTCAGGACGTTGGCGATCACGGCTCTTCACAATCTCCTTTGTAAGTTTTAATAATTCAAGAAAGCTTGTCAAGCACCCATTTATTCAAACTAGGTAGGCTATTTGGTGTTTTCCTCTAGCCTTCTTACCTTCAGTTTGTCCTGTGAGTATCAAATTTTCCAATCCTTCTTTCCTAATTATGTGCTCTAAAAATTTCAATTGTTTCTTCTTAGTATTAAGTATTACTGTCCTTTTGGTTTTCATTTTGTTCGACGTTAAAAGGGTGGGACCTTGATGCCAATCTAGTAGCACGCGCAAATACATGTTCATTTATTTACTAGATTGGCATCTAGGTCCCAACCCTTTACCGTTGAAATAGTTAAATGTAACCTCCTCTTCTACTGTAATATTTTATTTTCCCTCACTTTTAGTACTCCTTTCCGTTTGCTTGCTTCCCTGATAGCTACAATCTCCAATAATTTAAATGCAACGTCAATTGTCATCTTCTATCTACGCGATTCTCATCCATCTCATTTTTTCTTGAACATCTCCTGTCCTTGTTTTTCTCTCATCTGCGCACCAGTGGCGGGCCTACTTTGCTAATGATATGTCTACCTTCATAATTTCTCGGAATCAATTTGCTCCATTCATATAACTGAAAGCTATTTCTGCATGAGCGACATTTTTTCTTTTTTAGTTTACCTTTTTCAGTTTTGAAGTGCTTCTGCTGCGATGAACTTAGCTCACTGGTGCCCTCTATATATCAGTTTACTATAGCAACATGATTAGCAACTAGGTCCCACTCTTTTACTGTGAAGCCAATAAAATTTAAACGCAAATTCTACTCCGTCAGTTTCTTTTCTCGCACTTCCTCAGACCTCAAATGCAACCACTATATTGAATCCATAGCAAAATCTACTGCTAAGAAGATTGGGTCACTATGTCGATCCAGGATGTTTTTTCCACCTGAATCCATCCTGCATATATACAAGTCAACCATCCGTCCGTGCATGGAGTACTGCTGCCATTTATGGTCAGGTGCCCCTGCCGTTCTCCTCAGTGTTCTTGACAAGCTCCAAAGGAGAGTCTGTAATGTGATAGCTACTGATCTGGCGACTCGACTGCAGCCACTTCCCCATCGTCGAAATGTGACCCCCCTCTGTCTCTTCTATAAATACTTTCATGGCTTCTGCTCGGATGAGCTTAAGTCACTGATGCCTCCTCAACAGGTGTTTACCCATGCAACCAGACTGGCAACTGGGTCCCACCCATTCACAGTCAGGTTAGCCAAATGCAGACGACAATTCTACTCCTGCAGCTTCCTCTCTCGCACTTCCCGCCTGTGGAACTCACTCCCGTATTCTTGCTTTCCTGACGGCTACAACCTCCAGAAATTTAAATGCAAAGTCAATACTCATCTACTAACCACTGGCCTCTAGCTCTCTCCCCTCCCCTGTATAACCTTCCCTTTCTCTCCACCTATGTATCTGTCATTGCACCTGCTTTCTCAGCTTTCTATTGTTCCTTTCTAACTAGCTTGTACTCCTCACTCTTTTCTAATTAATCTTTTTACATTTATGTAACCCCTGCACATCAGTGGCGTTTCCGTCTTGTTCGGGGTGAAATGTTTAAAAAAAAAAAAAACTTCCCGCCTGTGGAATGCCTTTCTGTTTACTTGCTTCCCCGACAGCTACAATCTCCAAGAATTTAATTGCAAAGCCAATCGTCATCTCCTATCTCACTAGCTTGCATCATCTCTCTCATGCTTCTTTCTCCATCCACTCCATTTTCATCAGTACTCGCATCCTTCTCATACCAACTTCTTGACATCCCCTATAACCTATCACTCTTTCTCATACCTTTCCTCTTATGTAACCCCTTGCACACCAGTGATAGTAAAATGCCTTGCTTTAGGTGATATGATTATATATATATATATATATATATATATATATATATATATATATATATACATACATAAAAAGAAACTTCCTTCTCATACACTTATTTAAGCCTACTATTCTTATCGATGACATGCAGGGCGCCAAATCTGTAACGAAATACTTAGTGTCAGCTATGCACAACGGTTTTTTTCGGACCAGTGCTTAAAACTGGCTTTAAGCGAGTGAAGACATGTAGGTCTCAGCGAAGACCATGCTTTTTCAAACTTTGTTGAAAGGCGCTACAGATTTGCAAACAAAAAGCTGTACCAAATAACAGAAACCACATCGCTATAAACAGCAGTAACAACTAAAATGTATAGCACACGTAACTTGAAGAGAAAATAATGATATAATCAATATCCTGACGTTTCACATTGTTTCAAATAAAAAGTTAGATTTGAAGCTCTCCCAATAATGGAAAGAGCGATAACCGTTACTGAACTTGGGAAATCTATTTTCCGGAAAAAAATGTCTTAATAGAGAGAATATTTTATTGAAAAAAAAAGGCACTGGTATCCCGATTAATTTATGCCAAATGTTTCTTTATAATCTTTTAAGAAATGAATGATAATAATATCTGTCAACTTTACAGCTCATTTCTGACATCTTTCAATTATAATACGCAAAAGATTATCCGTGAGTATGAACGAATTCTATTAAAAATAAGAAGACACAATGTTTGCAATTTATTTAATCTGACATGTCTAAAAATAAATTTATTGCCTTAATACTCAAATTTTAATATATATATATATATATATATATATATATATATATATATATATATATATATATATACTATGCTATGTTTTACGCACTACTCTTAATTTCAAATTTCAACGAAACGTGAAACGTGCCGATTTCGAATTTCCTCCCAATCTGTTGCGTTTACTTTTGCACTAATAATAATTATGTCTGTTTGCTTGTTTGCAAGTATATTTGTCTTTTGGAAATGAAAGCACTTACCCAAGCACCTACCCAAGTACGAACATTTATCCTACTTCAACAAGCACAGAGCCCACTTGAGGTTTATGCTGCAACTCTGCTGAGCAGTCCTTATGACCCAGTGTGGTAGTACCTGTTTCGGTCCAACTGATCGCTGTTACGGCCCCAGTGATCTCATATTGATTTAGTATTCCATCAAAAAAGAACGATTCCGCTTTTTATGAGTTTAATTCTCAATAGAATGTTTTAATATTTTAAAGTTGATGGAAATACCGACCAGATAAAGAATATTACACAGAGCAAAATAAATAATAGTATGAAGGAGAAGAGTTCCGAGAATATTTAAAATACTCATTTCATTTTCAACAAGATGGTATGATAGCTTGCCCTGAAAAAAAAAATGACCGTTGCTGCTTGAATCCTTCATTGAAATAAGCCAAATGGTTACTGCAACGATGGTAAGTTAAAGTTTGTTGAGGTTCAAAAATTTTCAAAACATTGTGTTTTTTCTTTTTTAATCATTTCACCCCAAGCAAGGCATAACTGCCATTGGAGCGCAGAGGGTTACAGAAGAGGTGAGTGATGAGACAGAGGAATAAGAATGAGTAAGAAATGTATGTGAACACAGGTGTGAAGAGGGCTGCATGAGAGTAGAGTGGAAAGGAAGAAGAACATGATACAAGGCTTGTCAGGGAAAGGATGTGAGCCAAGAAAATAAGAGATGCATTTAAGTTCTTAGAGATTGTAGCTTTCAGGAAAGCAAGTATACGGAAAGGAATTCCAAAGGCAGGAAGTGCGAGCAAAGAAGCTGT
>JBBBDQ010000345.1:3012500-3247500 GCA_037127315.1 Ascarosepion bandense | reverse complement strand
TACGCTCGTCTTCTTCTCTCTGGCGACAATTGGAGTAGATAGACTAAACTATCGCCCGGTTCACACTCCACCCACATCTATTGAACAGGTGAAGAGGCTCATCCCTTGTTTCCTGTTTAGGATGTGGTTTCTGGCTTTCTCTTTTCCATTCTTTTTACCCTTACGTAGCCCCCTGCGCATCAGTGGCGTTACCGCCTTGCTCGGGGTGATATGATTAAAAAAAAAAAAAAAAAATTTCGTTTGTGGGACTCGAAAAGGTCATTTGGAAATTTACTCCCGGATGTGATCCTGGCCTTTTCATTGGACGACGAACAAACTTGGCGTCAGCTCGGATAAATGGTCCGTAAAAGAATTCGTTTCTGATAATTGAAGATTATTTGAATTTTGTTTTTAGATGTTTCCTAGAAATTTTACGAGTTTTGGTTTGGATTCATTTTTGCGTGTGTGCTAAGCAAGGTTTCGAAAATTCGACTAAATTCGTTTATTTCTAACAAAATTAATGAGTCAGTGTTTAGGATTTTCATTTTAAATATAGATTTTGCTTTGTTCATTACAGTGGTCCATGCTTGGGGTGAGATGGTTTTAAAAAAGTGTTTCTGTTGTTTCAATTCTCTTCTTCATCTTTGAAGAGATTATCCAGCAATCCCTGCCATATAGGAGGACAGCTATCACGTAATACTTCTGTACTTTTTTCTAAAGAAATTTTTCTGTTTTTTATAAATTATATATCATTTAAATAGCCTCTTTTTACCCTCTATATTTTTCACAGGATGTGCTTTGTTGTACAGTGGATATCGGCTCGGAACGGGAAGCCGGGAAGCCGAGTTCGAATTCCAGCTGAATTTATTGTATTCACTTACGCGCAAATACCGTTGGGAAAGGTATTAATCCGTCTCTTCCTTCCAGTTATGGGTTAAATAGCAGGACAGATTGGGTTCTATAGCCTTGGTCGGCAACCAGTCTACCGCAGAAAGCAATGGCAACCTACTGCGGGATAATCTTCTGCCCAGTCAGTCATGTCTCTTTCGAGACATGATCGCCCAAGCGTGTATCACGTATGGCACTTAACAGACTGACTGATATTTATTTTTACCTGAAATTTTCCTTCTATCATTTGTCTTTTTTGCTCTTCATCGACATCCTTTCTTTTTGTTCCTCATTTCTTTTTATTTTATTTTCTCGTCTCTCGTTTATTTTGCTGACAACATAAACAGAAGAAATAATAGAACGTTCATCAATCCACACTTACATTTCAACTTTTCACCCGTGTAGTGATACTATGAATTTATAAACCATTGTAACAACTAGTACAATATATATATATATATATATATATATATATATATATATATATATTAGTGTTAAGTTGTAATGATGCTTAGTACTAATTTTTTTTTTTTTTCATTAGCTTACTTGTAGAAAAGTATTTTATGCTCGATGTCTAGATAAAGATAGAGAGATAGAGCGTTAATAGAATTAATATGGAGAGGTTTGTCACTTAGCTGAGCAATGTCATTTCAATCATGCCGTCTTCGAGGTTTGGTGAAGGCAACGATGCCTTCACTATTCCGGATTTTTTTCTCTTGCTGTTTCCCAATTATTTTCGTATTGAACAATAGATATATTGCCTCCAGAAATAAAATAGAATCTTGCTTGATGTTGACGCTCTTCATAACCGAGCTGTCATATAATGGCAAATAAAATGCTGATTCTTTCTGCAAAAGTAGACGTTTTGTTTATTTTGAACATAATTTCTTCCGTCTACTGATCTGGGTAACCGAGAAAACTTTTTAAAAAATGTGCCCTCTTGCAGGATTCGAACAAGGATCCCGTTTTTCAGTCGGAATCACCGTTTTATCCGGCATTCTTTGACTGCTTATTTACGAAAAGCTTCACAATCAATAAATATATTTCCTCCAAAGAGGAAATATATTGTTTAATAAGTTTTCTAGGGTACGCAGTCCGGTAAACGAAATAATTACTGTTTAAAAGCAAAAGAAAAAAAAAACATCAATGTCCCCAACCCCCACCTAAAAAATAAAAATAAAACGCTTTAGTCTTCGTCTCAATCTTATAACTTAAAGTCATGATAAAAATCGTCAACGTTATCCATAGACTCGGTTTGCCAGAGAGAGAGAAGAAAGGGCTTATCTGCCCCACTGTAAATGTGAACTCTTCAGCCTAATTAGCCCCACAGGTCGGTAAGTAATTGTGCTTGAATCTTCTCTGTTTTGACTCCCAAGATTTTTATCTGGAGCCGGGATAGATGTATGGGAGACACTGCGAAATTGGTGAGGGGGACTCGCGTTGCTTTGTATACAGTTACGCTTTAAAATAAAAGTCTGAATTACTTTTATAACAGCGGTTTATTTTCCGATAGATTTGTCGTCTGTCTTATTCATTTTGTTTGTTTATTTTTACCGTCGATCCTCTTAACTCGTGCAGTTTGTTTATTTCTCTTAGTGATTCGCTTATTCAACAACGTTTTCTTTGTACTTGTGATTTTTCATTCCACATTTTTTTTTCTTCTAAGGACATTTTTTCTTACATTTAATAGACCATGTTTGTTGTTTATCCCGCGTTATACCAGCCGACGCAATGTCCTCCAATAAGATCTTTCACGAGAAAAAATTAACAGATAGATATCTGTGAGGATTACCCAAAACACGTTTGCCAAGACGTCGCTACGTTGCGCTGTTTATGACTATAAAAGAAAGGACATAAACCCTTTCTTTCTTTTTCTCCTCCGTATGTAATAATGACATGTCGTGTCGGACTCTCTGAAAAATTTCTTTCTTCGGGTAGCCGACTGGTAAATTTCAACGCAACCACGTGGCACATACACGCACACATGTTCTTTCTTTGTTTCAATTACTTATATAGTCCTAAATGTAATTTTCTTTCTTGTGAGCTATGTTCTACTTTATATAGAATATATGCATTAAAAGACTCCACGTTGACATTTGCTTCTGAAAATCTTCATCCTTATCAAAGAAAAAGTCATAGTGAGATGTTCTCCTCATTCAACATCCCGATTAGATAATGTCCAATAGTTGCATTAATATATTTTCACTGGTCTATCTTTGTGAATAATCAACACAGCACAATTGTCCATACAGAAGATCTTTGACGTATTTGAGACGCGTAATGAAAAAATGTGCGTTGTGGTACAGTGGATATCGGCTCGGAACGAGAAGCCGGGGAGCCGAGTTCGAATTCCAGTTGAATCCATTGTATTCACTTACGCGCAAATACCCTTGGGAAAGGTAGTAATCCGTCTCTTCCTTCCAGTTATGGGTTAAATAGCAGGACAGATTGGGTTCTATAGCCTTGGTCGGCAACCAGTCTACCGCAGAAAGCAATGGCAACCTACTGCGGGATAACCTTCTGCCCAGTCAGTCATGTCTCTTTCGAGACATGATCGCCCAAGCGTGTATCACGTCTGGCACTTAACTGACTGAATGAAAAAAACAGGTCTTGGAAAACTTGAAATTCACTGTTCATGTTGACGAGAAGGACAGAAGAAAACGTCCAGTGACCTACCTAACGGGCTTGTGTACATGAGTATCAAAACATTTTGTATATATATATGAGAAGACATTTTTTATAATCATATCGCCTCAAGCAACGCAGTTTCCTGCCACTAATGTGCCGGGGGTTACATAGGAGGAAAGTGATGAGAAAGAGTGACAGGTTATAGGGGGTGTCAGGAAGTGGGTAAGAGAAGGATGAGAATACTGATGAGAGTGGAGTGGAATGGACAGAAAGAGCATGAGAGAGAGGATGCAAGTCAGTGAGATACGAGATGACTATTGACTTTACACTTTAATTCTTGGATATTGTAGTTGTAGGGGAAGCAAGTAAACGGAAGGTAATTCCACAGGCGGGAAGTGCGAGAAAAGAAGCTGTTACAGTAGAAGTTATGTTTACATTTTATTGGTCTCACTGTAAAAGGGTGGGACCCAGTTGCTAATCTTGTGGCTCGGGTAAATTCATGCATGGGGGACACCAGTGAGCTAAATTCATCGGAGCAGAAGCCGTGAAAGTATTTGTAGAAGAGACACAGGGAAGCCCCATTGCGCCGATCAAAAAGTGACTGTATCCGAGCTGCCAAGTCGGGATCGATCACATTATTGATTCTCTGTTAAATTTTGTCAAAGACCCCTAGGTGGATAGCAGGGGCACCCGACCAGATATGGCAGCAGTATTCAATGCACTGGCGGATGGTAGATGTGCAGGATGGTTTCAGACGGGAAAAACTTCCTGGCCCTACAAATAGGAACTTGTGGCGAGGCATGATCTCCAACATCAAGAATAGATGCGGAATATTAAAAAAAAAGAAAACTGAATGTCTTTATGGTTTCGGCCAATATTTCCAAGTCGCTAAGTATTTGCAAATCTATTTTTATCATCTATTGTTGTTTAACAGACAGACCAAATAGTGAGCCACAATTTCGATACATCAGTTGATTGATTTGTTTTAGGGTTTATCAAACTTTTACATGCTATTTAAAGCTAGAAAATATGTTTAGATTACAAGAATTATTTTGGAAATAATACTGATACAAATTTTACTAATTAACCCATAGCTAGGGAAAGAGGTGGATTCATACCTTTCCCAATGTTATTTGCGCGTAAGTGAACATAACGAACCAAGCGAGAATTGTCACGCAGCTCTTCGATTTTTAATCACCTCCGTTACTCTTACCCGCATGTCAAAACTTACAGTAACTGGTATTCCCAAGCGGCCACCCATCTTGGTATTAACAAGACGCAGTCTTGCTCAACTTCGGTGATCGGACAAGAACTGGTTTTTCGATTAGTTATGTCAAACTAATTTCTTTAGCACGTAAAGAAATGCAACTATCTTGTTAGATCAGTAACAGGTGACGAAAAGTGTTGACACAGAAATCCAAAGAGGCCACAGAATAGAAAAATATGACTTCCAAAACCTCAAGTATTAATAGTTGATTTTCCAAGCGCCGCTTAGATATGGTACAAGGACGAAAGTATGGCGTACCCAGTGGAGATCGAAATCACTAGTCCTTTGTAATAGGTTCTAGCGAGACAAGCTTACTAACCATTACACCACGTCAAGGATTAAGAGACAGAAAAATATCCTTACAGACTGATTGCTGAAACCTATTATGTAACGTATATATTGTTGATTGCTGAAACGTATTATATAATATCCTGTATAGCAGGGGATATGGAACAATCTTCTCAAATGAATAAAAGCCTTGAATTAACAGAAGCTGATTTTTGTTCACGGATGCTGAGACTACAACAGAGAGAGAGAGCCTGTGTGCAACGAGAAAGTTGTATGGAATATAGGAGCTACAGGGGAGCTAATTCATTCATTCATCGCACCCAGATGGTGTATAGGGCAGCAACTTTTTGTTGCTGGTTCTGTAACAAACTGTTTTTTACGGGGCAGGGTTGTTAGCCCTGCACCCAACCCCCAAACCTGGAGGACCGGTGGACCATTCTTGGTCCTTTCGTTTACAGCACCTGGTATTCCCAAATGATCACCCATTTAAGTATTGACTAGGCTCGATGTTGCTTAACTTAGGTGATCGGACGGGAACCGGTGTATTCAAGAGGATATAGCCGTAGACAGTGGAGCTAATAATTTAATTAAAAGCTTGATTCAAGCTTGGGTGGTCATGTCTCGAGAGAGACATGACTGACTAAGCAGAAAGCTATCCTGCAGTAGGTTGCCATTACTTTCTGCGGTAGACTCGTTGACAGCCAAGTCTGTAGAACACAATCTGTTCTGTTATTTAACCCCTAACTGGAGGGAAGAAACGAATTAATACCTTTCCCAAGGGTATTTGCGCGTAAGTGAATGCAGAGAATTCAACTGGGACTCGAACTGAATTCGCCGATTTCTCGTTCCGAGCAGATATCCCCATTTTTAGTCGATCTGTCTTTGAAACGTTTAGCTCTGGCTAGCACAAACTAGTGGGTCACCCCGTGAGGTTCAAAATCACTGTATTCCTGGAAAGGTTTGCTTGAATAGCGCTCTAATTATTTCTTCATTTTGCGACGAACTATTTTGAAAACGTTTAGCTAATGTCTAGCACAAATTAGTGGGGTCCCATTGAGGATTGAAGTCAACGTATCTATTGCTTAAAAGGCGTCTATATATTTCTTGATTTTAAAGAGATTTGTTTTTAAAATTTTTAGCTCTGGCTAGCACAAACTAGTGGCACCCCCAGTGAGGTCTGAAATCAGTGACTTGGGATCTAGTCTGGGTGAACATTTTGTGTACCATCGTGATACAATAGGTTCAAGTGCATGATTCTATCTTGTATTGCCAACAGGAGGTACCTAGGCTATATAAAAATAGTAAACTCTACTATAACGTTTAGAACTTCAGTCAGACAGTTATTTACCATACGTGATACACGCTTAGGCGATCATATCTCTTTCGAGACATGATTTTCCAGCATTACATTAACATTACTTTCTGCGGTAAATCGGTTGTCAACCAAGGCTACAGAACCCAATCTGTCCTGCTATTTAACCCATTGCTGGAGAAAGAAGAGATAGATTAATACATTTCCCAAAGGTGTTTGTGCGTTAGTGAATGAAATAAATTTGAGTGGAATTCAAACTCGGCTCTCCGATTTCTCATTACGAGTCGATATCCATTGCACCACAATACACATTTAGAACTTAAACGACCATAATCGAGTTGTTGTGGTTTGAATCCCACGTTCATAGATGAATTGTCATTTTCTGAGTTTCGATATCTTCTTCTATGTGACGTGTCCTTTTGCTGATCATGGCTCTCCACAATTCCCTGTCCTTTGTAGCTCTTAGTAAATTTTGTCATTTTGATATCTCTGCTAAACCCTGATCTGCCAATCATTTACATAAGCTCGATAATGATTGGCAGGTTGGTCATGTACTGTTTTCGTCTGCCCTTCTGCTTTCAGTATGTCTTGAGAATGTCAAATTTTCCAAGCCTTCTTTTCTCTTTATGTGTCCTAGTAATTTCAACTCTCTCTTTCTTATGTTAATTATAAGTGCTCTTTTCCTTTTTGTTCTCTCTAAACCTTCGTCGTTACTTATATGTTCAACCGATGGTGTTCTCAGCATCCTTCTGTAGAACCGCCACAAAGTTTTGATATGAGACAAAGAAAAACGCAGTTGCGACAGTAGAAAAGTTAAGGTTTTGACGTCTTTCTCTCCCAGAGTCCTTTGTGTGTTGTGGCTTTAGCAGAGAGAAAAGTTACTAGAGGAAGAATAGTTAGCTGGCTTGTTGATATCTGATCTCACTCTCTTTTATCTCCTCTAGCTACATCGGAGACTCTTTACCTACTATGTTTTCATTTTAATAAAGCGAGTCAAAAAGATACCCAAAGAAAATTTTCTTTTCTTGATTCAGTCTATGAGAAATTACCGATAGACCACTAGAATGAAGAGACAACACACAACCCAAAGTCCATAGGCTCAAACCGTAATGTAGGTATTTTATTGGTGTAACCATGGCCGTATCTGACTACCGGGCACACCGGGCACACCGGGCACACCGGGCACGGGTCTGGGCCGAGCCATGCAATCATAGTGAAAATCCGAGCAAGGAATAATGTCTTCGTCAGAAATCAAACTAAACAATTCACAAAGAAAGAAAGAAAGAAAGAAAGAAAGAAAGAAAGAAAGAAAGAAAACGAAGAAAACATCCGAATGAACGCAGTAAAAATCTGTTTGTTTATTTATTAATTTTGGGAGAAAAGATTGGTTATAATACTCAGAAAGTCCGAACCCGATTTCCTGCTTTCGTTCACGTTCTGTGCCTAATTTCCATTGGAATAGCCGAAAAAATCCGCAAAAATCATAGTTTCTGGAAACGGATGACACTGATGACGTCATCATACTGTCAACTAATAAATCCAGGCAATTTTCTCTGTGCCTGGTGTTATTTTAGCATTAGCTACGGCCGTGGGATATTCGTGTCCGCGGTTCTTATCGTATGCCACTCCACATTAAACTAACTATATATCATATCATACCACCGTGAAAAGGTGAGTAAATTTGTGCTTTTCGGCTGGGGTCAAAGGGTAGTATCTGTTCTTCGCTTCAGCCGTGTTTCTGCGTCTCCCTCACTTATAAAGAGTCAGTGGATACGGTCGTCAGCATGAGCATGGTCTCTGGGTTTTGGCAGTCTTCAACCTTGATTCGTATGTACGCGTATAGCAACCCACTTCAAACTTACATTCTGTCGCCCACTGCTACCTTGGGGAGGTGGACAATTTCTCTTATTTGATCTTCGGGTCGAGATCAAAAGAGTAGTCTCTGTTCTCTTTTCGAAACTGTAAAGGAATCCTGGTTCAGCAGATTCAAACCCCGCAGCAATATCTTCTATGTTACAAAAAGGAAGAAAGATAAATGAATAAAGCACCAAATAACAGTGGTTTCAGGGATCAAAAGGTTTTTGTACATGAGTGGATAACAATTAGAAATAAGACGGTATATCTGTTCTTTCTGCTGTAGAGTGGTTAAAACCTCTGCAGCGCTCTAAATGATAAAACGGCCCATGGCCTGAAATGGCCTATATAAGTAAAGAATCGAGTGTTATTCTAGTAAAATTAGAACTGGTTACTTTGGCAACTATTGCGAACTAAACTTCACTTGTAAGTTCTGTCTTGTCTGCTATTGTAACTATTGTAGTGTTCCGTATATATCCGTTTAACACTGGATATTATGCTGAATAATACCGCAGATCACTTTCTCGTATCCACCTCGGCGATACAATAGTTTCTTATTATTAATTGCTTCATCTACTTTCAAAATATCTGCTGTTATTGCCTTGTTGCGCTTAGCGACCATGTGCGATACATATTCAAACTATTGCTTAGTTAATTCAAACTGTTAATGTTAACGTTTCGTGCAAAATGATAAGTACAAATAGTTTTCTAGCTTATTGTGCCTAAACGGAAATTCGCGTTGACACTGCGAGAAACTAAAAAATAAGCATCATAATCTATATTATAACAATGAACACCTGCATCTTTAAATGTGTTCCCATGGTTTTTATGAGGTCAGATCAAAATTATCGAGACTAGCGCTATGAACAGAAAACTACAACACATATCTATTCGGCATTTAACCTCCCTCGAAGCGGTTTTTCGGCTGAGATCAAAGGGTATTTTTTTTTTGTTTTTTTTTTTAATCATATCACCCCAAGCAAGGCGATAACGCCACTGATGCGCAGAGGGCTATGTAAGAGTAAAAAGATTGGAAAAGAGAAAGCTGGAAACCACATCCTAAACAGGAAACAAGGAATGAGCCTCTTCACCTGTTCAATAGACGTGGGTGGAGTGTGGACCGGGCGATAGTTTAGTATCTGTTTTTCGCCACAGCTGTGTTTTGTTTCTCCCTCACTGATGGAGAGTCGGTGGATACGGTCGTCAGCATGATTATGATCTCAGGGATTTGTCAGTTTTCGTCCTTGATTAATATGTAAGCGTATGGCAACCCACTTTAAACTGTCATTTTATCTGAAGCCATGCACTTTATCCAGCATTATTTCCATTGATGGAAGCATTCCTGTAGCACCATTTTGGCAATGGTGAGCATCTTTCGCGTCGCATTCACTTAGATTGCCTTGACGTTTTGAAATCGTGTTCTTTTTAGGTGGGATTTGATTTTTGAAAATGAAAAGGTCACAGGTGAGAGGGACGAGATCTAGAGAATCTTATCGGACATGGAGAATGTTGTCCTTGGCTAAAATCTACTGATCAAGCCATGATTACTGATGGGAGCACTATGGTGTGGTGTCACGATCACAGTCTACGCGCTTTCTTTCCAAATACTGCTATAAACAACGGAAGTGAACGAGAAAGTTACAAATGTAAGAAAAACGTTTTAACACTTCCGCGATTCCTTACTGAAAAGGATACCGGCAGACTTACAGGGCTGTGCATGTACGGCTTTGAATTATGAAATTTCTCCAACAAGCTTATATAATAAATTTAATTAAACTCCAACTCTTGATTGGCTCTCTATAGGAAAAAATTACAATTAATATAATCCGTAAAAAACAAATTTTACCCGCAACCTTGTTTTCTTAAAACTCTTTCTTAACTTGCGGCTATCCTCAATTATGAAAGTGGTTTAATTAATTAGTTAATAATTATAACCATTTTGTAATGTAATAAAAATAAATAGCGTTGTTCTAATAAAATGTCATTAAACCGAGACTAGGATTAGTTAATTACTAATCAATATTAATAGACAAAAATAAGCAGGCCGGTAAACTAAAATCAATATATATATATATATATAGGAATGAACTTTTATTTATTGATCTGACAGTTTTGGTTTGTATTACTTAAACGTTATTTTTTGCGAATACCCGTAATTAAGTAGACGTAGCATTTATTTATCAAAAAGTATATATATATATATATATATATATATATATATATATATATATATATATATATATATATATATATACTCTTTGATAAATAAATGCTACGTCTACTTAATTACGGGTATTCGCAAAAAATAACGTTTAAGTAATACAAAACAAAACTGTCGGATCAATAAATAAAAGTTCATTCCTTTCTTTATAAACTCCATAAATTATCATTAACCCTAACCCTAAGGTGTTAACCTTACCGTAATTCTAATCTGGAATAAGAGTCCCTAGACGGTAATTGTGACTATACATCAACGTCCTGGCAACTCTTGCGACGGAGTTGGAATTAACCGTATCGATACTTCCATTGGGGCATCTCGAAGTGGTGTAATGATTAGCTAGCATCTCTCTCTAGGACCATTATACTTGAGTAGTGTTCGATCCTCACTGGGTACCCCATACTTTCGGTCTTGCGCCACATCTAAGAGGCGCTTAGAAAATCACCTTTACCTTCCATTGGGCGATTTCAACGACACGGAGGTGAGAAAACTTAAGCAAGCATTTTGCACTGAAGAGATGGGGAGCATTTATATACCGACAACCGGCACTGCTCCTAACATATCACCCAGTGCTCGACACAAGAGTCTCCCGAGATTAATGGATGACTAAAGTTAATAATAATAATCAAATAATAGCTGAATATTATATTTCACTGGGAGAAAATAATGCTATTAATAAAGGTCCCTTGTCTCATTTTTTTATGAAAAAAATGCTCTCATCCATGACTTTCCAGAAGGTAGAAGTGATTTTCATAAATTTTCTCTGTATCATGTGCATTATCTCTTCAGGACATGGGTATTCATGGTTCGCCACAGCTTCCTCTCTCTTTGATGCTTTCAGCAATGATGTTTTATAAAACCCTCTTTGGTTTCACAGTAATTGCTGAAAATTCTCAAGTAGGTTTTCTTTCTTATGTCTCTTCAGAACATAAGTAATAATTAATAGTTCTCCACAGCTTGCTCTCTCCATGTAGCCTATGGGTACCTTGACGTGGTGTAATGATAGCAAGCTTGTCTCGCTATAACTTATTGCAGCTGAGTAGTGAGTACGATCCTCGCTGGATACCTTATACTTTCGGCCTTGTGTCATATCTAAACGGCACTTAGAAAATCAAATCTGCTTTCTGCAACTCTTAATCATATAAAACTTTGTTCAAACTTGTCAAGGAGTCTCTCTCTCTCTCACTCTCTCTCTCTCTCTCTCTCTCTCTCTCACACACACACACACACACACACACACACACACACACACACACACACACACACATATTATAAGCTTTTTAGTATAACAAAACGCTAATACACACTTAAAGAAGAGGACCATGATGAAAAATGATAAACTATAAAATAGTTTTAATAATATCGCATAAAAAGAACCCGAAAAGGGGGATATAAAAGAAATGATCAAAAGTTCCGCTTACAAAAAAAAATAAAAATAAAAATAAAAATAAAGAGAAAAACCCGAGGTAAGCATTTCGTTCGACAATTATTCGTTGATATATAACGAAAAAAGAAGATTAAAATTAGGGAAAATTTAAATAAAATTTAGGTAATGTTCAGAAAGAAGGGATAAAAAGTCCCCATCATCACAAATCTTCACCCAGAGATCCAAACATATCTATCTATATATATATATATATATATATATATATGTATATATATATATATATGTATGTGTGTGTATGTGTGTGTGTGTGTGTATTGTAAGAAAGTTATGAAACACGTAGGTTTTAAACCCACTCTTCATGCATTTACTTTTATAAAGAGTGCTCGATACAACGTAGAGCTTTATATTGTAATGGTTGTTACAATGGTTTATAAAAGCATAGTATTACTACACAAAAAAATTTCGCGTTTCAGAGCTCATCAGGGACATTGGTAAGAGCCAATTTCCCTGAAGAGCCGTTAGGCGAAACCGTGGTCGGTTGTTGACTCTTGCTTAGATTTCTGTCTTCGTTTGTTCTACTTTGGTATTGAGCGCTTCAGTGCTAAGGTTTTCGTCTTGGGCTTTTTTGTTTTTGTTTTGTAGTTTTTTTTTACGAGTGCTTGAACTTCGTTTGTTTCTTTTTTTTTTTTTTTTTTTTTTTTGCTTCCCCTTTTTTCCCTCCGAGTTTGTTCTCGGTGGGTTATACAAGACGATTTAAATTATAGCTTGATTAATACTAGTTTTATTATTGGTATTGTTGTTGCTATAGTGAATATTATATATATATATATATATATATATATATATATATATCACATCATATCATTATATTGCCCTTTCTACTATTCTATTATTCTCTGCTTTCCTTTCTTCCGATACGTCATGCGAGTTTTGAGTTCTCTAAGCCTTTTTTCTCATTTGTCACATGGTCTCTACATGATATTCTCTATGCGTTGTTAAAACTACCCCACGGTCGTTTTTCGTTATTTGTGACGCAATTGCCCAAACAACAATCAAATTCTAGAAATCAAGCTCAATCAAATTATAGCTGAATATAATCCTTTCATGGCTAAAAAGTATTTCATTTTATATATTTTCTTAGCCAATATTTTGTCTGTCTGTGTGGATGCACATCCAGACATATGTATGTGGTTTTTATCGTCCACTCAATTATGCAGACCACTGAATGTTTAAACTTACCCCAGCTGACCTTTTTTAGACTTAAACACCCCAGGACCCGATTCCACCAACTCTAACCCTTCCACTACGTTTTTTTGTTTTAATACAGGACCACCCAAAAGGTCCATGCGATAAAAACCCCTTCTCCGATCTTCGCTTCACATTTTAATTCAGCTTTACTTACGCTTTTTAGCGTTTGACACATTACTTTGTCCTTTGTTTAAACGAGAAAGGAAGAAAGATAAGGAATAAGGAAAGAATTATTGAGAAAATCTATTAGACGTAATGTTTACATTAGAGCTTTGGAGATACGGCAAAGAAATGATGGTGTGTCACCTTCGACCCAACAAAAACAAACACCTCCACCGTTTGATAATAAGTTTATTGAGTTTATATTAAATTAAAATGCTATCAAGTTCATTAATAATAATAATAATAATAATAATAATAATAATAATAATAATAATAATAATAATGGGTACTACTTAAATAGATTGTCCACTCGTAAAAATAAGGGAAATTGAAAGGGATAATTTTGGTAGATTATCACTAGACTTACCTTAGATCGCGAAATTTGTAAGAAAAAAAAAGAATTTTATCGATTTAGAAGGATGGGGGTCCTGTTCATAATATAGGGTATTAATACCTTAGGACCCCCATCCTTCTAAATCGATAAAATTCTTCACACTATTTTCGATACTAAAGATTTAAATTGAATTTAAAAAAAAAAAACACTTTTTCTTGAAACTTTAATTTTAGCTTAATTGAAAGCTAAATGATTAAATTTACTATTTCTACTAATCAAAATACTCCGGTGTATTTCAAACAGAATTGATATCCATAAATTTATACTTTGTTTTGTATCGGTACCGCCAATATTTCGGCAGAAACTTTCAATTCCTACGTTTAAAATGAAAAACTTTCGTGAAGATTTCAGTAAAAGCTGAATGATTAAATTTACTATTTTCATTAAGTAAAAAATTCTGGTGTATATCTGATAGATTGGAATGTCACATTTAATTTCGATTTCTTAAAACTTTCTTAAAAACGGCCGTTTTATTAATTTTAAGAAATTTGTAAAGAAACTAAAATATTTCCAAAGATTTGTGACACTTTACTTTAGTAAAATTAGAAAATTGAAAGTTAAATTAATCTGATTTTAAAGAAATATTACTTACTTAGATAAAAAAAAGTAATATAAAACAATTATTGGTAGTGTTCATCTAATCGAACGTTTGACGGACTGTTGAATGACGAATTTTTGGCCATTTTTTGAGCGATCGACACATTTGTAAACAAAAGTTAGTTCTCGGTTTTTAAAAATCTTGTAAAAATAAAATGTACATCTCTCACTCGTTATTTTTTTTTTAATTATCAAATTTAAAGTTAAATTATCCTGATTTGAAACAAGTATTACTTGCTTACGGCATGAAATTTAAAATAAAAGTATTTCTTAATCGTAAATATCTGACTGTTGACCTTTCAAGTAGGCAATGACAGACTCAGTTATCAATCATTCTTTACAAATCTGGAAGTATGGTGACTAAAAATTAACAACCACAATTTAACATTTCGTAATGGGAAATGAAACATGTGACTTTTTAATGATAATGCTCATATCAGTTTCCATAGTAAAAGAAAATAACATAAATAAAAAAAAAAGAAATTATTTAAAAAATCTTAATTCTATATGATTTGTATTAAACTTTTGAGTATCTATCGCCCGGTTCACACTCCACCCACGTCTATTGAACAGAGTTTAAGAGGCTCATCCCTTGTTCCCTGTTTAGGATGTGGTTTCCGGCTTTCTCTTTTCCAATCTTTTCACTATTACGTAGCCTCCTGCACATCAGTGGCGTTACCGCCTTGCTCGGGGTGATACGATTAAAAAAAAATATATCGGTAACTGGAAGAAATTAAAAGATGTTTGAAACTTTAATTATTAAAGTAAAAAATGAGAAAAATTCTTATAAAAATTCATTATTCATCTAAATTCTTTCTTCTTCAGAATATGATATCCTAAAATTATAGTATTTATAAAATTAATTACAAGTTTATCTACATTAAAAATAACGTAGTTTTAATGCACTTTTATTTCACTATTTGGAGCAGATTTTCGGAAAAATGGTCTCGTAATTAAAAAACAAATTACATAATTTACATTCCCCAGTGACTCCTGCATTTAACTATTTAAAAAAAATGGATATAATGTATTTCTAGAAGTTTTAGGCAATTAATTAGAGTAGAGGGAAACAGATGCAAAAAAAATATATTTTTACATGTCCTGAAAGTTTTATTAAAATCAGACAATAAGTGATTTTTGCAAATTAATGTGTCTCTCAAAAAAAAAAAAATGTGTCTTTCAAAAAAAAAAAAAACGATTTTCGTAATATTATTTACGAATTAATTAGCTGAATTAGGTGTCATTTAAATACATATAAGTATATATCAGTGACATGACATGACTGCTCATGAATGGGTATTGAGGTTCACCGTGTTTTCTGAGAATGCGAGGTCTGCCATTTTTTCGTAAATCTAATTTTGCTGTTAGATATTTAAATTAGAATATCTCCGACACATTAGAAATTCTAGTTTATCGTTATAACGGGGCCTCACATCAGTAAGGGTGGGGCCGGTGTACAAGTGAGACCGTTGAGGGGAAAGCTCCAAAACGGTGCATATTCTCTCCTGATGACCCCAAATTAATTTAAATGTAAATTCAAAAGAAAGACATTTAAGAGAAATTCAGTGAATCATATGTCACAGAGAGACTCGGTGGAAATGTCAATGACATGAGGAGCATTAAAACTAAAGATGTCTGACTTGCGTAATGGCTCTCAGTGCTTAAAATGGTATCATCGAGCTGTATTCAAATTCCATCCCAGTCTGTGTCATTCCGAAAAGGAAGGAATCTATCTCTTTTCTCTCCCACTACGGGTTAAATAGCAGGTTTAACTGGGTTCACTAGGTTTGGATTGCAACCAGTCTAGAAAAATTCTAACATTAAAAACATGAGGAAGGCAACAGGGTACTACTCTACTATCTTTCCCAAAGAGGGGAAGTAAGCGGCTTATTAAGCATAGAATAGTTGTGGCACAAGTTGCGAGTGAGACTTTGTTGAATATTAACGTTTTGTCCGCAGAAGAACTGGCTTACAAATGGAAAGATGAAAAGTTTTCATAATGTTTTGTTCTCGCTAATGAGAGGGGTGCTAAATTTACTCGTCAAAATTTGAATTTTTTTAAATGTTATAAATATTGACTCCGTAAATAAATACATTTAATTACATGGAGCTCTCTGGCTATAATAATTTTAATATTTAGTATTAATAGGATCCTTTGAGATTTACCTCCAACCCTTTCTCTTCAAATTTATGAACAATACTCTCTCTCTCTTTCTCTCTCTCTCTCTCTCTCTCTCTCGCTCTATATATATATATATATATATATATATACAAGCAGTATATCCCGGCGTTGCCCGGGTGTAATGAAAGCTTTAAAACTAATCCATGGTCCTGGACTCTTTGAACGTGGCCACGAAAGACTAAAAAGCAATAGTTGTTTCCAGTTAAAGCAAAACCGTAGACTGAAAGAAAAATGAATGGATGTAAGTCAAATTTTGATTTCCTGGTATCGATATCAAATAAGTTTTTTTTCGTCGTAAACTGAATTTTGAAGGCTAAATAAGTCCTCTGAGTAAATGGTATCATGGCTGAGACTAAGAACTACAATTATACCTACTTAGAGCCCAACCCGAAGCAAAAACTAAAATAAAAGGGCTGAAAAATACAGACATACAGGCAGATAAACAGACACACACAAACATCTTGCTTTTTATATATATATATATATATATATATATATATATATATATTATCGATTTTCTGCACTATTGTAAAAACTGCAACCTTGAAACTTCTGAATATCGTTTCTTATGTATTTCTCTATGAGTGTATCAACTTTGATTAAGATCGGACGACTCCTTCTATAACCCGATTTTATCGATTATCGATATTTATTAGAGGGTACCTCGACACAAGACCTAGCTAAGAACACTCGCAGACGCTTATAGTACAACTGCGTAAAATTTCAAGAAAATCGGTTGTTCTATTAGCGTCTGCAAGTGTTCTTAGCTAGGTTTTGTGTTGAGGTACCCCCGATAAATATCGAAAATCGATAATAAAAAAAATCGGGTCATAGAAGGACTGGTCCGATTTTAATCAAATTTGATACACTCATAGACAAAAACATATGAAACGATATTCAGAAGTTTCAAGGTTGCAGTTCTTATAAAAGTGCAGAAAATCGATAATATATATATATATATATATATATATATATACAAGACAAGATGTTTGTGTGTGTGTTTGTTTATCTGCCTGTATGCCTGTATTTTTTCAGCCCTTTTATTTTAGTTTTTGCTTCTGGTTTGGCTCTAAGTAAGTATAATAGTAGTTCTTAGTCTCAGCCATGATACCATTTACTCAGAGGACTTATTTAGCCTTCAAAATTCAGTTTACAACGAAAAAAACTTATTTGATATCGATACCAGGAAATCAAAATTTGACTTACATCCATTCATTTTTCTTTCAGTCTACGGTTTTGCTTTAACTGGAAACAACTATTGCTTTTTAGTCTTTCGTGCCAACGTCCAAAGAGTCTGAGCTTCAAGACCATGGATTAATTTTAAAGCTTTCATTACACCCGAGCAACGCTGAGCTATACTGCTAGTCACTGAATAAGTCCATGGAATGTTCTACGACAATAAAATATTCACCTTTCGCATCGTTAAATATAGGAGCCTAACAACATTTTTTCAGTGAAGTTCAGCCTTTACAAGGCCGGCCAAAATTTGAGTGTTACAGATTAAGAGGCACGCGCACTGTGGCGTAAAGGATATCGGCTCAGAATGAGAAATCGGAGAGCCGAGTTCGAATTCCAGTCGAATTCGTTTCATTCACTTACGCACAAATACACTTGGGAAAGGTATTAATCCATCCTTCAAGGTACGGGTTGGATTGCAGGATAGTTTAGGTTATACAGCCTTAGTTGTCAACTATTCTAATTTCAACCTACTGCTGGAAAATCTTCTACTTCTCTCTCGACAGAAATGATCGCCCAAGTGTGTATCTCGTATGGCAATTGACTGACTTTGAGAAAGGTAACGGTTGACCCTAGTCTTGAACAGGTTAAGATTATAGTGATCGTCTCGGGAATTGGTTCCACAGAGCACTGTTTTCGCAGGAAGAAGCTGCTTGAATGGAACTTCTCACCAATAGAATACGGAGGGAATATGCGTAGCATTGAAGGTGGAACTAAAAACATTTTCCTGGGACTTCGCATGGATATAATGATAGAACAGCTTTAAATTCAGTTATCGAAACAGCTGATCCCCGCTTTAAGGCCAAGATATATGACAGTTATTTTTAATCATGGTTATCTATATTGGGCCGTTTCTTTGAAAACCAAATGCAATAAAGTTCGACCATGTCTCCATGAAAAGCTACAAATAACCATCTTTTAACAGCATATCGTTGCAATATGATTGGTTGGTTGTTTTGTTTTATGGCATATCAACCTCGGCGGGTCATTTATTAACCAACTAAATGTTATTTATTTATTGCTGGTAATACCTGTTTTCTTTCAACAATTTATTGTTCTTTTTATATAAGTTTTGTGTCTAGTAATACATTTTTCTTTTCGAGTATCAAGATTCATTGGGATTTGTTTTTAAAGGCAGGGTCCCCAAGTCCTACCCTGTTATTTAACCCATAACTGGAGGGAAGGGACGGATTAATACCTTTCCCAAGGGTACCAGTCCTTAAGTGAATGCAGAGTATTCAACTGGAATTCGAACTCGGCTCGCCGATTTCTCTTTCCGAAGAAGATATCTACTGCACCACAACGCACATCCGTCACTAAACGCTTACTGCACCTGGTATTCCCAAGTGGTCACCCATCTAAGTATTGACCAGGCTTAACGTTGCTTAACTTCGGTGATCGAGCGAGAACAGGTGTATTCAACGTGATATGGCCGTAAGCCTGCAATATGGAAGCTATCATATAGGTCTATTCTTCTGTAGCCAAAAGGTTTGAATAGAGTTTTTTGTTGACTGACGCTTAACAAGCTTCTCGCCTCGCTGCGAGGTAATGGTTGACAAACTCATCTCCTCATCATGGGATAGAGTGCTGCTGATGACACACAGTAGGTACCATATGCATTAGCCCTTGCACCATACTGAATAGTGGACCTCTCTTCCGTCTTCTTGTTTCCCAGTCAACTTTAATTTTCAATAATCTAAATGTAATGTCAATCGCCATCTTCTCTTTTCTTAATCCTTTTTCTTTTATTATTCCCTCTCTTTAATAGTATATTTTTCTCATATTCTCTAACACTTACCCTTGCATCTTAGTGACTTTATTGCCTTGCTTGGATTAAAAAGATTAAGAAGAATAGTATAAATTTATACATAAAGACATAATGGTTAGCGAGACTGCCGAAGAAACCAGGCGCAAACGAGTGTGAACTACACAGAACCATCATCTTAATGAGCCACATTACCAAACTGATGGTCAGAATCCTGATGAATAGAGCGAGAAGCAGAATCAGGCCAGAGATAGGACAAGAACAGTGCTGGTTCGCCAAAGACACTGGAACAAGGAACGCCATATTTACGATTAAGATGCTCTCCGAAAGAGCAATACGAATGAAAAAAGATTTATACCTATGCATCATTGACTATGCGAAGGCATTCGACAAGATACGACACAAAGAATTGATGGAGATGCTCGGCAGCCTCGATATTTTCGGCAAAGACATAAGAGTAATCAAGAATCTCTACTGGTAGCAAACGGCCTGCATACGAACAGGTAACAATCTCAGTAGTTTTACAAAGATAGAAAGAGGCGTAAGACAAGGATGTGTCTTTTCACTGGATTTGTTCAACCTGTACAGCGAGAATATCTTGAGGACCCTAGATGACACGCCAGGATTTGTTGTTGGAGGACACAACTTGAACAACATAAGGTACGTAAACGATACAGTGCTGATTGCGGACACGGAAAGGAAACTACAAGACCTCATACAGAAGGTAACGGTGGAGAGCGACAAAAAAGGACTACAAATAAACTTTAAGAAAACTGAGTGCATGGTCATCAGCAAAAGGTACAACCCAAAATGCCAAATAAATGTGGGAGATACCAGAATCAAGCAAGTACAAAAATTTAAATACCTAGGAAGTGTCCTAACTGAAGATGGAAAGTGCGACACGGAGATCCGAAGGCGAATTGGTATGGTAAAGGACGCGTTCCAGAAGCTGAGCAAAATACTAACACACAGGAAAATCTCACTGGAAACAAAGAAAAGAGTGCTGGACTGCTACGTGATGTCAGTTCTTCAATATGGTAGCGAATGCTGGACAATATAATCGAAAATGAGGACAAAACTGGAAGCGGCCGAAATGTGGTTCTACAGAAGGATGCTGCGGATATCGTGGACTGAGCACGCAAGCAACAATGAGGTGTTGGAAAGAATGTCAACAAAAAGGAACTTGATACTGAGCATCAGTAAGAGACACCTGAAGTTCCTGGGACACCATTGAGGAAGGAGAGCCTGGAGAACCTGATACTGACTGACCAAATAGAAGGAAAGAGAGACAGAGGAAGGCAGCGGATAACATATTTGCAGGGCCTGATCAGGTGGTTGACGGAACAGGGGTTGACAGGAGTAACGGGAACAAACATACTAGAAGCCACAAGGGATAGGGAGACGTGGAGAACCATGATCACCTACGTCCTGAAAGGACAGGGCACATAGAAGAAGAAGAAGAAGAAGAAGAAGAAGAAGAAGAAGAAGAAGGTTAGCGAGATAATTGTACAATGTAATCTGACCCTCACTGGAAATTCTGCACGTAAGTTCTTTACCAGACTATACTGAATAAATGACTTTAATCTTAACAATGGCAAACTACGCTCAAGCAAATTAAAACAAGGTATTTAAGATAAGTACACATATAAATGGGTGTGCATTATCGTGCAATGAATATCGGCTCGAAATGAGAAGTCGGAGAGCCGAGTTCGAATTCCAATTGAATTCGTTCCAATCACTTACGCGTAAATACTCTTGGGAAAGATAGGAATCTATCTATTCCCCCTTCTGTTATGGATTGAACAGCAAAACAGACTGGGTTCTATCGTCTCAAAAGAGTAGAACACTTCTAACGGTAACGCTTAACGAGCTCGCTCTTCTCTGATGCGCTGCGTGGAACCTGATGGAGCCAATCTCTCTCCAGGTCAGACCGCAACCGATACTCTCCAACTTGGTCACGGATTGTGACTTTTGAGTGAATCGGGGGTACCCCTGTACTAACTTATGCCCTGACTTATTACTTGAAAACCATCTAACTAGTGATAAACGAGTTGTGTGTTTATTACTAACATGTTTGTCTTGATTCTCATCGGGTTCCCTTTGAATGGAATCTTATGCCAGCTTAGGATAAGCTTAGTAAATACCTCTATATAACTGTGTGCCAGGCTGTGGAGTTAACGCCTCAATCGCCTCACAGATGAAGAAGCAACAGAAATGTAGTTCTACAGAAGGATGCTGAGAATGCCATAAACCAAACACTCAACGAAAAATCTCAAAGTTTTAGAGTAAATGAAAACCAAAATGAAAATTATACTCAACATCAGCAAGAGACAGTTGAGCACATAATGAGGAAAGAGGGCTTGGAAAATCTGATACTCAAAGGAGACATTGAAGGCAAGAGAGACAGAGGAAAACGACGCATGACCTACTTTGTGAGCTTTGAATAGATGGATAGTGGAGAAATAACAAAAATACAAAATGTATTAAGTGTTACAAAGGACAGGAAATTGTGGAGAGCTATGATCGTCTATGTTTTGAATAAAAACGGCACATAATCGAAGAAGCTCAGACTTTTCATTCTATGACATACCAAATCACATCCACGGAGTCAAGCCATTCTTATTTTCTCACTGTGTTCTATTTGTGGCACTGACTCCCACGTGGGTGCTTCGCTGAACATTTCAATATTGACCTCTTCAAGTTAAGGGTCAATCACCATCTTCACCCATTCAAATCACACACTTTATTCAGCATTTCTATTTTAACTGTAATCCACTCTGAGTAGCCATTGAACTTTATGTTGAGCGAAATGCAATACATAAAATTTACAGGCTACAAATCAATTAAAGTTTTCAATGAGTATCACATTTAGTTCACAATTAATATTCAAATTCCCGATGTATCTAACACAATACATTTTTCATTGATGCAAATTATTTACCTGGGATTATTCTTACTAAGAGTACTTTAGGCCAAATACTCCTCTGAAAATTATGAACCCATTTCTTCCCCCAGCTATGGGTTAAAAAGTAGGACTTGTCTGGGAAAACCATTGATATTCTAAAAATATGTTAGTGCGATGTTCACCCAGGAGAAAATGTTTATTCTTATAATCCAACGTATGTTTCGGCTTTAAATAAACCAAAAAGTGTTGATAAGCCGTTAAAAAATAAAAATAAAAAACAGACAAAAAAGGGCAGGGATTTTCCTTTAGCTTAACTCTCTAAGTTATTTGTTTACCACTGCTGTCACCTGGTATTGAACTCAAGTCACTGGAACTAACCAACGTCTATATTTACTGGGCCATGTGTCCTTAAAGAAGGCCTTCTTTAAGGACACATGGCCGGAAACAGAACAGTAAAGATGAGGGCAATAGTCCGAACAAAGTAAATAGTGTATATATTCATATTGTTTTATATACTCACTCTAACTTGTTAACTATTGTACTCCCCCCCCCACCGCCACCGGCCTTGTACTTGTTAACAATGTTTTTGTCGTTGTATCCTCTGGCCTTCTTTAGATTTTTGTCGTATTCGGTAGTTAAAACTGATCTTACAATTTTATTTCGTTACTTGACGATGGTTGGAGTTAAATTTGCATGAATATTACAATCTTAAAATATTCTAAATTTCTAGTAAGACTCTCTTGAAAATACAAGTGAGTAATTGTAAGCTTCTAGAAGAATGTTTCCCTTTAACAGAATTCTAATGAGCTAGCTTTGGAAACCGAATGCATGGTCATCAGCCAAAAGAGCAGCCCAAAATACCAAATACAGGTGCAGGATACTAAAATCAAGCATGTAGAAACATTTAAATGCCTGGGTAGTGTTCTAATAAAAGACGGAAAGCTCAACACTAAGATCCGAACACGTATTGTCATGGCCAAGGACGCATTCCACAAGTTGAGTAGAGTATTAAGAGACTGGAAAATTTCACTAGAAACAAAGAAGAGAGTATTGGATTGCTATGTTATGATAGTTCTTCAATATGGTAGTGAATGCTAGACAATCTCATCGAAGATGAAGGAAAAACTTGAAGCAAACGAAACGTGGTTCTACAGAAGGATGCTGCGGATATGATGGATCGAGCACGTAAGCAACGATGAGATTTTAGAAAGGATGGAAACGAAAAGGAATTTAATACTGAGCATCAGAAAAAGAGAGCTAAAGTTCCTGGGAGAAGCAATGAGGAAGGAGGGCTTGGAGAATCTGATACTAACAGGCTAGATAGAGGGAAAGAGAGACAGGGGAAAACAGCGTGTTATATACTTGACGGGCCTGAGCAGGTAGATGGCAGAGTTGGGGTGCGTGGTTTAACAGGAGAAAGCGTTCTAAGAGCCACCAGGGATAGGGAGACGTGGAAGTCCATGACTGCCTACGTCCTGAAAAGACAAGGCACAAAGAAGAAGAAGAAGGTTTGGAAATTTTTTCTTTAATATAAATGTAACTTCAAAAAGAGTGGTAACTACCAAAAATATAGTTTCCAATATTGGTCATGCTATAGATCAATATTGGAAACTATTCTTTGGATTTAATTATGGATGTGTGCTTAACATTTCATTTCGTATGAATTTATTGATGATTTCTTTCTTCTTTTTCTTTTTTGAGATTTTATCATATTATGACGGACAGCTAAAGGCTAAAATTGTAAATATATTCCAGACATTTTGTCTAGAAAAATCCTCCTCAATATCCACCCTGCCATTATAAGGAATTATTTCTCCCTATCTTAAAAATGGCTCACATTCCTACAAAATTCCTCGTTGGGAAGCCTGTCTTCCTTCATAATCTATCAATGAGAATACAATTTCGTTCAGAAATTGAATATTTTCGCGCCAAATCTACAGTGCAGGCAATTGATTCTAATAGAGGATGCATTTTATGGTTTGAAAAAGAAGGAAGGCTTAAGGTCTTTGCTATAAATAAGGAAGTGAAAAGAAAAAATATCGGGTAACGAAGCGGCCTGACCTGTCTTGATCTCCCTACTTGGACACCAGCAGAAATTGTCTACAAAATGCATGGCTTTCAGCTTGACTAGATTTCTCACTTCGCGGCCGAATACACAATGATAGGCCAAGTCGGTGACCCATTATGGCGGTCGATGGGGAACGACACCTTATCAAACTCCAGGGGGCGAAAATTTGATCACCATTTTTTTCTTGTTTTTATTTTCTTTCGTTTGCCTTTCTTCTTTTTTTTTTTTTTTTTTTTTTCTATCTTCGTCTCATTTTATTAATTTCTTACCGTCTGCCTGTCTGATTTTCTCTCTGTCTGTTTGTACCTCTGGTTATCTTTTTGTGTTGACGACAATTCAGAAATATCGTATTCAGAAACCTCCATTTTTATTTCATTTTTCATTTGTCTTACATTATTACTTTTTTATTTATTTGTTTGGTCAATTGGAATTTTTATTTTCTTATTTATATTATTGATTTTATTCCTATTTCTCATAATTTTTCTTTTTCTTAGATATTTTTTCATTTTTTTCCGTCGACTTGGAACGCAAAATCGGATAGCCGAGTTCGAATTCTAGTTGTGTTTGTCACATTCATTTACTGGCAAATTTTTTTTTTTTAATCATATCAGCCCGAGCAAGGCGGTAACGCCACTGAGGTGCAGGGGGCTACGTGAGAGTGAAAAGATTTGGAAAAGTGGAAGCCGGAAACCACATCCTAAACAGTGAAAAAGGGATGAGCCTCTACGCCTGTACAATAGACGTGGGTGGAGTGTGAACCGGGCGATAGTTTAGTCTATCTACTCCAATTGAAAAAAAAAAGAAAAAAAAAGAAAAAGAAAAGTGAAAAGATTGGAAAAGAGAAAGCCGGAAACCACATCCTAAACAGGGAACAAGGAATGAGCCTCTACACCTGTACAATAGACGTGGGTGGAGTGTGAACCTGGCGATAGTTTAGTCTATCTACTCCAATTAAAAAAAAGAAAAAGAAAGAAAAAGAAAAGTGAAAAGATTGGAAAAGAGAAAGCCGGAAACCACATCCTAAACAGGGAACAAGTGATGAGCCTCTACACCTGTACAATAGATGTGGGTGATACCTTTTGGGAAAGGTATGAATCAGCGATGGGTTAAATAGTGAGACTTGTAGCTAGAAACATAACTGTTATCACCAAAAAATTGTTAATGCGATATTCACTCTCAAAAAAAAAAAAAAAAAAATTATTCATACAATTCCCCGAAACAAATTTTGGCTTTAAAATAACTAATGATGGGTTGTTAAGTCATACAATACAGAAAATAATAATTCAATCTTGCGCTGTCGTTTGTTCCGTACTTTCGAAATTCTCTTTATTCATTTTTCGTTTACTCATTGATTTTTGTTTTTTCTTTTTGTTTTATTTTTCATAAATAATTCTTAATTTCTAATAATTTATTTTATTATCAGCATGAAAATTCTCAGAAACATTTTTTAACTAGAATCAGAATAATGAAAATGAAAGTGCTTTTATTTTTTAAATCTCTATAATTTTTCTTGTCTCACCCATCGTTAGTTAGTTCCTTGATATGTTCGCACGACGCTTACGCCTTGCCTATACCTCATAAATAATAGACTCTTACATTTTGAGCGCGTGAAAACACGGAAGTGATATATCAGAGACGCTGCTTGATTTCAGTGAAGAAAAAAAGAAAGAAAAAGGTGTTTAACGTCTGCTTTAGTGAAATGGAAAAAAGTTATACACCCTTACTTATAAATAATAAATTTATTAATAAAATGTTTGCAAGTCAGATTTTCGGTTAGCAAAAAAAAAAAAAGTACTGGAATCTTTTGCAGACATATTTGACATTCTTTTTTAGCTTTTACCGGAAATATTACTTCTCTCCAGTTCTTTCTTTACACCTTTTCGGTCAGCTGTTGATATCCTGTCATTACTCAAAGAATCAATGAGTCCCTAGACAACAAACGCATCTCAAGATTGATCTCATTAGATAATTCAAAGGCTTTTGACAAGGTTTGGCGTAAAGGGTTTGCTGCACAAATTCACTATGGAATCACTGAAAGGGCTCTCAAATATGAAGTCCTTCGTAACAAGTAGGTCCTTCAAAGTAGCTGTTAACGGCCAGTCCTCGGAGGCCCAAGCAATAAGCACAGGCGTCCCCCCATCCAAGGTTTACTTCCAGGTTCAACCCTCTTTCAACTTTATATAAATGATCTGCTTGTCCGATCGTTTGCCAATATTTATGCTGACGACACAACGGTACAACGGCCTCTCCAAAAATCTAGATAAAGAGAGCCGATCTCTCTTCTAACTTAGCTCTAACAGTTTATTATGTCTTAAATCATTTTACATTAAGTAAGGCAATAAAGCCACTAAGACGCAAGGGGATTACTGAACGTTAGAGAATATGAGAAAAACAAAACACTATTAAAAAGTGCTGTGGTCTGTTTGGACCAGGAAGAGACACGGAAGCAAGAAGGTAGGTTCAAACAGTGTATTAGAATAACAGAACATATATACAAGTAAGAGTGTTAGTAATCAGCAAATAGAAGTGTAAGTCCGAACTGTCCAGTTACACTGCGTCTTGACTGCCTCACGACTGCCTCACAACTGCCTCCCCCGTAGTCATGTAGGTTAGTATTTATTGACGGAGGAAGAGTCCATTTCTATTGATAGGGCACCATAACAAAGAGAGAGAACAATAAAAAAAATAATTAAGAAGACAGAAAATAACGATTGACATTACGCTTATTTTTTTAAAGATCAAAGTTGACTGAGAAGTAAGAAACCGAAAGAGAGTTTCATAAATGAAAAGTGCAATAGAAGAAACTATTTGCATAGAACCTACGGTTAACTGTAAAATCCTGAAATCTTACTACGAATCTAATACTGCACCTAATTTCATAAAATCTTAATACAGTAGAGCAAAAATCATCAGAACAAGTACCATGAAAGTATTTTTGGAAAAGGCACTGAGAAGCTACATTGCGGCCGACATGCCAGATCAAGATCAAAAACATTGCAGATTCTACTTGGATTTTTATCAAGAATCTCTAGATATATAGCAAAAAAATGCAAGAACTGATGTAGCTGCATTATTTGATGCGAAAATGAATGGTAATCTCATAAATATGTAAGACAAATTCTGGCGAGAAAAAAAATATTGTCTAGCAAGACACAGTGAATCAAATTTCTTAGCAGCAGACTTAGCAGTTGATTCGGTATAATATTTCTAGCTCATATCAGTAGAAAACGTTAGTCCGGGAAGGAACAATAGATATCTCTCCTGGAGGTTAGCATCAGCCATGCTAATGAAAATTAAAAGTGTTTTCTCAGACGATTAAAAAGAGCAGTTCAGTTTTGAAGGTGTTAAAATTAACAAGCCATTCCTTGTCCCAGTTAACAACAGAAAGTAGATCGCTCTTTATATCAGCTCTCAATCAGATCTGATCAAACCAATCAGAAATAAATGGTCGTGTCATCAGCATAGATACTGAGTTAAGAATTTATGTCATCAGGAAAGTTGATGATGAAAATTAGGAACAACGATGGTCCAAGATTAGATCCCTGGGTGATGCCTGCATTAATGTGAAAAGATCTACTAGTGTAGCCATTCAAGACAGCTTCCATTTCGCGTTTTCATAAGAAAGACTGAATGTTCAAAAATTCATCCAGAAATACCATAACCTTTCAACTTATGAAGAAGACTCATATGCCTTCAAGATATCCAAAGCAACATCCCGAATTTCATCATTAAACTTTGATATATCTTTTCAGCAATAATCGTTAACACATTAGCAGTTGGCCTACAGAAGCGAAAGCCATATTACTCATCTGAAAGAAGACCCTGTGATATGACATGCTTAACCAATTCAAAGTTGATTACAGCCTCTAGAACTTTGACAAAAGAGGTAGAAGGCCGCTGATCTAGAAGAATCGGGTGGTCCGCCTGAGTTCCAACAAGCAGAAAAGCAAAAAGCATCAAGGCACTAATTTTACAGTTTAAAGAGAACAGGAACCACTTCAGGAGCACGTCTCTTAAGAAATATTGCAAGAATACCATCAAGTTCATATGCTTTGAGGAGATATAAAGCCTTGCGTAAGTTAATTGTTACAAAATAAATAATCTTCCTAGGATCTTTCACACTTTCCCTAATCACCTATACGTTGTCTCTTGGTGTTGTTTTTCTCTTTCGACCGCATTTTCCTTTACGTTTTGGACTGATGGATCCAGCGTGTTTCTTCGCCTTGATAACCTGAGAGACAGTTGAAAGCTGACACCAACAATATCTGCGATCTCTCTGAAAGGCTTGCTAGTGTGTTCGTGCAGCGTTACAATTTTCCAACACTTCCTTGAGGTAACGTTCACCGGAGAAAATGACCGTAACTCCAGTGGGTCTAAAACAGGCTGTATGGTGAAAGAAAGGAAATTAAATCATTTGTTTCAATTAATTTGCACAAGGGTGTAGTTTAGAGATGATAGCAGGAACAATGTACGGAGTCATATGCATGTCACTCAACAGCTCAGAGGCGGGAAAATCGGCTGGACACACGCAATGTCTTGTAAATCAAACTGATGACGTTCCATCATTGCCGAACAGACCCATAATTTTCACCGATCGGTGTGAAAGGGCCTTTCCTCTTTAATTTAAATTCAACCCAGACCTTAAGTGGAACTCGTAAATACGATCTATCACTAAGGATGATGAGTCAGAAATAGTTCCTGTACTGCTGCAGTAAGTACCTGTTTCATCCTGCTATATTCTACCTTACTCCAGGGCGAAAATACAGTCTAGATATCGCGTGACTCATTAGGCACCACGTGTACTACAGCCGCACTAGAAGTGGTGTTTTAGGGTACGACAAACTGACGGAGCTAACCCTCTCCAAGTTGGTTTTACTCATAGTTTTCCTTCTCCTAGACTGGTTCTAACCCAAGACCATAGAACCAAGTCTGTCCTATCATTTTACATATAGAGGGAGAAGTGATGGATTCATATCTTTCTCAAAATTATTAGCAAGTGTATGTAATATATCCAAGTGGAATTCGAACTCGACTGTCCGATTCCTCAATCCGAGCCGCTATCCATGACTCCACCAGGCCTCCGAAAACCAAACCAAAAGAGTACTGCTGCCAGGGGCTGTCTATTCTTTACTATCCAAAAATGTATCCGCGTATCCTTCTGCGTGACGAACTATTTTCCACTCTACAATCCCTTTGTTTTTCTCTCTTTTGTTTTTCGTTTCCTATTTTTCTTTTTCTCTTCCTGTTCTTTTTCTCTCTTTCATTTTTTTTTCTTTCGGGATTTAACTGATACCGAGCACTTCATCTCATTTTTCTTTCTAGCTCGATGGTACTTCGATCTTGGTTCTTTGGTTTTCTATTATTTATCACACGCATACACACAGCGCAGAAGCACTTATGAGAAGCACAATATGGTAACATAGCTACGTACTTTCGTACAGACACCATTTTTCGAAACTCTTTTATTCTTTCTGTTTCTTTATCTTTCTCCTTCGGCATTTGTATCCTAAGGTGAATTGGCTAACATATAAATAGACAATTCAAGATAGATAGATAGATAGATAGATAGATAGATAGATAGATAGATAGATAGATAGATAGACGTGTGTGTGTGTGTGTATGTGTGAGTGTGTGTGTTTGTGTAGAGATGGGAAACAGTGAATAAACACGTTATCACTTAAAACGCTTAGAAAATACAAATATAATAGTAAAACATATAAAAAAGACTAAAAATATTGGTAGTTTTGATTATAAAAAAGGAGTTCGAGTGAGTTTTGCTTAACGGTATATCAACCTCTGTGGTCGATTTAAGGCCAAAATGGTGGGGTTTTAAGGTATATTTCTTAATGTTGATTTAGTCAGATTTTAATTTTTTTTTCTTTTGTTTTTACTCTTTTTTATTTTAGAAAACTGAAAATGTCTTCCAGTTTTGTATTCAAAAATGTTTTGCTGAGAATATTTTTTTCCTTCAAAAATGTGTTATGGTAATAATTTTTTTATCAAAAATGTATTGTTGGTAATGTTTTTCCTTCAAAAATGTATATTTTTCTATAAAAGTCTAGTTTTATACTTTCGTAGTGTTTTGACCCCAGTTTGGGGATTAACTATTTGCCCATAGATGGGACCCTAACAGGTGCTACCACTCCGGGTCAAGGTGAACCTGGGAACAACAGCAATTAAGAAGTTGCTCCATGCTCCTCACAACCTCCCAAGTAGAGGCCTTGCTGCCGGATGCAGATTACCGTCATGCCCAGGACTTAATAAAAAAGAAAACCAGCAACTAAAACATCAACTATGAATACGGTCAAAATGTGCTGACCGGTTTTGTAAAATATATGAAAAAAACTTCCATTCACAATAGATATAAATATGTAAAAAAAACATCTACATATTCAATTAAAACAATAATTGATAATAGCTTATAGAATTACAGAAAGCGCTCGGATATATAAAACCTACAGACAGTTTTCCACACTTTATGTCCGGAAAATAAAACACTTAAATGAACACAAGAAAAATTGAATAAAAAGCTTCATTGCATTAGCTTGTTAGTTGTCTTTAATGAAACTTGTATAATATATATAGACAGACAGACAGACAGACAGACAGACAGACAGACAGACAGAAAGGAGAACTGTTTACTTTTAAAAAGAGATTATCATTCAGTTTACTTAAAACCTGTAATATTGAAAATTTGCAATAGAATATTATTCAACAAGATTTTGTGTCAGTAGTTATATGCTATAACTCAATCAATCAGCTGTTCATCCAAACTTATGTTATTTTTTCAATGTTTTAATTCAAAGTTTTTGAAACTTGAGATTTGAATGTTATCATGCTGGTATATACACAACAATTTTTTTTCTTTCAAGAAGTCAAATCTCTATGTTTCAGCACTGGTCATAAATCATTAAATCAATTTTTTCTTTTTCTTTTTTTTTTTTTTTAATCATATCACCCCGGGCAAGGCGTTAAGGACACTGGTGTGCAGGGGGCTACGTAAGAGTGAAAAGATTGGATAAGAGAAAGCCGGAAACCACATCCTAAACAGGGAACAAGGGATGAGCCTCTTCACCTGTTCAATAGACGTGGGTGAAGTTCGTTATACTTAGTAACTTAAAAAACTGGTAAAAATAAAAATTAAATTTTGAAGTGCATATTAATGTTAATTACCACGAAGAATTGTGATTCTGATATTTTTCTCAGGGTATTTGAACATTTTGCTACATCTTGGTCATCATATAACAGATTTCAGGATGATTTTAAATTACCCAATGTGAGAACATTACCAGCTTTGACATCAGAAGTTTCAAAATTAGATGGCTTTAAATTTTCTTGGTGATATTTTAATGAAATATCTAAAAATCAGAAAAATGAATTAATTTGATGATGTGTATTCCAAGGTTGCTCTACAATATCACGAAAGAAACATTTGATATGGCTGAAATTTTTGAGTGATTAGCAAAGAAAGTATTGGGCATCAGTTAAAATGTCTAAATGGTGAAGAACGCAGATTTTTACTTAAGTTGCGATATTAGAGGCAATTTTTTTATATGTTGTTGATGCAGTCAAACGGTGAAGTAATTGCAATTGTATGTGACGATAACAGGACCCATCAATTTTTTTTTTAAATCTGATATTGTTTTAATAAGCTTTGGATAACTAAAATGGCTTATACTTACTTTTTGGTTATGTCCACCCTTGTGATAATATTTGGAATAAATGGATTGCTGGACCTACTTCTGAATTACTGTTTTATTCTAAAGGTAAAAAGATGACAGTAAAATGGGAAATTGTAAAAGGGTTTTTTGAGTTTATAAAAACTCAATTTGTTAAGCTGTAGAAACTAACTGATGTAGCAGTTTCTCTAAAATCTGATGCTCGACAAAATGTTTCTTATTGTTAAAAGTTTTTGTGATCAAAATGTAGCCGCCATTAAAATGCATTCATTAGTAAATGGGCAAGATACTGCAGAAATAGTTAATTTCAAAGGAAAAGTTTTTAAATTTGGGAAAATGTTCTATGTCACTAAATATATGTTGACACTATGAAAAATGATCTACTGAAAAAGGTGGTATCAGATTTAGATGATAGACATGAGTTATTTCCTTCTAATACTGGAAAAGTGACAAAAAGAATGTCAAGAAAGCAAGGAAAAATAATGAAATCATTAACAAAAAAAACTAGTTTATCCATTAAACATACAGGAAATGGCTTAATTGATGTTTGGAAATCGTGAGTTTAACATTAATTGATGTTTGGGAGTCGTGGGTTTAACATATTTGCTTCACATTATTTAGAAAATGAATTTGGAAAATTAAGATAGTTTTAAAGGTGAATATTTTATAACTGTTCAAAATGTTATTGAAAAATTACACATTGAAAAAGCTAAACTACTTCTTAAATTAAATATTCATGTCAAAGAATGTAACTTATCCACACCATAATTGCTCAAAATGTAGACATTTGCTGGGTGAAATGGGATGCCAAACATTTGGTAACTTACTAGACTTGAATCGCTAGAGATATTAAAATATCATTTTTGTACGTAACAGACGGGCTCTGTTAAAATAATAATTTGCAATTTGCTGGCCACTGTTATCAAGCGCAGAATGAGGTGATCTCGTCTTTGCTCCTTTAGCATCCCTCTGGAAGTGTTGTAACAACTAAATTGACGTATCCACACACAATTATCCGAAACTCAGTGCTGAATAGGACAGATCTGAGTACAGCAATGCTTGACCATGTTAGGTGGGATGCAATTTTCGATGGATTTCCGACCAACCATCGGTTGGTCGAAGGATGATGAAGAAGATGACAAGAAAAGATTGACCTATAGAAGAGGAAATATTTAATAATACTAGTTTTTATTTTCAAACATTTTTGAAAGAAAAAGATCGTGGTAATTTTAAAATTTCACTGGGTACCACAGGGGTACCAGGTATTTTTTATTTTCAATTTCCCATCTTTTATATATATCTAATTAGTTAAGTTATTCTGTTAATTAATTTTGTTTTCTTGTGAATGTAAATTGATTTGAATTTTTAAAACTATGTATGTTGGTAATATCTATTATTGTATTATAGCCAAATATGGAATCTTTTTTCATCTTCTGTGAAACAAATTAAATTGTACATGAAACAAAAATCACAATAAACATTGTAATAATTACCAAAATTATTGTTTTTTCTGAAATTCACATTTTTTGTAAAGTATTTTGTACATGATTTTGTTAAATGCTGAAATTACTTTCTGATTGTATTATACTATTTATATTTTTGTCATCAATTGACATAAACACATCATCTTATTATTTTTGCAATATCATCTAAAAATGTCTAATTCATGGTGAATAAAATGATTTTGTGCATTTAGTTATTTTATGGTATTTTTGTTCTTTTTTTACACATTTCCAGTTAATAAGTTAATAAGTCAATAATTGTAAGATGCTTCCTTATATTATACATAGTTACTAATTCACTAATTACTGGATATTACTAACAAGTTCGTTGCTAAAACATGTTCTCAGTAATTATTATTTAATAATAATTTAGGCCACCACATATCCGCCCCATTCGTTGCCAAGCCTGGTATAAGGATCACCTTGGGATTACCTTATATACTCGAGTATAGAGTAAGATTTTATGATCAGTTTTTGGGCTTTTTACATAAATTTAGTGGGGTATACTATACACAGATAATGCATTTGATGAGGTTAAAAATCATGCATTTTTGGTGACCGGGTTGCATTATACACGGGTAAATATTTCTAAAGGGGTTAATATTCATGCTCCAATCAGTGGTCGAACTATACATAAAGTCGGCTTATACACGGGTATATACGGTAAATCTTTTCTTTTTTTTTTTTTTCAACAGACGAGGAATTTTTGACTGTACATACGTGTGTGTAGGTGTGTGTAGGCGTGTGTGCATGACTGTGCGTGCGTGCGTGTGCCTTCGCCAAAGTACACCTGGGCTTCCTAAACATTCAAATTAAACTCATTTTCTAATCCAAAGCTTCCATTTTTACACACGTCTCAATCCAGAAATCTCATTTCCAATTTAGTTTTTCGCTTTTTTTTTATTATTTTTTTTTTTCAGGAGTGGTTCAATGTATGTCTTCTTACATTTTATTTTATTTTATTTATTTATTTATTTTTTTTTTTTTTGGTTTTTGTTTTCAACGAAGTAATGACATTCCGGTGTCTCTGCAGGTAACTATACCATTTAACCAATCATTGCCTTTTCTATGATTCCAGGCAGTAACGGTGACACTTACAATAAAGAAGAAAAAAAAGATCATAGAAAATTTAGAAGAGAAAAAATTGGAAGGACAAATTAGAAATGATTTGAAATGGTAAGTTCTCCTCTAGCGAAGCAGAAGTTGAATTAGAATGTCGAAACGATTTCTTTCAATTTTAGGAAACAATTTTCTTACGTGTTCAGGTATTGCTTACAAAGGGTCGCAGCAAAAGCCTATGCTCCATTCTATTTGCAAACGCTATTTAAAGCCTACGTACTCCCGATTTTCCGTAAATTCTATAGCAGCTACACACCATGTATATTGTACTGAAGAAATTTAAAATCCCTTACTAAGTCCGTTTAGTTTTTCATTTTGCCATTTATCTATTTACTATTAATATTTTGATCTTCTCTAATATAATAAAGGCCTTTGTATATATATATATATATATATATATATATATATATATATATATATATGCCTCCTGTCACGCTCATGAGGTAGAGAGAGAGACAACAGCCAGTTAGCGTCTGCTCACTTCATATTTTTATTGCCAGTTATTAAAATTTATTACCCGCATTTGGTTGAATTCGCATAAGGCCTCTTAGAGCAGAAGAGTTCATAAATTCTGTTTGCCGCGTTTTTGCTCCTTAACAGTGCCGTATTTTATTGTTTTGGAATAATTATATATTCCATTTGTAAACGAGTTATTACGTGACCTAGGTTTCTAACATGGGTGGTGTCTTCAGGCGATTTGCAATAAATGGTAGAAACCTAGGTCGCGTAATAACTCGTTTACAAATGAAAAATATTCAAACGTTCTACAATATAATTGTATTGAACACTTTTTAATACAAATGTGCACTGGTCTAATTCTTATCATGACCAGAAACTAAGTAATTAAACAATCAATATATATATATATATATATATATATATATGTGTGTGTGTGTGTGTGTGTGTGTGTGTGTGTGTGTGTGAAACGTGTATGCATATAATTAATTATAAATATCAATATATGTATGCAATTTGTTATATATATTATATTATTTATATAGTATATATGCGTGGTACTTATATATATATATATATATATATATATATATATATATATATATATATATATATTGTTTAATTATATATATTCCCTCCTGCCACGCTCAGGAGTTTGTATTTTTTTTTTCTTATGAATGAATGTAAGATACTGTATAGTAGGTACTAGGTGCATCAATTATATATGCATATCGATATAAATATTTTGCTGTCATTTTTTGTGGCAGGGGCCCGCTCGCAATATATATATATATATATATATATATATATATATATATATATATATATATATATATCACCCCAAGCAATGCTGTTTACTGCTACTGGTGCGCAGGGGGTTACTTACATAGGAGGAAAGTTATGAGAAAGAGTGACATGTTATAGGAGGTATCAGGAAATAGATATGAGAAGGATGAGAATATTGATGAGAGTAGAGTGGACGAAGAAAGGAGCATGGGAGAGAGGATGCAAGTTAGTGAGATAGGAGATGACTATTGACGTTACACTTAAATTCTTGGAGATTGTAGTTGTTAGGGAAGCAAGATGACGGATGGAAATTCCACACGCAGGAAGTACGAGAAAAGAAGCTGTGGAGTAGAAGTTGCGTTTACATTTTATTGGTTTCACATTAAAAGGGTGGGACCTAGTTGCTAATCTTGTTGCTCAAGTAAATTCATGTATAGGAGGCACCAGGGAGCTAAGTTCATCTTAGCAGAAGCCATGAAAGTATTTGTAGAAGAGACACAGGGAAGCCACGTTGCGCCGGTGAGAAAGTGACTGTATCTGAGCTGCCAAGTCGGGATCGATCACATTACAGATTCTCCGTTGGATTTCGTCAAGGACCCCTAGGTGGATAACAGGGGCACCCGAACAGATATGGTAGCAGTATTCAATGCACGGGTGGGCGGTTGATTTATATATGTGCAGGATGGTTTCAGACGGGCAAAACTTCCTGGTTCTACACAGAGAACCGACTTTCTTAGGAGTGGATTTAGCTATGAATTCAATATAGTCATTCCACTTGAGGTCTGTTGTGAGAGTTAACCCGAGGAGGCGCAGTGTTTCGCTTTTAGGGAGACTAGCCTGATCCATGCTAATGGTGGGGGGGGGGTTAGGATCGATTGTCTGTGATGGTTAATAGATAGCAGATATGTCTGTGCGTGTGAAATTTTTATATATAACTAAAATATATCGATAAAAGGACAATATGAATAAAGGCAAAAGGAAAGCTTATCTTAGCCGACGTGTTTCATTTTCTGACGGACTTTATCAAGGCAGATATTATTCATTTTTATATAAAACAAAAAATGTGGCCTAAAGCCAAAAGTGGTTATGGGGAAGTCTTGTCTTCACCTGTCTTATCTTAAACTTAGCTAGCCACAATCACTGACCCAACCAAGCTATACGATATTTTTTGCACCAAAACACCTCATTCATACTTACCATTCTACAACCACCATAATACCTCCAAGTCTCTATGAATTCCTAACCAGTCTCCATGTATGCAATTTGTCTAAAGCGGATGGGAGAGGTGAATAGAAATAACAATTTTAGAAAATGAAAACCACAATAAATATTTACAATATGCATAATCTATATATATAAAAATGGATATATCTGTCTGTCTGTTTTTGTATCTCGATTCTAACGAGCCTTAGTCCTCCAAAATCCTTGGTCTGATTTCAACCATAATTTGATCATTTCTCAATCATAACATGAACCTTTGATGTACGCAAAATTTTTTCGAATTAATTTACAGGGTACGACAGAAATCACCAAGAGGCCTTATGCAAATTCATCCAAAAGCGGATAACTTGTAGATCAAGTACACAAAAGTTTTTCGAATCAATGTACAGGGTTCGATAAAAATCAACGACAAACATAATTTCGGGTGATCTTTTACGCTCCTTTATACATTTCTCCAAGATGTTTCACTCAAACTCAATTGAGTCACTGGTAAATCAAAGTTTGTTGCCTTGATAAGCGAACACAAATTTTGATTGACACACAGGGTGAGGCAAAAATCAAAATGTTGCTTTTTGCGATCGTTTATTTCTCCGAAACAAAAACAAAACCGGGTCTTTCTTGTAACTTTTACATTATAATATGCCAAAACAATTTCACGCTTTCTACAAGGTGCCAACCCCGCCGACGTTGCAGGGACAATGCATCCACTTCTTTTGCGTCACATTATCATTGCATCACAATACATGCTTCTATATTGCCCACCCCCGCTCTTCCAATTGTATATACATCATTCCCGTTTATTGGCAAAATTAACCAAGCATGAATCCAGTTTTACAAATACAACAAAAACAATACTTACTTCGCATTTTTTTAAAAACTTACACGTCACCGCAACTTCATACTAGAGCTTTTTGAATAAGTACTTGTCCTTACTATTTCAATATAACCACTAAAAAATCCCGAGCAACAGCGGTCTATACAGCTAGTATTATATATATATATATATATATATATATATATATATATATATGAAATTAACAAAATAGCGTCACTAATAATAAAAAGAAAACAAAATCCTTAATTGTGGCAGAAATATTAGTTAAATGGACGACATGAGTGCGGGACTTGGATCAATTAAAGCCAATCATAGAACCAGCCACACATACGCAACTACACACTCATTCAGACACGTCAACAAATCCGAAAAACATACTCGAAAAACGAAAAGTGGCCCATATCCACCAGAGAACTGATATTTCTGGTCACCTAACAGGGTGGGGAGAATGAGGAAGTAAAATAAAGAAAGTGGGGGAAAATAATAGAGCCCAATGAGGATACATCCTCTAACTAATTAACTTTATCAAGGCAAATGCGAGGATTTTATTTTGCAACAAATGTTTAGAAACAAAATTTAAAATTGCTTTTTTATTTTAAATTTAAGAGACGCTCATACATCAAGTTAACTGAAAAGTTCAGGTAAAATATGGAAGATGCTAAGTGACCTAATTTAATGTCTACTAAACGAAAGCGAGTAAATGATGTTCCTGAATTTTTCTTTTCTATGCAATGAATATTTAAATTATTTTAGTATCGGATAAATTAATGTATTATATACGTTATTTAAATATCAGGAGGTTATAAATTTCACCGTTTTCTTTTAATTTTAACATTTTTTATTCATGTATGTTGGCTTGAAATAAATATTAATCACATAACAGCCTCAACAACATAATTTGCTTGCTTTCATCAACTGATAGTACTACTTAAATGGACTGGTCCGTTCGTAGAAATAGGAAATAATTTGAGGTGTGGTGAATAATTTTTGTGGATTAAATTAATTTCCTCTAATATGATTAGCTAATTTCCTTTTATTAACGCTTTACTATTGATAAAACAGAAACACTTAAAAAACAATATTTTCTTAAAGACAACAGGCAAGTTATGTCTATTAGATTTTCTTAATTAGCTCTCCTTGTTGCTGGATTCAGTCAGGTGCCATACGTAATACACGCTAAGACGATCATGTCTATTTTGAGACATAACTGACCAGACAGAAGGTTTTCCCGCAGTAGGTTGCCATTACTCTCTGCAGTAGACTGGTTTACCAACCAAGGCTATAGAACCCAATATGTTCTACTATTTAACCCATAGCTAGAGGGAGAGGAGACGGATTAATACCTTTCCCAAGGGTATTTGCACGTAAATGAATGCAACGAATTCAACTGGTGGATTACTTTTCACATATTGGTGTTGAGGGCGTAAAAGAGCTCTTTACAATTTTCTTAAAGTTGCGAGTCTGACTTTAGTCATTATCAGGAAAGAAATAATCAGCCGAAATTTAAATTAATTTCCTCTAATATGATTAGTTTATTTCCTCTTATTAGTGCTTTACTATTGAAAAATTAAAATAATACCCCTCGTTTTTTTATAGCCACTTTTCATTCTAGTTCTAGCTTTTTCCATTCCATTTTAACTGGTTTAAACTAGTGGATATATATTCCACAGTTTGATATTTATCTTTAAATAGTGCTCAATACGAAAATAGAGAATAGATATATTATTATTATTATTATTATTATTATTATTATTATTATTATTATTATTATTATTATTCCGTTCTACATACTTTTTTATCTTTTTTAATGTATCTTCCTAACTCTCCCCCACCCTCCGTGCCAGCGTTCCCTCCTATCTGCCAACCTACCATACAGTTTCCTTCCTCTCTCTTCTTTTCCCCTTCACTTTTATTCTTTCTTTTTTCTTCCTCTCTTTTTTTCCTTCTTTCTTTCCCTTTCTTTTCGCTACGCTTTTCCTTTTTCCTTTTTCTCACTATGCTTACTTTCGTTATCTTTACCTACACAACACAAACAAAATGTTGTATTTTCCATAATATTTAAGATCGCCGATGAAGTGAATTACATTCGCCAAAAGAGCCATACGATCTCGAGAAGTCTGAATTGTCTTTATCTGTAATATAATTACACACACAAACGCGCACACACACACACACACACACACACACACACACATATATATATATATATATGGCCAAGCGGAGACATATATACATATATATTATTATTTAAGTATTAACATAATAATTTATGTAAAAACTGAAATACAGTATACTTAACGCAAGAAAACACTAGAACGTTCAAGAGTTAACAACATCAGTATTTGTTTGGAAAACCGGCAGTCAAAATAGCTACAGTTAAAGGAAAAGAGGGAGAAGGAAAAAAAGAGAGAAAGGGTGAAAAAAGCAATGAATGAGTATTAAGTAAAAAAAAAAATATGATGAAAAGGACAAATAACCACGACATTCTACACGGGTGTATGGGCTCACGCACACAAACACATTATAAAAAAAAAAAACTTTCCCTAATTCAAAGTGCATATTAAAAAAGAAACTCGAGAAGAACAAGCATTTAATTGCTTCTAGCCCCTGATGAGGGTCTGTCTACGAAACTGTTGAGTCGGAATGCTGAAGGTAGCGATCAGCTAAGTGATAAACATTTTACTTGTATTATATATATATATATACTTATTTACATGTAGATAGATAGATAGATAGATAGATAGATAGATAGATAGATAGATAGATAGATAGATCCGTTTATTTATAGACATGCGCTTTTATCGTCCTAATTTAAAGAGTTCAAGTGTATCGAATATTAAATCGGTGTGAAATAATGATTTTAAATTTCGGCTGATTTTTTCTTTCCTGATAATCACTAAAGTCAAACGGAAACACGCACCTTTAAGAAAATTGTGAAGAGCTCATTTACGCCCTCAACACCAATATGTGAAAAGTAATCCACCAGTTGAATTCGTTGCATTCATTTACGTGCAAATACCCTTGGGAAAGGTATTAATCCGTCTCCTCTCCCTCTAGCTATGGGTTAAATAGTAGAACATATTGGGTTCTATAGCCTTGGTTGGTAAACCAGTCTACTGCAGAGAGTAATGGCAACCTACTGCGGGAAAACCTTCTGTCTGGTCAGTTATGTCTCAAAATAGACATGATCGTCTTAGCGTGTATTACATATGGCACCTGACTGAATCCAGCAACAAGGAGAGCTAATTAAGAAAATCTAATAGACATAACTTGCCTGTTGTCTTTAAGAAAATATTGTTTTTTAAGTGTTTCTGCTTTATCACACACACATACAAACACACACTCACGCTGACATAGACACACACACATTCCGTCTCACTCTCTTTCTCTTATATATTTCTATCTTTTTGTTCATAAGAAAAAGAAAAAGAGAAAGTCTGTTTGTCTTCGTCTCTCTCTCACTCTCTCTCTCTCTCTCTCTCTCTCTCTTTCTTTCTCTCTCTTTCTCTCTCTTTATTCTTTATTCTCTTTTTTCCTTTTTTTAAATTTTTCTCCTCACACCATTTCTCTTCTATCAACACCCATCATATCTCATCTTACCCTTCTTTAAATAGGATGGGGCCAACGAATTTGACTATTTTGGCACCAGGGTGACTGACCCCAACACATCTGCTTTAATTAGATTCTAATATTGCCGATTAAGCAAGTGGATTGAAAGCAGGGGGCGCAAGGTAGAGGCCCTCGTCAAATCTTTTAGCATCGCTCTGGGTGTTCACGAGACAAGGAGACTGATCCGACCCCTCCTCACCTTAAAGCCATTCGACGCTCCCAGGGTTAGTTTCGTCTTCCATTTTACCATTCATGCGGTGTGTACCGATTCTATTGCTTTGATGTCTATATTACTAAATATTAAAAAGGATTGTCTTGGAGCGGAAACCTTGGTTAATGCTGGTTGGATGGAATAAGAAAACGGTGTTGGGTTGTGTTCTCTTGTTCTTTAGAATTATACTGATTCACAGCTTCCGGTATTGGAAGAACAGAAGAGGAGGCAAATAGGTAGACGTGGTCGATGGAGAAGGGGATACGTATGAAGAGGAAGAAGGGCGAGGAGAGAGAGAGAGGGGGGAGGGATGAAAAATGAAAGAAGTTAAGTAAATGAGGAAGAAAGCGGAGGAAAAGAAACAAAAAAGAAAAGCAGAAAAAGAGTGAAATGAAAGAAACAGATGATTATCCCCTCCTTATTTGTTATTTTCATTTCACTCTTTAAACAAAAAGTAAAAGAGAAGAAAAATGAGAAAAAGAGAAAAGGACGGAGAAAAAAGTGGAAAAAGAAAAGAAAAAAGACGAAAAAGAGAAAAGAAAGAGAATGAGTGTCAGTAATGTAAAAGAGAATAGGGAAGGTGAAAAAGTCATCAAAGAAAAAGATGGAAAATAAATAAAAAACAAAAAGTGACAAAATAGACGGGAAAGAATGTGAGCTAGAGTGAAAAAAAAAAGAACAAACTTGAAAAGGGATTTACAGAAGATGTGAAAAAGAAAATAATTGACGGGTAATTAAAATAAAAGTATGAAAAATATGGAGAGGAAAGCGGAGAAAAAATAGAGGGTGGCAATAAAAAAAGGATAGAAAGCAAAAGAAAGAAAAGAGATGAGTAGACGACGAATGGAAGAAAAATTCGTAAACGAAGAAGGAAGAACACAAGAAGAAGGAGAAAAAGAGAAAAAAGAAAATGAAGAGGAGAAGAATATAGAAAAAGGAGGAGAAGGAAAATGAAAAGGAGGAGAATAAAGAAAAAGGAGGAGGAGGATAATGAGAAGGAGGTGAATAAAGAAAAAAAAAGAGAAAAAATAAGAAGGAATAGATTAAAAAAGGAGGAATATCAGGAGGAGGATTATAAATGAAAAGGGGGAAATGAGAAAAAGAATAAAAAAGAAGGAGAAGGAGGAAAATGGGAAGGATCAGAATAAAGAAAAAGGAAGAGGAGGAAAATTAGCATGAGGAGAATAAAGAAAAGGGAGGAGTAGAAAATGAGAAGGAGGAGAATAAGGAAAAAAGAGGAGGAGAAAAATGTGGAGGAGAATAAAACAACGGAGAAGAAAAATAAAGAGGAGGAAAATAAAGAAAAGGGTGGAGGAGGAAAATGAGAAGGAGGATAATAAAGAAAATGAAGAGGAGAAAAATGAGGAGGAGGAGGAGGAGAATAAAGAAAAAGTACGAAAATAAAAAGGGGATAAAGGGGGAAAACAGAAAACTAAAAGGGCAATGGAACGTGTAATAAAGTTAAAAAGAAGAAAATGAAAAAGAAAACTAAGTAGCAGGTAGAAAAACGATGAGCGTAGAAAGAAAGAAAGAAAGAAAGAAAGAAAGAAAGAAAGAAGACGAAAGTAAAAATACAAAAAGAATTAAAGAACTAGTGAAAGAAATGGGATCAAAATCCGAAAATGAAGAAAAAGAAACAACAAAACCAAGAAAAAGTAGAGGAAAGAAGAAAAAGTAGAAAGAAGAAGGTAGAAAAAGCTAGAAAGATGAAAACAAAGAAAGAGACAAAAAACATTTAAAAAAATATGAACCAAAGCAAAAGTAACAGAAAGTAGAAACAAAAAAGGAAAAAAAAAACAAAAAAACAAAGGAACGAAAAAGGAAGAAACAGAAAAAAGTGTAAGATGAGAAGGAAAAAAAACCACGGAAGAACAGACTAAATGAAAGTGGCGAAAAGAGAAAAGAATGAATGAAAAAGAAAGAAACTTAACAGAGGCAGAAAAAAGACAAATATAGAAGGAACGAAGAAATACAATCGAAAAAATAAAAAAGATTAAAAGGAAAAAAATGAAATAAAATGAATGAAAATAAAAAAAAGTAAAGTAGGAAGGAAAAGAAGATAAGCAAGAACGAATGAGAAAAATAACAAAAGAATCGAAAAAAGGAATGAAACGGAAAAAAACGAAGAAATGAAAGGGAAAATCAGGAACGAAAAATAATGAAGAAGGGGATGCAGAGGAAAAGAGGGAAGAAAAAGAAATAAGAAGGACTGAAAAAGTGGAATGAGTTAATGAAAAGAAAGAAAAAGACAACTATTTAAAAGAAAAAATGAATTAGAAAAGGCGATTGAAGCATAAAATTAAAGGAAACAATAAATAAAATAAAAATAACATAGAATAAATTATCTGAGATTTAATTTTAAAAGACGCTCATTTCTGCGTCATTTAAATCCTTCTTTTCCTTGTATTGTCACGAAGAATAAAGAAAAGCCGTCAATGAAGACCTGTTGACGCTTTCAAAATACCTAAATCTATATCCCGAACCCCAACCTCCCAACCGAATCTACCCCTCGCCGTTAGACATAGTAAAAAGGATCAAAAGTTTCTTAAAGCAGTCAAAGACCAAAAAGAAGTTTTCGAATTTAAGGGGACTTAAAAAGGAAAGCCATTTGGGATTTCACGATGATCACCCGAAGTAAATGTGCAAACGACTCTAGAAGTGACAGGGTTTCACTTTCCTCAACTGACTCCTTAAAAGTGGTCAAGCAGAAGTAATGCGATCAAGGATCTTTATGTACGTATTACTAACTATATTGGTCAATTCTCTGTCGTCTACTGCTGACTCGATTATCGGCGGCCCTCTTCATGGCTGCCCGCCAGTCGAACTGTCTCCCTGTCTGCATTTCTCATTCCACTAATTTCGACGCCATTGCTTATCTTTCTGAAATACATCGTTAACACCGAACTTCCGTTTCTCCACTTACCCTTCTTTCATCTATAACCCTTTGAGCTTATCTAACAAGACATGTCTCTTTCTCTAGTTTTCTTTCTCTCTGTCTCACTCCCTATATATATATATATATATATACACTAACGTTACCTACATATAAACACACTTAATTCGTCTATAGTTTAAATACGCTTGACACACGCATTATTTTCGCAGACAGACGCTTATATTTAAAACAAACATCTATTTCTTTTATTACACATGGCACACACATATAAAAAAGCATATGTTTTTTCTACATTTAAAAAGGTCCAGCTATTGCTGTATTACACGTGACACGTATCTGACCAATCAAATCAAACTTTAGTCAACATATTGTCTCTTTTTGGATTTGTTTTAAAATTTAATTTTTTTTAAATCATTCGTTTTTAAAACATCTCTGAAGAAGCTTATTAAAATGAAACATGTTAGATTGAAAGGCACTTTTTTCGAGCTGTTTTTTACTTATTCATATACGTGTGTGTGTGTGTGTGTGTGTGTGTGTGTGTGTGTGTGTGTGTGTGTGTGTGTGTGTGTGTGTGTGTTTTCTCTAAATATTAAGAGAAAAATAAATATAGTGTGTAAATAAATATGCAGGTCTATGTATGTGTGTATGCATATATAACTAAGCAGTATCCTTGATAATTTGCAAGGTTAATTCGACGGGGAATGAGAACTTAATGTTAGAATATAACAGAGTATTATAATGAAAATAAAGTGGACGAATTTACAAATTCATTGGTGTCAATTTAATTCATGAATATTTTTAAAATTATTCAACTGATCAAACCGAAATTTTTTACAAATTTATTGTAAAAATTTCGGACTGATGAGTTGAATATATTTTTAAATATTCATGAAAGAAATTATCACCAATGGATTTATAAATGTGTCCAATTTATTCTTTATATATATATATATATATATATATATATATATATATATATATATATAGTAATTCGCAGACATATCTGTTTCGCTGTATCACAGCTCATCAGTACGGTTAGACTCCAATTGCTTTTTAACCAAACCGAACTAACGTCAGTCGGCGATTCTACCTCTGAGCTATGAGCGCTCGCTAGAAGAAGCAGACTTTTTTGCGTATATATAAATATATATATATATTTGTAAGTAATTATATATATATATATATATATATATATATATATATATATATATATATATATATGTAAGTCAGTCAGTTAAGTACCATACGTGATAAACGCTTGGGCGATCATCTCTCGAAAGAGACATGACTGACTGGGCAGAAGATTATCCCGCAGCAGGTTGCCATTGCTTTCTGCGGTAGACTGGTTGCCGACCAAGTCTATACTATAGAACCCAATCTGTCCTGCTATTTAACCCATAACTGGAAGAAAGAGACGGATTAATACCTTTCCCAAGGGTATTTGAGCATAAGTGAATACAATGGATTCGGCTGGAATTCGAACTCGGCTCCCCGGTTTCTCGTTCCGAGCCGATATCCACTGTACCACAACGCACATTTGTCTCTTCTTCGTCTATACATAAATTGTACAATAATCACTGATATATAGGAGGACCGATATTACATGGCAGTTCAGCACACTTTTTTAAAATTCTAATGAGAATTTCTCGTTTCTAAATACTTTGGTTGAGTTTTGGAAGATATCTTTCACTATTCTAAAGCACCTTCGTTTTTCTGTGTCATATCTTCCGTCGTCAATTAAAGCACTTCCCAGATAGCTGAATTTATGTACTTGCTTGTTCCCGATGTCCCAAATTTGTAATTCAGATCTTGAGTTGTCCCTCTTACTAACCACCATATACGAGGTCAAATCATACAGTATCAGGTTTGTTGCTATAGTAATGGAGTTAATGTTCATAGAGTGAAATCGTTTGGCACAGCTTGACATTGAACACTGTCGCGCATGCGCATTAAGTTATAACGTTATCGCACGCTTCCGTTGTTTATAGCAGTATTTTGAATGAAAGTGTGTAGAGTGTGGTCGTCTTACCAAACCACTGAAAACATTTTGAAAACAGTTATAACAGTTACCGAATCGTACGTCTATAGCCATCACTTTTAGTAGAAGACCTCAACCTCTCCAAGACTAAAGAAAGCACGAATGAATCGAAGCAATATGAAGAGACTGTTGACATTTTTCTTCGACTACAAGGGCATTGTTCATCATAAGTATGCTCCATCTAGTTAGACAGTAAAGGAGTACTAGCGTGACGTGTTATGGCGTTTGCAGGATGTTCTTCGTCGGAAAAGGAAAGGATTTCATGCGTCCGATGAGTGGCCACTTCATTCAGCGCAGCTTATGAAGTAGGTTTTTGCCAAGGACAACATTCCCAAGGTTCGACAATCACCATATCCCATCATATCCCCTTGTGACTTTTCCTCTTAAACTATCAAATCTCACTTGAAAGCAACAAGATTTCAAGACGTCGAGGAAATTAAGGAGAATGCGACGAGTCAGCTGCTCGCTAGCCCAGAAAAGAAGTGCCAGAAATGCTTTCATCAATAGAATCGACGCTGGATAAAGTGTGTGGCTTCAGAAGTGGACTGTTTCGAAGGAGATTAAATGCCGAATCGATATGTGTTGTAGCTTTATATTTATAGCATCAGTCCCGAAATGTTTTTGATGAAACCCCATATTTTGTCTTTTCACAATTGATGGTCAGTCTTATAATTATATTAGGTTGTCCCAAAAGTTCGTAAACACTTGCAAAAAATTGAAATTTTACTCGCCAAGTAATCTGAGGTTACCAGAAAACACTTGCAAAAAATAGAAATTTTACTCGCAAAAACAACAAAAATTATTGCTCAAAATAAAGACCATCATTTTCCAAGACTTTCTGCCATCGATCTGCAAGCTTTCAGATCTGGTCAAAGTATCGTTCAAAGAATTCTTGACACGCTTCCTCGACTTCATCAAACGAGTCGAATCGGCGGTCCTTCAGAAAGTGTTGCATTGAGCGGAAAAGGCCATAATCTGATGGAGCACAGTCAGGACTGTAGGCTGGATGTGGCAGAACCTCAACGCCGTCCAGCTCTTCAAACTTGTCTTTGGTCTTTCTGGCGGTGTGTGGCTTGGCATTGTCCTGCTGCATCAAAGCGTGCTTTCGGTTGATCAGAGCCGGGTACTTTTGCTTCAACTTTTTGTAGACCCGCTCAAGTTGCTGACAGTATAGTTCGGCACTGACGGCACGACTATTCGGAACCAACTCAAAATGCACGATTCCTTCAAAGTTCCACTAAACGCACTTGACTTTGTTGCCGAATCGATCTTGTTTCGGAACCGACGGTGTCTCTTGTCCTTTCTGAAGCCATGTTTCGATGGTGTTGGACCAGATAGACGCATTTCGCAAGTGTTTACGAACTTTTGGGACAACCTAATACTACCTTGTCGTGGTGTTTCTACAGTTTCCTTTCCGCGTGTGCAATCAACATGGCGTATCTTACGTTATTAAGATTGTTTGCATTAATAAGAATTCCTTGGAAGACTTCTTGTTCGCTTAAGATCACCTCGCTGTATATGTTAAATAAATTATAATACATTTAATTTATTTATTGTTATATGTTATTACCATTTTTTATGTGTCGCTATTCACTAGGAGATGTGGGGTGTGGCGTAATGGATAATAGGTTCCTTATCTAGGACACTGGATCCATCTCTTCTTCGCTACTTTGCCCCAGCTACAGATTGGGCAGGAGGGGCAGGCTGGGTTCGAAAGCGTTGGTTGACATTCAGTCAACCGCAGAAGAGACAGCAGCCTACTGCAGGAACATCTTCTGCCTAGTCAGTCATTAATCGAACGAGTCGTGATCGTTCAAGCGTGTATCACGTATAACGTTTAATTAAGTAAAATGCAAAGCTAAATAAGCAGTAAGAAGATTCTGTCTGCCAAGTAAGGAGATCGAACATGTTTCGAAAACCAAAATTAGACATTTTTTATTTATTTATTTATTTATTTATTTATTGTCTTATTTTTTACCATTTTCTTTTAAGAGGAAACCAAAATACCAATTACTGGTCAGGGGATACTAAAATCAAACAGCTACAGAAATTTAAATACCTTGGATGTGTTCTAACAGAGGACACAAAGTGCGACACTGAGATCCGAAGACGTATTGGCATGGCAAAGGACACATTCCAAAAGATGAGTACAGTATTAGGAAACAGAAAATTTTTCTTTAGAAACAAAGAAAAGAGTACTGAACTGTTATGTAATATCTGTCCACCTATATGGCAGCGAATTATGGACAATCTCTTCAAAGATGAAAGAGACTCGAAGCAACAGAAATGTGGCTCTACAGAAGGATTCTGAGGATGTATGTCAGCAACGACGAAGTTTTGGAGAAAATGGAAACGAAAAGAAAACTTCAGGAAGAGACAGCTGAAGTTTTTGAGATTCGTAACGAGGAAGGGGTCTTGAAGAATATGAGATTCACAAGACGGATGGAAGTAAAGAGAGACTGGGAGAAACAACTCGTGACATACTTTATGGGCTTAAGCAAATGGATGACATTTGAAAGAAATACCAAAATAAAAGGTATTAAGAGCTATAACGGATAGGAAGATGTAGAGGGCTATGGTCGCATAAATCCGAAATGAACACAGTATATAAAAGAAGAAAGAAAACGACGCAAGACACAGGAGGTTTATCCTTTATTTTTTAATCTGTTTTTTCTTTTTTTTTGTCTTTCTTTATTTCATTCATTCTTTATTTCTTTCGTTCATTCACTTTTTCCTTCGTCAGTTTTTTTTCACGGCCACCTCATCGCAATTAATGACATCTTTCTTTTTTATGCTTAATCCTTTTATCCGCCTTCTTCAACCGATTTTTCTGGTAGCGTTCCAACCCAGTGTCCATCCAGTCATTCACATATGACAATTCTATGATTTGCACATTTTCCCGCCATTGCTCTGGGATGGACCATGTTTAATTCATAAAGATATTATTTTCACAGATCAATCTTTACTTGGATCGGATCAATCCCCAACCACTTCGAAGTGTTTCTCTTACCTGTTTTTTTTTCCGCTCTAACAAATAAGTTATTACCTTATAGATTTTTGAGCAGTTCTCTCTCCCTCCCTCTCTCTCCCTCTCTCTCTCTCTCTCTCTCTCTATATATATATATATATATATATATATATTTTCTAAACATATGCTATTAAATATAAGAGACAATGAATGTCTACTATGTTTAATCATGAGCCGTTCTAAACGTCGTATTTTTGCTTTAATTTCAGTTGAAAATAAAGACAAAAATTCTCCAACATTTGGATAATTATTTATTGGTTTTCTTCTAAGCTTTCGGCTCACATGAGCCATCTTCAGAGAGGTAGTTTAAACTGAAATATTATAAAATCCACCATCACCGACGATTTAGAAGAAAAGCTTAGAAGAAAACCAATAAATAATTATCCAAATGTTGGAGAATTTTTGTCTTTATTTTCAACTGAAATTAAAGCAAAAATACGACGTTTAGAACGGCTCATGATTAAACATAATAGACATTCATTGTCTCTTATATTTAATAGCATATGTTTAGAAAATTACTTGCTGCCTATACTAAATATATATATATATATATATATATATATATATATATATATATATATATATATTCTTCACTATCCAACGACATAATTGCAATGCAAACAAATAAAAAAATAAGTCACTGTTAAAGAGCAAACAAACACGAGGCAAGATCATTCATAATTTGTAGTAAAGTGAATCAACTGACCCGACGCTGCACCGCTATGGTCTCCCTCTCCATGAAAGTGACAGGAGGGAAATATATATATATATATATGTGTGTGTGTGTGTGTGTGTGTGTGTGTGTGTGTGTGTGTGTGTGTGTAACATGTTTTGTTAAGAACGACCGACAAGGATTATTATTAATTTTTTATTTAATTTTTCTAACATGTTTCCTGTTTGTTTTGTAAAATGGATAGTTCTTAATAAATAAAAAGACTAAAAACAGGAAAAAAATGCATTACAGTCAAATATAGGGACATGACAACACCGAAAAAATAGCATCCTTGAAAATGGCCTGTGAAGAGGTTGAAAGCGCTTGGTAAGTCGGAAATTATAGAACATCTTTACCTTCCTTATATCCAGCAAAAAGGAAACATGTAAAAATACTGGAAATATTACATCAAAAATTAATAAAATCTTACTAGTCGGTCGTTTCTAAGGAAACACGTTTAAATAAAGATTGCTGGCTATATATATATATATATATATATATATATATATATATATATTGCCTTCACTTAATTGCTGAAAAAAACGGCATAATATGAAGAAAAAAGGCCTCAAACTTAATAAGAACAAAGTGTTTTCATCAAAATGTTTATGTTATTAAAAGGAAAGTATTTTAAAATTATTTTTTTAAAATTTAATCTCTTCTAACACGTTCAAAATTTGGATAAAAAAAATTGTTTCCATTTTCGTTAGTGGGTAACCAAATCGTTACGAGAGTTTACAATGGAAAATTTAATATAACGTAACAGTTTTTTCGGTGAAAAGTACATTAATTTGGGAATTCTTGCAAAAATCCAATAATTGTCGAATTTTAATTAAACTTTCAGGACTTCTTCACAAATGAATGAAATTATTTTTTAAATCATTATTTTTTAAAAAATCTTGGTAATAATATTTTGATTTTAATATGATAATCTTTTAACTGCATCAATAAATAATATACATTAAGAATATGATAGTCTGAAGAAAAAGATTTTCTACTAATAATGAAATTTTAAAAGAATTGTTTTCGTTTTTTAAAATTATAATAATTTATAAAGTCTCAAAAATAATTTTAAAGAATTTCAGGATTTGTTGGCGTTAGTTATTAAGTTATTATGTGATGACTATATTTACTAATCGAAAATTGAAAACTTGGAGTGTCATTGACACGTAATCCAAGATTTCTTTTTGTCAACTCTCTGCTTCGGAGCGGTGGGGAACCCAAACAGGGCTCCGACAAAGGATAGAAAAGACAAGAGCCTGACCCAGCCGTAAGCTGTGTCCACGGGATATTTTTAGCTGAGCTTAAGGGCTCGGAATCCCCACTTTAATTGACCTTGTGTCGCATCCGCCTTGCTGAAAAGATGGTAAATCCCAAATTTCAGAGTGTCATTGACACGTATTCGGAAGTCTCTCTTTGTCAACTCTATGCTTCCAAACGTAGAGGGACACAGACGGCGCTCCGCCGAAGGTTAGAGTCGCTTCTGCGGTGAATAGACAAAAGCCGACCCAGCTTTAAGCTCTGTCTACGGGATATTTTTGGCTGAGAATTAATTCCCACTTTAGTCTTCTTTTTTGCTTATTTTTTTGTCAATTGCAGTAGATAGACTAAACTATCGCCCGGTTCACACTCCACCCACGTCTATTGAACAGGTGTAGAGGCTCATCCCTTGTTCCCTGTTTTGGACGTGATTTCCGGCTTTCTCTTTTCCAATCTATTCACTCTTACGTAACCCCCTGCACACCAGTGGCCTTACCGCCTTGCTCGGGGTGATATGATTAAAAAAAAATTTGATCTTGTGTCGCATCCGCCCTAGTTGGAAGGTGGTAAATCCTAAATTTCGGGGGGTATTGTCTCGTCTGGGGTGAACAGACAAGGGCTCGACCCAGTCTTAAGGTGTGTTTAAGGGATTTTGTTTGCGCAGCTTAAGTGCTCAGCATCCCCACTTAATTGAACCTGCGTCCCATCCCCATGAGCGGAGAGGAACCCAGACGGGACTCCGCTAAAGCGTAGAGTATCGTCTGATGTGAATAGACAAAAGCTCGACCTTGTCTTAAGCTGGGTTTACGGGATATTTTTGGCTGAGCTTAAGTGCTCAGAATCCACACTCTAATTAAACTGGTGTTGCCTCCACCCTGATTTAAATGTGGTCGGAATGTCATTGACAAGTGATCCGAACACTTTCTTTGCTAACTCTCTGTTTCTGAGCGGAGAGGGCCCATACGGAGCTACGCCGAAGGTTAGACTCTCGTTTGGGGCTGAATGAAAAAGAACCCAACACAGCCTTAATCTGTGTCCACGGCATATTTTTACTGAGCTTAAGGGCTCGGAATCCCTACTTTAATTGACCATGTGTTCTATCCGCCTTGGTGTAAAAGTGCTAAATCCCAGATTTGGGAGTGTCATTGACACGATATCCGAACTCTCTCTTTGTCAACTATAGGCGTCCGAGCTGAGAATGGCCCAGACTAGGCTCCGCCGAAGAGTATACTCTCGGCTGGAGAGAGAGTAGACACGAGCCCAACCCAGTCTACACCTGGGTTTACGGGATTTTGTGTCTGAGCTTAAGCGCTCAGAACCCTCATTTTAATTGACATTTTGTCGCATCCGCCTTGGTTGGAAGGTGCTAAATTCAAGAGTTCAGAATGTCATTGACAAGTGTTCGGAACTCTCTATTTGTCAACACTCTGCTTCCGAGCGAAGAGGGACACAGACCGAGCTTCGCCGAAGGGTAGAGTCTCGTCTGGAGTGAATAGACAAGAGCCCGACCCAGCCTTAATCTGGGTCTACAGGATATTTTTGACTAAGCGTAAGGACGCAAATTTCCCACTTTAATTGATCTTGTGTCGCAGCTACCTTCACGAGAAGTTGGTAAATCCCAGATTTCGGAAAGTCATTGACTGGTGATCCGAATTCTTTCTTTGTCAACTCTCTGCCTCTGAACGGAGTGGGATCCAGACGAGGTTCTGCTGAAGGGTACATTCTTGTCTCGTCTAGGGTGAATAAACAAGAGCCCGACCCAACCTAAGCTGGATCTATTGGATATTTTTGGCTGAGCTTAAGGGCTCAGAATTCCCACTTTAATTTAACTAGGATCACCTCCGCTTTTTTAGGAAGGTTGTAAATCTCAGATTCGGTGTGTCATTGATGATTACTATCGGATTGTTCTCTCTCAAACGCTGACAACCTCTCCTCTCTTCTACTGTTTGTTGTTCTGTCTTCTGGTGTTTGTCTTATTTATATTAATATCCCTTAGAACGGATATTGTGCTGTAGATACTCATTACACATCTTCTGGTTATCGTCCTGTCACCTTGTCAATACAACAACGTAGGACTGTAACAATTATTAGTTTTTTAATCGTTTCACTCCAAGCAGGACGGTACCGCCACTGGTGCGAAGGGGTCTACATAAAAAAAATGTGAAAGTTTAAGCAGGAGGAGAGCGAAGAGAAAGACGAACCAGTAACAAGGGGCATCGGCGAAAGGGCAAGAGAAGGATGGAAATACCAGTGTGAAGAGAGTTGCGAGTGTAGAGTGAGAAAATAAAAGTACAAGATACACGAGGTGATGGGGAAAAGACGAGAGAAGAACTGAAGTCAAGTGAACAATAGATGGGAATTGACGTTGCATTCAAATTCTTGGATATTATATCCGTCAGGAGTTCCACATGCGGGAAATGCGAGAAAGAAAACTACTGGAGTAGAAGTGGCGGCTGCATGTATTTGATTTAACTGTAAAAAGGTGGTACCTTGTTGCCAGTCTGGTTGCTCGAGTAAATTCTTGTGGATGGGGCACCAGTGACCTAAGATCGTCGGAGCAGATCCCATGAAAATATTTATAAAATAGACAAAGAGAAGCCACATCCCCCCGGTGAGAAAGTGGCTGAAGTCGAACTTCCAGGTCGAGATCAATCACGTTACAGATTCTCCTTTGGAGCCTGTCGAGAATCCTTAGATGAATAGCAGGGGCGATGGACCAGATATAACAACAGTATTCAATACACGGTCGGATGGTCGATTTGTATATGTGCAAGATGGACTCAGGCGGGAAAAACTTCCTGGCCCGACACAGTGGCCCAACCTTCCTAGTAGTCGATTTAGCTATTGATTCAAAGTAATGGTTCCACTTGAGGTCGGAAGAGAGTGTGAGACCGAGGAGGCGCAATGTATTGCTTTCAGAAAGACTCGCTTAGTCCATGTTGATGGGTGGTAGGAGGGACTGCCTTTGATGGTTGTCAGATAGCAGCTTGGTTTTAGAAACATTAAAATTTACATGTCATTTCTTACCCCAGTCTATCACAGAGAGGAGCCTTTTCTCGAGAACAGCAGCCAGGTTGTCTTTGGCTGCCTCAATTACTTAACAAATGCAACCTGAATGTTTTTTTAACTACCCAGTAAGCTTAAATATTTCCAAAAGTATTGTAAGCAATCTAGTATTTATTCAATTTTAGGCACTTTGGGTTTATTGTCTAACGTAGGAAGATGCTTGGGAGAAAATGTTATAAAATTACCAATAAGTATTAACTTCACAGTAGCTACCACTTTTATTTTCTGATAATGTCACTTTTGGACAACCGTATTTACAAAAATCGACACGTTTATACGCACATAAAATAAATTCAAAATTCCCTTTAAAATATTAGCTGTCGTTCTATTTATGATTAGTAAATACAGTTTTTATATATCATTTGACTGCGACCAATTAATACAGAATGCAAACAATTCTTGTAAAAATCTATACTTCATCGAAGAAAAATATTTTTTCAGAATGCAGTAGTGTCTATAATATATTTCATACATAAATCAGTTAAAAGGGTTTCTAATTAAATAATATCTTATTTCTATTGCATTTTTATTTGACGATTCAGAGCCGATTTCCTGTAACTGAGTTTCCTGTTTGATAAAAAACAATTAATGATTTAAATTCTGTGAGGAATTGTTATAACTAATATAAATATCAAACTTTACAAACGATATTTGTCTATACTTCTGAGATGAGATAGTATTTACACTATTCGGACTATTGTCCTCATTTTTGTTGCCACGTTTATGACGTTTCGGCCGTTGTACACTCCGGCCATGATCAGGACAAGGAATGAGAATGATATAATCCAGTGACCGCAATAAAGGGTTCGGTTCAAAATTCCTAGCACCTGAAGAAGGCCAGAGCGTACAACGGCCGAAACGTTTATGTGACAACAAAGATGAGGACAATAGAACGAATAATGCAAACAGTGCAACTACAAAACGAATACCTCAAAATTTCATAAAATTAAATAAGTGGAGGTTAACAGATGAAAAACAAATTTTACAAAGACTTTCAAAATAAGAAACATTTTCAGAAATATCTTTTTTAATTTGTGAATAAATTGTGAAAGATTCATAAATTCAAATAATTATCTGATTTTTGCAAGAATTTCCAGATTTGTGTGTTTTGAGTCGCAGTGTAAGATATAACAAGCACAAAGAATTCAAACAGCTTGTTCCACAAATATATGTGTAACACTCTATCCACACTCCACTAGACCGACGCACTTCAAAAGGCCGGCTGTTGGTCCGGTATGGTCCAGTATTACAGGTTAGATACAAGTCTCCGGTTCTCAGCGTTAATTCGATGCCACCCTCCAGCCCGTTGTGATTATTTTGACCCTGGAGAGCGGTTGTCAGATCGTAGAAACCCGGAAGCTCCCCGTTGGTCCACCTGCGTGTTCGTCGGTTGAGAATCGGGTTAACAGAAAGATAAATATAACCAAGTCGATGCGATTTAGGAGGGACAAAAGTGTTTTATATATCAAAAACGAACACACAAAAAAGCAATTCTTGTTGCACAAAGTTGAATGCCTCTTGTATATGAACACTGGCCAAATAAAGCATAATTCGAAGAATTTTGGTAAAAGAAAGCTGTGGCCTTCGTTTAACTCTTTTTGGTCTGTTCTTAGCGTAACTACTTCAACCTTCGACATTCCCGTTTTCATTAGTAGTAACAATAGTAATAGTATTAGTAGCAGGAAGAGGAATAGCGGTATTTAGACGTTAGCGCCGGTATTTCGCTTCTTCGCCCTCAACATCAGCAACACACAGCGGACGCTTCCTTTGAATCTCTGACATTCAAAAACAAAAACAGTCAAACTCCAACTCCTACTCCCTTCGTCTTCGTTTTGTTCGCCTCTTTTATTAAAATAACCGGTCTCACGTGCTCCACTTTTGACGTATGTGTCTTTCTAGCGCGAACAGACTGACAAAGTACAACCTAACTTCTCTGAGAATAAACAATTTACTTTTTCATTGATTGGTTTTCAAGGTTCACAACAAAACGCTACAGTTTTATCACCTTGCTATTAATTATACTGTCGTTCTTTTTTAGACTACAGAGATTCTTGTTTAGAAATGGTACTAGATCAAAACAACCTTAATTTTAACCTCGATTCTTCTAGTGTCAAAATCCATTTCTCTTTCAAATTTTCAAATTATTACTCTTACAGTAATTTTTCATTAGTAATCTGATATCCTTTTTACACATACAAAAAGATTTTATTTTGAAATTAACTTTCTGTACATTAATATTTCAAAGTCTTTACAGCATATAAAAATCTAGTTTATTCGAAGACACTTCTTTTTACTTGGTGTTTTCTGTTTTACGGCACATCCCTCCCTCACCACTACTATTACCATTTCAGGGGTGACATCGCCCCTGCCACATCTACATTTGTTGAACAAATAGCTTTCATTTTGACTTATTTACGAGCGAGCATACAGTCAGACCAAGAGAAGCATACACTGCGCTTCGGCAATGTATGCTATGATTTATTACAGTCAGCTTTGATGGATCATTAGATGTGCAACAGGATGAAGTCTTCGGTTTGGTATCAATCTTGACATTATCCAGTGATTAGGGCTGAATTATCCGGGGTTTTTTTTGTTTTGTTTTTTTTTGTTTTTTTGTTTTTTTGTTTTGTTTTTTTTTAATCATATCACCCCGAGCAAGGCGGTAACGCCACTGAAGCGCAGGGGGCTACGTAGGAGTGAAAAGATTGGAAAAGAGAAAGCCGGAAACCACATCCTAAACAGGGAACAAGGGATGAGCCTCTTCAGCTGTTCAATAGACGTGGATGGAGTGTGAACCGGGCGATAGTTTAGTCTATCTACTCCAATTGAAAAAAAAAAAAGAAAAGAGTGAAAAGATCGGAAAAGAGAAAGCCGGAAACCACATCCTAAACAAGGAACAAGGGATGAGCCTCTTCACCTGTTCAATTGACGTGGGTGGAGTGTGAACCGGGCGATAGTTTAGTCTATCTACTCCAATTGAAAAAAAAAAGAAAAGAGTGAAAAGATTGGAAAAGAGAAAACCGGAAACCACATCCTAAACAAGGAACAAGGGATGAGCCTCTTCACCTGTTCAATAGACGTGGGTGGAGTGTGAACATAGGCCGAAACCTAAGACACCTCATGCAATGATTTTAATTTTCTACTTGTTATCACTTCTAAATAGTTTCATATACTGAAATATTACCAATATTAATGTGATAGGTCCTACCTGGCAGCACGACTCTAGCCACTTTTTAACCGGCGGGATGTCTTCCCTCTGTCTCTTCTACAAATATTTTCATGGCTTCTGCTCCGACAAACTTAGGTCACTGGTGCCCACCTCCTCAAGAATTTACGCGTGCAACCAGACTAGCAACAAAATCTCACTCATTTAGAGTTAGATCAACCAAATGCAGCCGACAATTCTACTGCACAAGCTTCTTTTCCTGCCTGTGGAACTCCCTTTCGTATACTAGCTTTCCTGAAGGCTACAACCTCCAGGAATTTAAATGCAAAGTCAATTCCCATCTCTTATCCACTTGATTCCAGTCCTTTCTACATCACCCCGTGTATCTTGTTCTTTTCCTTTCTCTCTACCTTCGCAACTCTCTTCACAGCTGGATTCCCATCCTTCTTTTGCTCTTTCTCTGACATCCCCTATAACTGGTTCGTCTTTCTCTTCACTCTCCTCCTGCCTTAACTTATACACTCTATGTAGCCCTCTGCGCATGGTACCGCCTTGCTTGGGGTGAAAAAAGTATAACAAACTCATATTTATTTCATTTGCAGGCAGTACAGCAAGGAGAAGAATACCTTGTGCTATTGTTTCTCAAGTAGATAACATGCAGCCGTAACTTCTACTCCAACAGTTTCTTTCCTCGCACTTCCCGACTGTGGAATTCTCTTCCACACGATTGCTTCCCCGACGGCTACAATCTCCAGGAGTTTAAATGTAAGGTCAATAGACACCTCCTAACACACTAACCTGCTCCCATTCTATCAAACACTCTTCCCATCTGCCCAACCCTCATCCTCGCTATCCTTACTCATCTGTCAACTTCATCCTGACATTCCCTATGTCTAACCACTCCTTCTCTTTACCTTCCCCTATGTAGCCCCATGCGCAATAGTGGCAGTGGAATGCCTTGCCTGGGGTGAGATGATTAAAAAAAATCTTTTGTTTTAGTTTAAGAATGTTTACAACTTAGAAAGTTTTTTCAAAGCAGTGGTTTTACTTTCGAGATGTTATAACTTGCAAACAGTTTTATAAACTGAAATTATATCGACATGACAAACTCATATTTATTTTATTGATGGTTATAAAAACTATTTATTTGCAACATTTGTGTTGAAATATTTGCTAATTTAGTGTGCAATAAAATAGTAAAATAGTGATAATTTATAGAGAATATTATTCTTGACAAATAAAAGATGGCTATTCCAGTTTATTTAAAGAATTTGCAATGGGTTTTCTTCAAGCTATGTAAATTTGGCTAAAATATATCACTAGTAAAAAGTATCAAGGCGGGTGCGTGAAAGTTAGAAAATGACCTCGTCCGAGTGGTCCCTAAAATTTAAGTAGCCATGAAGTCCCAAAAGATCATAAACTAGTCATGCCAATAAGTAGTCTGATGTGCTTAAGGTAGGTAACACTTTGGCAGAACATTTTAGTTAAAAGGGATAACAACTCAAAACCATGGATAGATCAATGGTAAAACCATTTCACTCACTCTGCAAAAATCACAGAAATTGACATACAATAAAGAAAAGAAGTGTGTGGAGAGCCATGATCGCTCTGAATGCATGTGACATTAAAAAAAGTTATCGACATTTATAGCAATTGTAGTCGAGTATAGTACGATACTTTTAGAATCAATATTTTACGCAAAAATACACTCTTGTGCAAATTAATTGAAACAAAACGAATAATATCTCCCCATGATCTTTCACACTTTCCCTGATCACGAATAAGACCTCTATTGGAGTTGTTTTTCTCTTCCTGACAGCTTTTTCCTTTACGTTTTGGACTGATGGATCCATTTTGTTTCTTCAACTTGATGACTCATTTGAAAATTACAATAGTGCAACCGATAACTGAAAATAATCTTTAACCTCTTCAAAACAAATTACCTATGTATATTGCGACCCAATACATCCTTGGGCAAATTAATTGAAACAACTGATTTTGAATTCATTCGACGATTTAATACGTCAATTGTCTACAATGTGGTTCGCAAGTAATCAGTTGCCCTCCCCTCACACACACAAGCTCAAAAATACGGTATTATGTGTTTAGTGTGATGCATATTTTGTGTCTGTTATTGTATTCTGTTTCTTTTGTTGTTGTTGTTGTTGTTGTTGTTGTTGTTGTTGATGATGATGATGATGATGATGATGATGATGATGATGATGATGATGATGATTTAAGATCCTCTCCGACTATTAGATATCTCGGCTTGATGAAGGTGGTCATACCTCAGCTCTAACTGGTTATATCGCAACTTGACACAGTACTTTCCTCAGTACATGAACTGTTCCGAACGGTGCTGCCCTCTGTGTACCCCCATTGATGTCCCGAGGTATCACTAAGGCGTCTTGCAACGCAGAGACATTATTAGATATAGCCCCGAGTGCCCCAACCACAACAGAGAAAATTTTGAGTTGCTGTTTGCTACATTTATTCAATTATTATTATTATTATTATTATTATTATTATTGGTTTCTGTTGTAAAAACATTTCCTTCAAGATACCAACCAGAGACCTAAGATCGCACAATATGAACTGTGCGCGTGAGTAAAAAATGTATTTCTTTAAGGTATCGCTTCAATTAGGCCATCGAAACATTTTACAATCAAGCCGAGGGTTCCAACCAACATTGGAATTATTGATGTCGCCATGTCTCACATTTTCCACTACAAAATCCTTGTATGTTGATAGTTTTTTGAAGATCTTCAAAGATACATTACATCAACAGACACTGTCATGTCAATAAGAAAACATATTTTGTTTTTGTGGTCTTTCATCACTATGTTCGGATGATTAGCTTTGATTGTTCTGTTTGTGTGCATTGTCTTGTCCCATAAAATTGTTGCAGACCCTACCTCTGTAAGTGGGCCTTGGTGATGTTCATACCAGTTTCTTGCAGTTTTCTTCCCGTAAAATTGCAAATTTTCCACTGCAGATGTTGGCCCGCTCTGTTATGCTTAGTTTTATATTTAGTGAGTGCTAACACCGTGCAGCCTTAGACAAAATGGGCAATTGTTTCTGGATATTTATCAAAGAATCTGCATTTCGGGTAAACATAATTTTTGGAATGTGTGTTTAATGGACGTGTGTTGTGGTGCAGTGGATATCGACTTGGAACGAAAGATCAGAGTGCCGAGTTCGAATTTCAGTTGATATTACTTACATTCACTTACGCACAAATACACTTGGAACAGGTGTTGATCTGTCTCTTCCCTCCAGTTATGGGTTAAATAATAGGACAGATTACCTTAGCTTGCCTATAGCCTTAGCTGGCAACCAGTCTACCGCAGAAAACAATGGTAACCTACTGTGGGATAATTTTCTGCTCTGTCAGTCATGTCTCTTCCGAGACATGATTGCCCAATCGTGTATCACGTATAGCACTTAACTGACTGACTGTGTTTAGTAATTTCTAGTTAGCAAGCATCGGTTTCGTGCAGCAAGAATGAAACCTTTGGTTGCAGCTTTTAACCCTACAATACGTAATGAATGATGGGCACGGGATTAGTTTACATTAGCTTGTTTTACAAAAACGGGTTATTAAACATGCTTATCCTGGCATCGTTTCTGCATTCGGCATTTATATTTTGCTTTAATTTTTACATTCTTTGTCGCTGCAGTAGGTGTATTATGGCTTATTTGTTCTTTTTCACCCACTTTCTTTAATAATCATATCGACCCAAGCACTGGTGCGCAGGAGGTTTCATAGGAGAAAAGTTATGAGAAAGAGTGACAGGTTAAAGGGGGTGTCCGGAAGTGGGTAAGAGAAGGATGTGTATACTGATGATAGTGGACGGAGAAAGAAGCATGAGAGAGAAGATGCAAGTTAGTGAAATAGAAGATGACTTAAATTCTTAGAGATTGTAGCTGTCGGGGAAGCAAGTAAACGGAAGGGAATTCCACAGACAGGAAGTGCGAGAAAAGAAGCTGTGGAGTAGAATCTGCGTTTACATTGGTTCCACAGTAAAAGGGTTGGAAAAAAAGTTGCTAATCTTGTGGCTCGAGTGAATTCATATATAGGGGGCATAGGGAGCTAAGTTCATCAGAGCAGGAGCTGTGAAAGTATTTGTAAAAGATACACAGGGAAGCCACATTGCACCAGTGAGAAAATTACTAAATCTGAGTTGCCAAGTCGAGATCGATCACAATACTGATTCTCTGTTGGATTTTGTGAAGGACCCCTAGGTGAATAGCAGAGGCACCCGACCAGATATGGCAGCAGTATTCAATGCACGTGTAGAATAGATGATTAAACACTTTCTTTTTTACAGAATATTCAGTTATTACTGTTTAGTTTATGCGAATGCAGACAGGCTAAAGAATGCAGGCAGGCTAAAGAGGAATGGCTCAACGACAAATACGCTGAGAAAGAGAAATTGAGCAGGACTAATAAAGCAGACATGCACAAAGAAATAAGAGAACTCACAGAACAAGAAAACCTACTTCTCAACAGGATGTATAAAATCCAAGGATGCGATGGGAAGAATATATAAAAGATATTTTCCACGACAAGAGAGAGCAACCAATAATACACAAAGATGAAAGGGACCGGAAATATTAAAATACGAAGTGGAAGCTACAATGGCCAAACTGAATAGAAACAAAGCAGCTGGTCCAGACGGCATTGTAATAGAGCTGTTAATAGCCCTCGAAGAATTCGTCATAGAGAAAATTACAGAAATAATAAATTAAATTTATAACAGTGGTATAATACCAAACGACCTATGCAAGTCGATTTTCATAGCACTGCCTAAAAAGCCAGGTACAAACGAGTGCGAATTCCAACGAACTATCAGCTTAATGAGTCATTACAAAACTGATCGTCCGAATCCTGATGAATAGAGCGAGAAGCAGAATCAGAAAGAGGACAAGAACAGTGCGGGTTCCTCAAAACCACTGGAATAAGGAACGCCATATTTATGATTAGGATGATTTCCGAAAGATCAATACAAATGAAAAAGAACTTGTACCTATGTTTTATCAATTATGCACAGACGTTTGACAAAATATGCCACAAAGAATGAAGAGAGATGCAGCCTCGATATATTTGGGAAAGACATAAGAGTAATTAAGAATATCTACCGGCAGCAAACTGCCTGCATACGGACCGGTAACGAATTCAGTAGATATACAAAGATAGAAAGGGACGTAAGAGAAGGATGTGTTTTTTCACTGGACCTCTTCGACTTATACAGCGAGACTGTTTTGACGACCCTAGATGGTATGCCAGGATTTGTAATCGAAGGCCACAATTTGAACAACATAAGATACGCAGATGATACAGTGCTGATTGCAGACACGGAAAGAAAACTACAAGATCTCCTACAGAAGTAGCTTAAAAGAGTGGCAAAAAAGGACTACAAATAAACTGCAAGAAAACCGAATGAAATGGTCATCAGCAAAAAGAGCAGCCCAAAATGACAAATACAGGTGCGGGATACTAAAATCAAGCGGGGACAAAAATTTAAATCTCTGGGTAGTGTTCTAACAGAAGACGGAAAATGCGACACAGACGTCCGAAGGCGAATTGGCATGGCAAAGGACGCGTTCCAGAAGCTGATTAAAGTATTAACAGACAGGAAGCTTTCACTAGAAACAAAGAAGAGTGTACTAGATTGCTGTGTGATATCAGTTCTTCAATATAGCAGTGTATGCTGGACAATAACATCAATGATGAAGGAAAAACTTGAAGTAGCTGAAATGTGGTTTTACAGAAGGATGCTGCGGATATCATGGACCGAGCATGTAAGCAATGATAAGGTGTTGGAGAGAATGTAAACGAAAAGGAAATTAATATTGAGCATCACGAAGAGACAACTAAAGTTCCTGTGACATGCAATGAGGAAGGAGGGTTTGGAGAACCTGATGCTAGCAGGCCAGATAGAGAGGAAAAGAGACAGAGGAAAGCAGCAGATAACATATTTGAAGGGCCTGAGCAGGTGGATGATAGAACGGGGGTTGCGAGATGTTATAGGAGAAAGCGTGCTAAGAGCCACCAGGGATAGGGAGACGTGGAAGGCCATGATCGCCTACGTCCTGAAAGGACAAGGCACATAGAAGAAGTAGTTTATGCAAAAGAGGAGATTAAGGACAGACAGACAGATCAGAAGGGCTGATAGGGAGTCTCTTTGAAAGATTCCTCATCGGATATTCAATTATAAGTGGTAGTATCTTTGATGTGATTTCGGTACAATAGGATTTTCCACAGTTCCATGCTAAACTTAAGGAAATTTACTATCACCAAGGAGACTTTGTACATTTCAAAAGCCTTCAGTATCCAAGAGTGTTGCACTTTATCAATAGCTTTACGTCAAACTATCCAAACTGAGCTAGGATTTTTACATTTTATCTGCAATTTTCCCAGATCATTTTAATTATTAATAGTTGATCTTTGCAACTATATGAACCTTTTCAAGATTCCTTCTGTTCCAGAGAAAAAGTGTTGTTTTCACCGAGGAAAGTGTAAGTACAATTCATGACAGACGTAATCATTTTATATTTGGTGGACAGACATGTTATTGGTCTATAATTTATTGGATGATTTGTTTCATCCGTTTTTAGTAGGAGATATGTAATACTTTCAGTGATCTATTCTGGGATCTCATTAGGGTTATTAATTAGCTTTGATAATGTTTGTGCAGGAATTTTATGAGAGATGGTAAAGCCACAAGTTGGCATCATTGTCATTTATTATCATAATTATCATATTTCGATTGCTGCTATGGTCACACTAACTTCCAAGTGTTTGGGAAGACTTAAGGAAGGTAATGGTGTGTTGCTATTGCTCCATTTCATTATTTGTTTTTCTACCTCCCATAACGAACCACATGAACAAAGTTCTTCTTGGTGTATGAGTTGTACTTATCAAGATAATCTTTTGTATCTCTCTTAAGCAGGGGTTTCTAGGGATTCTTTCAATGTGTTGATTTGTTCTTTTTTATCATTCTCTCTTCCCTTGTTTCCTGTTTAGGATGCGGTTTCCGGTTTTCTCTTTTCCAATCTTCTCACTTTTTTTTTCAATTGGAGTAGATAGACTAAACTATCGCCCGGTTCACACTCCACCCACGTCTATTGAACAGCTGAAGAGGGTCATCCCTTGTTCCCTGTTTAGGACGTGGTTTCCGGCTTTCTCTTTTCCAATCTTCTCACTTTCTTTTTTTTTCTTTCAATTGGAGTAGATAGACTAAACTATCGCCCGGTTCACACTCCACCTACGTCTATTGAACAGGTGTAGAGGCTCATTACTTGTTCCCTGTTTAGGGTGTGGTTTCCGGCTTTCTCTTTTCCAATCTTTTCACTCCTATGTAGCTCCCTGCACATCAGTGGCGTTACCGCCTTGCTCGGGGTGATATGATTAAAAAAAAAAAGTGAACCCTTTATAACTGGCACTATTATTGTTTCAATTTCTTTATTATTGAATTTATTATTATTATTATTATTATTATTATTAGCATAATTATCGTTATTATTATCATCATATTTCAATTTTTACTATGCTCACACTAACTACTAAGAGTGTGAGAAGACCTAAGATGGGTAGTGTTGTGTTGTTATGGCTACATTTCACAAACAATTTTTCTAACTCCCATAACATCACTCGCGTTACATGGATAAAGTTCTTAGTGTGTGGGCAGTACTTATCAAAACATTTTTTTGTATTTCTCTCAAGCTATGTTTTCCAGGGATTTTTTCAATGTGATATTTTGTTCCTTTTTATCATTCCAAGTGATTATTATTATTATGTCATTTTTCATCATATTTCGATTTCTGCTATGGTCGCACTACCTGCCAAGTCTGCGGAAAGACCCTAGGTAGGTCGTGGTATGTTGTTATGGCTCCATTTCATGTTTTTTCTATCTCCCCTATCATCCCTAGCGTTACATAACAAAGTTCTCCTTAGTGTGTGGGCTGTACTTAATAAGACAATTTTTTGTATATCTCTAAAGCTGGGGTTTCTAGGGATTCTTTCAATGTGTTATTTTCTTCCATTTTTTATCATTCCAAGTGCACCTACTATCACTGGCACAACTCTTGTTTTCAATTTCCACATTTTTTCTATTTCAATTTCCAGGTCTTTATTATTATTTTTTTCTTTCACATGGTTATCGTTTTCAATTAGAGATCTTGCATTATGGGTACCCTCCATCAAGTCGTGTGATCTCAGATACATAACACCTTTCGTAAAATATTGAAGTTCTAAGCAATGCAGTCTTCTGAAGCGATGAGATACTAGGCTTTATTTTGATATCATTAATGTCAGATTTTAAGCCCAGTGGTATAGACCCCAACACCTCACTAATAACGGGAGCTCCTAAATTCCGGCAACTTCAATCCAGAGATCGGTGTTTGACCACGACGTTATCTTCATTCGCACGGTCATCATTTTCAACTAGAGATCTTGCATTATGGGTGCCCTCCACCAATTCGAACCTTTCTCAAAATATTTGCAGCGCCAACAACGCAGTATTCTGAAGTGATGGAAAGCAAGGCTTTATTTCAATTTTTTCGATAAAGTTGTGGATTATTATTATTATTATTATTCATTGAATGCTTATAAATTCTCAGACTAAAATAATAGAAGGCTATCCGCCGACGTTTATTTTATTACAATATTCTTCTCTTTTTTGGATCTCTAGACTACCCAGGATGTTTCCCACCTCCCCGGGGGTAAAGGGATAGTGTTGTCTGATGGTTGGTGGGGAGGTGTCCCAATTAAGCCAGGTGAACGCATCGTCACCCCCGAAAACCAGTGAAGCAGACGGAATTCGAGGCTCAGCGGTTGTCTTGGCGTCAAGGGAATGTTTGGAGATGCATACGCAATGGCCGCTGGAAGGGCTAGTCCGAGTCAACGAGCAAGTATTAAAAGGGCACTTTATCCCCACGCGTATGAGGGCAGGGGTTAGCTTGGGAGCTTCAACCTTTCTCTACCCGACTCTCTCTCTCTCTCTCTCTCTCTCTCTCTCTCTCTCTCTCTCTCTCTCTCTTAAAGATGAAAAAAGTGGGTGGGTATCTGTAGTGGGGGACATGTCAAACGTGATTTGTGATGATAGTGGCTGTAATGGTGAGGGGATAATGTTAAATTTCAAATGCATAGATTATGGGTGAGTCAACTTTATGTGTGTGTGCGCATTTTTATACATTAAGAGTTCTTTTCTCAGAAAAATATACGTAGCCTTTTAGACAGAATACTATAATGTGCGTTGTGGTGCAGTGGATATCGGCTCGGAACGACAAATCGGGGTGCTGAGTTCGAATTACAGTTGAATTCATTGCATTCACTTACGCACAAATACCTTTGGGAAAGGTACTAATCCGTCTCTTCCCTCCAGTTATGGGTTAAATAATAGGACAGATTGGGTTCTATAGCCTTGGTTTTAGCAACCAGTCTACTGCAAAAAGCAATGGCAACTTACTGTGGGATAATCTTCTGCCAAATCAGTCATGTCTCTTTCGAGACATGATCGTCCAAAGCGTGTATCACGTATGGCACTTAATTGACTGACTATAAGTAAAACATATGTAAGTTATGATTGTTTTCTTCGGTGAAATGTTGTCAGTTATAAGATCATGTTTGGGCGATCATGTCTCGAAAAAAACATGACTGACTGGGAAGAAGATTATCCCACAGTAGGTTGCCATTGCTTTCTGCGGTAGACTGGTTGCTAGAGCCAAGGCTATAGAACCCAATCTGTCCTATTATTTAACCCATAACTGGAGGGAAGAGACGGATTAATACCTTTCTCAAGGGTATTTGTGCTTAAGTGAATGCAAGGAATTCAACGGGAATTCGAACTCGGCACCCCGATTTGTCGTTCCGAGTCGATATCTACTGCACAACAACGTATTCTATCTAAAAGTCTACATATATTTTCAATCTCATATCTCAGCATAACAGCATTCGTAGATACTGCCGTTTTAATGAGAGACACAGGGGAAAATTTCGCAGGAACTCCTAAAGAATATAAAAGACAAAAGCACGAAGAAAAGACTATCTTCTTCTTCTTCGTGTGCCGTATCCCTTCAGGACGTAGACGATCATGGACTTCCACTTGGCTCTGTCTCGTGTTGCTCTCGGTAATTTTTCTCTTGATATCTATTCCAAGCCCCGATCCGTCAACTATTTGCTCAGACCTAACAAGTACGTCTCGTGCTGCTTTCCCCTGTCTCTTCTTCCATTTATCCGACCTGTGAGTATCAAGTTCTCCAGGCCCTCCTTTCTCATTATGTGTCCCAGGAATCTCATTTGTCTCTTCCTGATATTTATTATCAGTTTTCTTTTCGTTTGCATCCTTTCCAACACCTCATCGTTGCACATGTGCTCAGTCCATGGTATCCTCAGCATCCTTCTGTAAAAGCACATTTCTGTTGCCTCAAGTCTCTCCGTAATCTTTGCTGAGATCGTCCAGCATTCACTTCCATACAAAAGGACAGATATCACATAGCAATCCAGCATTCTTTTCTTTGTTTCTAATGAGATTTTCCTGTCTTTCAGTACTCTGGCTAGCTTCTGAAATGCGTCTTTGGCAATGCCAATGCATCTTTGGATCTCCGTGTCGCATTTTCCATCCTCTGTCAAAACACTTCCCATATATTTGATTTTTTTTAATTGTTTTATTTTAGATTCTCCATCTTGCAGTTGGCAAATTGGTCTCCTCCTTTTGCTGATGACCATGCATTCAGTTTTCTTCAGGTTTATGCTCAACCTTTTCTTTTCACTTTCTTTTGCTAACTTCTGTAAAAGGTCCTGCATTTTCCTTTCCGTATCTGCTATCAGCACCGTGTAATCCGCGTATCGGATATTGTTGAGATTATGGCCGCCAATGACGAATCCTAGCAAGGCTATTATTTGTGTAAATATTCTCAGATATAATATGACAAAAAGAGACAAGAAAAAAAACAATATATTTTTCGTCCACTGAATGCAAAAAAAAAAAAATTAATTTAGTGAAATAAAGTATTTAAAAACAAAAACAAAATGTTGTTGGTTACCGGCATTTTTTGTCCTCCTTGTAAAAAAATCATCATATTGTCCGGCGTGTTTTCAGACAGCTTATTATGGCTAGCTACTCACGTTTTCCAAGCGTACTCGTTAGCTTGGGCGGCTAGCGAATCCCTGTTGCAGATACCTGCTCAGGCACATCTGTAGTTTTTCAACAATCACAGATCCAGAAATCTCTAAATAGGTATATAAAATTACAAATTTACATCAATGAATGTACTTCTGTAAATTAATATGCGCATGCATTTTTGTTTGAATAACAATGTCATTCTTTCCCGAAGCAAGGCTCGATCTTCTGTACGCTCTGTTTGTTTCATTTGGCGACGGGTGGGAAACGACTTATGGGAAAATGATGAAGAATGTCGTCGATAATGGCTGAATATTATTGGGGTGGGGCACAGAAAAAAAGGTTGTGGCGGGAGGGTCATTAGCGCAAATGGCGCCATATGCTCACAGACTGCATGACCGCCATGTTTATTCAGTGGAACCAATGGCGTTAATAGGCGAGTCTATTCACTGAGATGGTCAAAAGGAGAAAAAGAGATAATGTCAGGAAGACAAAAGAAATAAGTATGGAATGGTTAAGAAAGAAAGAAAGAAAGAAAGAAAGAAAGAAAGAAAGAAAGAAAGAAAGAAAGAAAAACAAAGGAAATAATAATAAAAACAAAGAAAATGACGTAAAATAGAAAGAAAATTGATAATGAAAAGAAAAAAATAATGGAAGTTATATAAAATGAAAAAAAAATAAAGAGATTAATACAAAATGAGAGAAAGGATTGAAAAAGGAAGGGAAAAAGAAAAAGAAAGAAAGAAAGAATATTAGACAATGGAAGAAAGAAGGAAATATTAAATGAAAAAGAGGAGAGACAATAGAAAGAGAAAAATAAATGAAAGAAACAGATAATGAAAAGAAAAATAAAGAAATGTATAAAAACTAAAAAGAAAGAAAGGTATAAATATGTGAAGAAAGAAAGAAAGAAAGAAAGAAAGAAATAGAAAGTGAAAAGAAAAATAAAGAAAACAATATAAAACAGAAAAAAAGAAAAGAAAAAGATAATGCAAAGGAAAAAGGAAATGATATCAAATGAAAAGAAAGAAAGAAAGAAAGAAAGAAAGAAATGAAATGAAATGAAATGAAATGGATAAAATACTGAAAAAAGAAAGAAAGAGATCATGAAAAGAAAAATAAGAAAGAAAGAAAATGTAAAAAAAGAAAAAAGAAAAATGGATTAAATATTGAAAAAAGAATAAAAAGGGAGAGATCATGAAAAGAAAAAAGAAGAAAGAAAGAAAGAAAGAAAATGTAAAAAAGAAAAAAGAAAAGAAATGGATTAAATATTGAAAAAAGAATAAAAAGGGAGAGATCATGAAAAGAAAAAAGAAAGAAAGAAAGAAAATTTAAAGAAAGAAAAATAGAAAAAAATGACGAAACGAATGAAAGAAAGAAACATAATGAAAATAAAAATACAGAAAAGGATATCAATCGAAAAAAGAAATAAGGAAAAAGAAGACTATAATAAAATGTAAACAATGAAAGAAATAGATTAAAGACAGAAAGATAAACAAAGAATTGATAGATATGGTGTTTAGTAAATAAACGGAGCATCTCCACAAATTTAGGGTATCTATTAAAAGTATCTAGTTAAGTAAAAAATCATTACTTCTTAGAGATTGCTTTGTTTACATTAGGATACGAAACTTAGGAGATATGAATGTCTCGAGAGTCGGAAAAAGACATATGTTTTTAAGGCATTATTCAACTTTGCTGAAGCAGTGATGCACTCCCTGTCTGAGTTGGTACAAGCACATCGGATCTAACAGCGGTTTTAGCTATCAAGGAAGACGCAAGTTCCAACCCGATGGAAGAGCACATATTGTTCTTTAATAAGACTTCTTGTAAATTCAGGCTGGTAGAGAAAAATAAATAAATATAGTTTAATAAGTAAACGGAGCGTCTACTCAAATCCGCTAAAAATAAGATTTAAGTGATGTTAATTTCAATGCGTCTAAGACCAAGCTGCTGCCTGTCAATCATCACAGGCAACCTCTCGTACCTCCCATAAGCAAGGACCAAACGAGTCTCCCTGAGAGCAATACAATGCGCCTCCTCGGCCTTATCCTCTCTTCCGATCTCAAGTGGAACCATTACATTGAGTCAGTAGCTAAATCCACTGCTAGGAAGGTTGTATCCCTGTGTTTTTTTCCGCCTGAATCCATCCTGAATGTATACAAATCAACCATTCGTCCGTGCATGGAGTACAGCTGTCATATATGGTCAGGCGCCCCTGCTGTTCATCTCAGTGTTCTTGACAGGCTCCAAAGGAGAATCTGTAATGTGATAGGTACCGACTTAGCGGCTCGACTACAGCCACTTTCTCACAGACGGAATGTGGCTTCCCTCTGTCTGTTCTATAAATACTTTCATGGCTTCTGCTCCAGCAAACCTAAGTCACTGGTGCACCTGCCACAGGTGTTTACTCGTGCAACCAAACTGGCAACTAGATCTCACCCATTCACAGTTAGATCAACCAAATGCAGATGACAATTCTACTCCTTCAGCTTCTTTTCTTGCACTTCCCGCCTGTGCAACTCTCTTCCATATTCTTGCTTTCCTGACGGCTACAACATCCAGGAATTTAAATGCAATGTCAATACTAATCTCTTAACCATTTGACTGTAGTTCTTTCTACATCACCCTGTATATCTTTTCCTTTCTCTCCACCTTTGCAACTGTCATCACACTTGTATTCCCATCTTTCTCTTGCTCCTTTCTAACTGGTTCGTCTTTCTCTTCACTCTCCTCCTATCTAATCTTTTTACTCTTATGTACCCCGCTGCACATCAGTGGCATTTGACGATAAACTGCATCCGGCAACAAGGCCTCTAATTAGGACGTTTTGAGGAGCATGGAACCAACACTTAATTGCTGTTGTTCCCAGGGTGGTAACATCTGTTAGGGTCCCAGCTATAGGCAAATAGTTAACCACTTCAAATTGAGGTCAAAACACTACGGAAGTATAAAAATAGATATAAAAATCTATGAAAATTCCAGCAATACTTTTTTGGAGAAAAAAATATTACCAACAATACCATTCTGAAAAAAAAAATATTAACAGCAATATATTTATGAATAAAAAAATATATTTCAGTAATACATCTAACCCTCGACGAAACCCTATCTACAAAAATATGTCAATGAAACCTAATTTGCAAACAAAGAATATTTATTTTATTTATATGAATCTATTGTAGAAATTTTGTTGGCATTAAATAGCCCATTGAGGTTGATATGCCGTTAAACAAAACGAACCAAAACTTCTTTCTTTCATTTTAAAGAAACTTTTCAAACATAAAAACCCAGAAAACATCTTAAGTTTTATAAAAAAATTTAAAAAAACAACTTATTCATCAAAATCTGACTAAATCAACCTTCTCACTATAACCGAACATTTTTTTAAAAATATACCCTAAAAAAACACCTTTTTGACATTAAATAACCCACAGATGTGTTGATATGCCGTTAAACAAAACTGAAATAAAAACTAAAAAAAACCACTGAAGTTAGAAAGTTACTGTTTGGTGTTACATGAGCGTAAGAAAAGGTCAGTCAGTTAAGTGCCATACGTGATACACGCTTGGCCGATCATGTCTCGAAAGAGGCATAACCGACTGGGCAGGAGATTATCCCGCATTAGGTTGCCATTGCTTTCTGCGGTAGACTGGTTACCGACTATGGCTATAGAACCCAATCTGTCCTATTATTTAACTCATAACTGGAGGGAAGAGACGGATTAATACCTTTCCCAAGGGTATTTGTGCGCAAATGAATGCAAGGAATTCAACTGGAATTCGAACTCGGCGCCCCGATTTGTCGTTCCGAATCGATATCCACTGCACGCACAACGCACATCCAGAAAAGGTAAGAAGTGAAATTTATGAGATTATGTAGAAAATATAATGGTTAGTTCTAAACTTGAAAAAATCAAGATTGTAGTGATTGGGAAAGCATCCTGCCGGGAGTTTCCTTAACAAAGCAGCAGTCCTTGGGAAGAAGCTATCCGAGTGTATGTGGCATGGCGTGTCCCAGTTGATAAGATCAGGATGGGTGGACCCACAGAATATAGCTCGTCAGAACACAAAATGTGTTTTCTCAAATGTTAGCATAATAAAGAAACAAAAACTACGGAGAGTCATGATCACCTACGCCCTGAAGGACCACCAGCTCGGACCTTTGTGTTCCTTTGATAAAAAAAAAGCAAGTTCCACTCAGACATCACTTCCCCAGAATTGTTACTTTGTGAAACAAACTCCAGCGAGTATGCTTTCCTGAGAACTACAATCTTAGTCTCTTATAAGCCCAGGGTCAACCGTCATCTAACCTACTCATCCTCATAATACTCTCTTATTTCCCCATTTCCACTCCCTTAAAATCGCTCAGTAACCGTCTACCTTGGGTGGCTCTTGGGTCTTGTGAACTATCAGGAACAAAAAGTTCTGTCTTTTTATTAGTTTGAAGCTGTGTATTCAGTCTGTAGTTTGTTTTAATGAGACCTCAAGGCATTAGCAAACATCTAATATTTCGGTTAAACTCCAAACTCTTACACAAATGAGAAGTACACAACTATCTCAGCTACTAGTCACCACTGATATATCTTGGGGCTTATTTTCTTTTTCAGAATATGAGGTCCGTTTGATAAGCCGAAAAAATAGACGACAGTCCTTTGCTTATCATTATGATCTCATAAAAAAATAAGCTTTTTTCTTCCGTTCGAAGAACTATTCAAGTCTGAGCCCACCTAGTGCCCATGACGGTAACAGGACCACTGTCCGTCTCTCTCAATGACTACCAGCTGCTAAGGCTCCACCCATCCTCAGGTGGTCCAATTTCTTCGGCGTTGCCTGAGTCTGAAACGAAGAAATGTACTCTTTCTTCCTCCGCGAAGCATTTAGGTGGAGTTACACAATATCGAATTCTTGGAGACGGACGTTCCTTGAAATAGAATCGGTGTAGATTCGGTAAACAAACGACAAACATAAGAGACAGGTCGTTAGGTACACTGATAGATCTTTGAATAGAGATTAGCTTACTAAGTAATTACGCTAATTCGCCGTGGGAATGTGTACGCGTTTACGTTAATTATAATAATTATAATCATTACGAACGTCGCATATTTTTAGGCTAACATATGATTACTGCTATCTGTTCATCACTCTCACTGTTCACACACAAATTTTTTAATCGAATTCATCCCAAATCATGTAGTTAAGCCACTAAGACACAAGGGGTTACTGAGTGTGGAAAAATTAGAAAACAGAAACATTGCTAAGAAGCGAGAAAAATAAAAGAGTAATTAGAAGGACATTAGATAGCGATTTACATGATATTTAAATTTTTGAAGATCAAAGTTGGCTGGAAAGCATGAAGCTGGAAAGCAGTTCTGCAGGTGACAACTGCAAGAAAAGAAACTGTTAGCATAGAACTGACGGTTTCATCTAACCAATTCAACTCTAAATTGATACCAGTATCGGCTTGGAACAAGAAATCGGAGAGCCGAGTTCAAACTCCACTTACACTTACACTTACACTTTCACTTACGTGGAAATACCCTTGGGAAAGGTATTAATCCGTCTCTTCACTCCAGCCATGGGTTAAATAACAGGACAGATCGGATTCTATAGCCTTGACTGGCAACCAGTCTACCGCAGAAAGTAATGACAACCTACTGCAGGGTAATCTTCGGCCCAGTCAGTAATGTCTCTTTCGAGACATGATCGGCCAAACGTGTATCACGTATGGCACTTAACTAACTGACTGAGTGACTAGTACTGCGCTGAAATTTATAAAGTTTAGGCAGCATAAAAAAGTGTGCGCTATAGCAATTATCATGAAAATTTTTATCTCAAAGGCACGGCATTTGAATAGTAACTAAAGCCGAGATGCTAGATACGGGCTAATAATATAACTGATTCATTTTGGATTTTATCAAGGAGCCCTAGATAAATAGCGTGAACAACGGTGTGACAGCAATAGTCTACGAATGGAGGAACACTGGGCATATATTATATATATATATATATATAGTCATCCGCAGACAGATCTGTTTCGCTGAATCACAGCTCATCAGTACGGTTAGACTCCGATTGCTTTTAACCCAGGATTGAAACCCTGGCGTCAGTCGGCGATATATTCGTCATCTACATACAAGCCTGTTTCGCTATATCACAGCTCATTAGTGTAACTAGACATCCACTTGCTTCTGACCGGGATCGAAACCCAACCGATTCGGTGTCAGTCGGAGTCGCTAACCACTAAGCCATAGACGTATGAAATCAAAAGAGGGAAATTTTAGCGTCTTCTATATAAGTGGAGTATACGCGCCAGTCACCGAAATAACTCATTGCAGAAGAGTAATATATATATATATACTCCACTTATATATATATATATATATATATACATATATATATATAATTAAATTTGTTTTATAATTAAAAATAAATTGCGACACAGAAATTTCTATGTTTCCAGATTCCTGTATCGTTATCATATATATATATATGAGAGATGTAATCTATGTTTCACCGAAAAAATTAAGATTTTGAAATTTCAATATCAGAATTTGCTACCGAATAAACGTAGAGAACTCATTAGTATGTGTTGTCACCGGAATAAGTTTAAATTGCAATAATTATCTCATTCTTTCATTTAGTCAAAATAGAATTTCCTTAGCATAAAGTAGGTTTTTAAAATTTGACGAAGCAGTAACCTTTTCGCTTCTACCTACCACTACTAACCCAATGGTTAAGCCACATGCCTCCCACTACCATAAGAGAAATTACTACTAAGATTCCTCTAGCTTAACCCCATAACAGCCAACATTTCCCACCCCTTCATTTACTAGCCCGTGCTCCCGGCATTAGAATTCTTATTCATTCTTTGTTTAAACGATGTTGACAATGCATGTCTTAAACTGACATGTTCAATATAGCTATTCCCTCTCTATTTAGTATCTGAATTTATATATATATATATATATATATATATATATATATATATATATAAATCTGATAGATTAAATCTGATTTTAGATACAGAAATCTGGAAACATATATATATATATATATATATACTAGCAGTATCGCCCGGCGTTGCTCGGGTGTAATGAAAGCTTTAAAACTAATCCATGGTCCTGGAGCTCAGACGCTTTGGATGTTGGCACGAAAGACTAAAAAACAATAGTTGTTTCCAGTTCAAGCGAAACCGTAGACTGAAAGAAAAATGAATGGATGTAAGTCAAATTTTTATTTCCTGGTATCGATATCAAATATGTCTTTTTCGATGTAAACTGAATTTTGAAGGCTAAATATGTCCTCTGAGTAAATGGTATCATGGCTGAGACTAAGAACTACAATTATACCTAATTAGAGCAAAACCCGAAGCAAAAACTAAAATAAAAGGGCTGAAAAAAATACAAACATACAGGCAGATAAACAGATACGCACACACACACATCTTGCCTTTTATATATATATATATATATATATATATATATATATATATAATGAATTTTCTGCACTATTCTGTATGAAATGCAGCCTTGAAACTTCTGAATATCGTTTCTTATGCCTTTGTCTATGAGTGTATCAAATTTGATTAAAATCGGACCACTCCTTCTATAACCCGATTTTTTCGATTATCGATTTTCGATATTTATCGGGGGTACCTCGACACAAACCTAGCTAAGAACACTCGCATACGCTTATCGTACAACTGTGTAAATTTTCAAGAAAATTGGTTCAGCCGTTTCGGAGTAACGGATACACACACACACACACACACAAAGTTTTATTTATAAATAAGTTTAGATACATATAAGAGTAAGAACAAGAGTAAAAATCCACTGTTCATATCATTTACTTTTTGAAAAAGTGCTTAATATAAAGTATATCATTATAATATTTTATTACAAATGATTATAATAAAAGCATTTCATATTCGTGTTCATATTTATTTTTTCATATTTGTATGTTTATTGAACGCCGTCATTTTCTTTCTTTGTCTTTCTCTCTTTCTCTTTCTCTTTCTGTCTCATATACACACACATATTTCTTTCTCTTTCTCTCCCCCTCCTCTCTCTCTCTCTCTCTCTCTGTCTCTCTTTTCACACACATTTATGGATATATCTATTGGGATGCGTGGTGGTGCAATGCATCTACTTCTTCTATGTGCCGTAACCTTTCAGGACGCTGGCGATCATGGCTCTCTTCAATTTCTTGTCTTGTGTAGACCTTAATAATATGTCTTTTTAACATTTCTCCCAACCCCTGCTCTGCCATCCATTCACTCAAGCTCTCCAAGAAGTTTGTGCTTTCCTTTGGCCTTTTTGCCTTCAATTTGTCCTGTGAATATCGGATTTTCTAAGCCCTCTTTTCTCATTATTATTTTCAGAAATTTCAACTGACTCCTCCAGATGTTAAGCAAAAGCGGTCTTTCTTTGCTATTGTCTCTAGAACTTCGTCTTTTATTCCCATGTTAGGTCCATGGCATTCTCAGCATCCTTCTGTAGAGCCACATTTCTGTTTCTTCTTTATCTGTGAGGAGATTGTCCAGCATTCACTGTCATGGATATTGGATCAGAATGAGAAATCAGAGAGCTAGATTTGAATTCCAGTCGAGTTCGTATATTCACTTATGCGTAAATACTCTTGGGATCCCTAAATCCAAGAGTAGTTTATTCTTATTTTTATTTTCTAGGAGGGTCTCGAGTTTGTGTCATTATTATTATTATTATTATTATTAATTCACCCAAATCAAGGTGATAATATCGCTAAGATCAGGGGGCTACTGGGAGTGAAAAAAGAATAACATTATGAGAAACCGGAAACCCAGTCTTAAACAAGACTCAAGAGATAAACCTCTACTACTGTTCAAAAGATTGAAGGGGGAGTGTGAACTGGACGATAGGCGAACATATTTACTCCTATTGAGAAAAATAAAACGTACATAATATTTCAAATTTTAGGCGAAGACGTTAGAAGTATTGAGTCAAGTAGACTTCAGAAGAATTATTATTATTATTGGTAAATAAAATTATTGGCGGAAATATTCAACACTTAAAAGAAAGGCGCCATCTTGGAAAAGAAAAAGGCAATAAAACGAAAAGAAAAGACATAGTGTTTGATAATGTCCAACAATATTTCGATAGTATGTCTTTCTTCTTAAGACAGTATATTTTCATTAATTTGAAGTATAAAAGTTTATAAATTTATAAAATATTATAAGTCTTTGTACAAATGTTCGCTTTCTTGTAATGAAAATACTTACGACAAATTTTGACAAATGTAAGCGTTCACACTCAAACCTGAATCGGGGTTCTGGATCGTTGCACCCTACAAAAACACTCAGAGAAAGGGAAAATCCTGTTCGTTGTGCAACATTAGTAGTTAATTCTATCACAGATTCAAAATGGAACATCGCGATTTCTACAGAGGGTGCCAACTGTACTGATTCTTATTTAATTTATAGCGGGTGTATCTTATTTATTCTTTTCTAGTAGTAGTAGGATTCCATTCTAGTGAAGGTTAATTGTATACAGTTGCAGGTTAACGGAATTTGGCCTTGTGGAAGATAGCCCACTATAAGTCATAAAATGATTATAAAATCAAGAAAGGCAATTTGAGTAGAAAATAACATTTTTTTTAATCATTTCACCCCAAACAAGGCATTCCACTGCCACTATTGCGCATGGGGTTACATAGGAGAAGGTAAAGAGAAGGAGTGGTTAGACATAGGGAATGTCAGGAGGAAGGTGACAGATGTATATCAGGAAGAGTGTAGGACCTAAGATGGAGCCTTGGGGGACACCTGCGTTTGTATGGTAGTTCTGGGAGGCATGTTCGTTTAATACCACCTTCATTGTGCGGTTAGAGAGGAATGACTGGATTAGTTCAAACAAATGTCCAGTTATACCATAGCTCCGCAGTTTACATAGAAGGCCAGCATGCCAAACTCTATTGAACGCCTTAGATATATCCAATTCAACGGTTCGAGCTTCGTCATTCCTGTCGAGTGCCTGGTATATGTACTCGGTGATGGTCGTTAGCATATCAGCAGTAGACCTGGTGAAGCGGAAACCATATTGCTTGTCAGAGAGGAGCCTGTGCGCTGTGAGATGCTGAACCACCTCGGCGTTGATAATGGCTTCGAACACTTTGCCAAAGATCGGAAGAAGGCTGATAGGGCGGTAATTTGCAGGGTCCGATGATTCTCCAGTGTTTTTAAATATAGGAACTACAGAGGAAGATTTCCAACAGGCAGGAAAGCAGGAAGCAGATAGGCAGAGGTCGTAGAGCTTAGAAAGGACAGAGGAGAGTTCAGGGGCACATTTCTTTAAGACTATGGTTGGGATTCCGTCCCCACCGCTTGCTTTGTGAGGGTCATGTTTTAAGATTATCTTAGAGACAAGCGAAGGTGTAATGTGGACATCATTCAGTTGTGCCTCGGTTCTAGGTGAGAAGTCGGGTGTAAAAACTCCAGATGAGTCCAGACTCGAATTGTTCAAGAATCTGCGGGCAAAGCATTCAGCCTAATCTGCTGGGGAGGTGAGGTCCTCAAATTTTTGATTAGCGGGGGTATTGTGGACTTGCTCTTGTTAAGTACTCTTTTACAGAGTCGCCAGTAGTCTTTGGCGCCAAATTCAGAGCATGCTATGCGTTGCTTCATTCTGGCAGCAAACAACATCTTAGCTTCGTTAAGTATCTTTTTACACTTATTACGAGCTGAAGTGAAAAGGCACCTGTTTTGTTCCGACGCGTAGTTACGATAGAGTCGGAAGAAATGATTCCGGTGGGCAATGGCAGCCGAGCAAGCGGGTGAGAACCATGGAGACGAATGAGATTTAAGCTGGAATTTCCTAGTAGGGATGAAGGCATCGATGCCAGCCTTAACCCAGGAGGAGACCTCGGATGCACATTCTTCGATGGGAAGACTAAAACATTGTTCCAAGGGATGTCACAGAGGAAGTCTCGGAACGAATCCCAGTCTGCTCTTTGATAGCAGTAGGATATTCTACTTGTCTGGGTTTCATGGGTCGGGCGGGAGTGGAGTGAAATATTGACGGACACTACTGTGTGGTCAGAGTTTCCGAGTGGGCAGAGTTGTCTGGTAGTGCAAGAGTCTGGGATGGAAGTGAAGCAGAGGTCTAGAAGTGAGTCCCTTCCGTTAGGATTGTCGGAGAAACGCGTGGGGAAGTCCACTACTTGCGTAAGGGATTGGGTGATTGAAAAGTTCATGGTGTGGACACCAGCAGGGTCGGTGACAGCGTTCTCCAGCCACTTGGTGTGGTGGGCGTTAAAGTCACCAAACACGAATACATGGGCAGAGGGATGGGAAGAAATGGCTTTGTCGATATTGTCAGAAATGATGTCAAGTAACTAACAGTCAGGGGAGGAAGGAGAGCGGTAGAGAAAGAAGAGATAGCTAATCGAGCTGAGAAGTGAGAGGCGGAACACATGAAAGCATGATCTGGGGATTCAAAAGATGACACCCTAGCTAAGGGAAGGTGTTCGCTGACATAGACACCAAGCCCATGCATATGAACATTGGAGTCCTTCCTGAAGAGGGGAAGGTAACCAGGAACGTAGAACTCAGATGAGGGGATAGAAGGGTTAAGATTAGTTTCACATAGGGCTAATATATCAGGTGAGTTATTGTGGAGGAATGAATCTACGCTGAGGAAGTTGGTGCGGATGCCGCGTATGTTAGTGAAGGAGATGCAGACAGGTTTATTTATATATATACATATCAATTAATGTTTTTACAAATAAAGTAATACTTGAATATAAAGGTCCAACGGAGGTTAGAATGTTCATGGCAAATAATGAGCTGAAAGGAATGTGGAGGCGTCTTGTAGATAAGGAATGTTCATTTTGAAGTTGCCACTTCTAGGGTCCGTAAGTCAGTAAGTTGGTTTGTGAGGAAACAGTCTTTGAAGAGGTCGCTCCTGAGGTTAGTAAGTACTTTTGAGACAGGGAAGAAGTGATGATAGGTGAATGGAGGCGAATGTAGTAGCCGCTCTACTTAAGTCAAGGAGATATTAATTACCTTCTTCTCCTTGGACTCTGCGTCAGTCTGTCTGACGATGCTTTGTGTCTACGCTTTTTATAACTGCTTTTTGGATCAGACGTAGCTCGTTTGAGATTTTCATACTTGTATTTGATTCTGGGCTTCCCATTGGCTGGTAAATAAAATTCACGTAGGCTCGCGAAATGGAAATTTGATATTTGATTAATTTTTATTTTTCCACCGGAACATCTGCGCGAATACACCTACGGAGAGATGATTTTTGTTCAATTGCTTTCTGATTGTTATAGAACAAACATCCGGTCCCTCGCTTTTGCTCGGTCGGTATCACCACAAATATACGCCACCCAATGTACTGTAGCTATAGGGAGATGGTTAATGTTTATTAAAATGGCCTTGTGTCAAACATAGCCAAATTCCCTACAATTTACAAGTTTTATGCAAAATTATCAAAAGGTGGTAGATTGGAATGAATGGATTTGTGAAAGAATAAAAGTATACATTTTGCATGTTAAAATGAAAATTTATTGATAGAAAAGAATAACATGTTTGGTGGAAGTTAATGTTCAATGAGAAACAAGTAATGAGTTAAGGGTATCAAGAGAGTTCGTAGTCGTAATTTGTTGGAAAAGTTTATGTGTACGTAGGTAGGAACGTATGTATGTATGTATGTATGTATGTATGTATGTATGTATGAGCGTTTGTTGTTGGGTAGGAGTGTCTTTGAAGTATTCGCTTAGTCTTAAAGGGTTCCGTGCGGTTATCAAGTAGACGGGTGAACGATTAAGAAGAAGAAGGAGGTAAGAGGTAAGAGGCGAGAGAGAAAGATAGAGACAATAATAATAACGATCGCTTGACATTGTCAAGGGTACGTGTTAATTGCGCTCATCTTAACTCGCTGAAACGACGGTCGTTCTTGCTCGTATTTTATTTTGTTTGGGAATTCACTCCTGGGTGTGATTCTGTGAGCCCATTAGACGACAAACATTTTGCATAGAGGTATGAAATTTCGCGATTTTTGTGTGTGTGTTAAGCAAAGTTTGTAAATTCGAGAAAATCCTTTTATTTTTAACAATGAGTCAGATTTGAATTTTTAAATCTAGAATTTTGTTCACTACAGTACCAAATATGACTTGATTTGTGTGGGTTTTACAAACGGAAAACATAAATAAAAGATTCAATAGTTATGATGTCAAACACAACAATGTGACAGAAAGGAAGCTTGCGTAACATTTGATTACAAACGACTGTAATTTCGACAAACATCTGTCATTCAGAAAAAATATTCAGAATCTATCGACCAATAAATCGCATGAAGATAATTACATATTTTTTTTAATCATATCACCCCAAGCAAGGCGGTGAGGCCACTGATGCGCATGGGGCTACTTAAGAGTAAAAAGATTGGAAGAGAAAGCCAGAAACCACATCCTAAACCGGGAACAAGGGATGAGCCTCTTCATCCGTTCAATAGATATGGGTGGAGAATTTGAACCAGGCGATAGTTAAGTATCTACTCCAATTGAGAAAAAAAGAGAGAAAAAAAAAAGTGAAAGAAGATTAGAAAAAAAGCCGGGAACCACATCCTAAACAGGAAACAAGGGGTGAGCCTCTTTACCTGTTCAAAAGACGTGGTTGGAGTGTGAACTGGGCGATAGTTTAGTCTATCTACTCCAATTGAGAAGAAAAAAAGAGAGAAAAAAAAGAAAAAAGCCGGGAACCACATCCTAAACAGGAAACAAGGGATGAGCCTCTTCACCTGTTCAAAAGACGTGGGTGGAGTGTGAACTGGGTGATAGTTTAGTCTATCTACTCCAATTGAGAAAAGAGAGAGAGAGAGAGAGAGAGAGAGAGAAGAAAGCCGGGATCCACATCCTAAACAGGAACATGCGCTTACTACGAATTTTCTACCCCAAGAGAATAAACAGAATGACAAGAAAGTTCCATACTATTAATACTAAGCTGTCCGATTAATTCCCCTCTCGTAACTAATCAATTAATAAAAATTCCAAGATGAGCAAGGTCAACATCATATTTAGTACGTTTCAATTTCATGCCTTCACGAGGGCGACTTTTCATTCGATTTGACTCGTTCATTACCAGTAGAGCCGTTTGTTCATTACAAGACAAGCTACGTTTGTACAAAGACTTATAATGCTTTGTAAACTTACGTATTTCTATAATTGAAAACTTAAAAAGAATATAACTTGAAGAAGGCAGACGTACTGTCGAAATGTTGTTTTCTTAAATGGCGCTCTTCTCTTAAGTATTCGTCGTTGACAGAACTCATTGCCGAATATTGGGGTGCCCATCGGCATTTTTTTCTGTGTGAAATGAGTCCTATGTTAGATTTGAGAAGACGTGCGCAGCCATCATATGGTAGGGTAGGAGAGTTCAGGGGATAGAGAGCTCTGGATTTTCTTTTGGCTCTCTTCGTCTCTTCTATTTGTAAATGAGTCCTATGTTGGATCGGAAGTGACAACCGCAGCCACCCACCCCCTAGTAGGGTAGGTGGGTTCAAGAGATGGGAAGTTCTGGCTTTTCTTTTGACTATCTTCGTCTCTTCTATTTGTCTTTTGGTGTTGTTGAAGATTTTTTTTCTTAAACTGCTCTTCTCCAATTGGTTCTTTAAGCATGAAAACCTTAACTGCGAATTGTTTGAGGTGGTCCATGGGTCACCACTCCATGGTACACACGCTTCAGTTGGCACTATTCGCTGTGCTAAACCATAGATTGACAGGCAGATTGATGATGACAGCTTGCATAGGGGTGCCGACTTATTTCCGCACATAGAACGTTGCCTTGACCGTCCAGGGTCGGATCGTGCTTAGTCTGGTCCCTTCCCGGAATAATTACCGCCATGGGTGACCCTACCTGGAGCTCCCGACGGCACTGCATCCATGTTCCTCGTGACAAGCAAGTTCCTCCACTACAGCACTCTCTATATGCACCACATTATATTCATTACGCGTTTTAGAAGCTCAAAAAAGAATTCACGGTTAAGTATATAAAACGTTTGGTAAAGAAAAACATTAGAAAGCAAAACAAATTACGAAATACTATAAAAATGCAATTATCATCATCATCATCATCATAGTTTGATTTTTGCTATGGTCACACTACCTACCAGGTTTGCGGGAATATCTAAGGCAAATAGTTGTGAGTTGTTATAGCTACATTTTTTGTTTTCCGAACACCCATAACATCACTAGCTTTACATAGACAAAATTCTTCTTAGCGTGTGGGCTGTATTTATCAAGACAATATCTTTGTACTTCTCTTAAGCTGGGATTTCCAGGTAATTTTTCAAGGTGTTGTTTTGTTCCTTTTTTATCATTCCAAGCACACCTACTATCACTGGTACTATTCTTATTTTCAATTTCCATATTTTTTTCTATTTCGATTTCCAAAGTTTTATACTTCGATAGTTTTTTGAAATTCCTTGGTTTTTATGCTACAGTCCGCTGGGCAAGGCATATCACTTAGTAGGTAATTATTATTATGTTATCATTTTTCATCATATTTCTATTTCTGCTATGGTCGCACTACCTGCCAAGTCTGCGGGAAGACCTAAGGTAGATCGTGGTGTATTGTTATGGCTCCATTTCATGTTTTTTCTATCTCCCCTAACATCCCTAGCGTTATATAGACAAAGTTCTCCTTAGTTTGTGGGCTGTACGTAACAAGACAATTTTTGTATATCTCTTAAGTTGGGGTTTCCAGGGATTCTTTCAATGTGTTGTTTTGTTCCATTTTTTATCATTCCAAGTGCACCTACTATCACTGGCACGATTCTTGTTTTCAATTTCCACATTTTTTCTATTTCAATTTCCAAATTTATTAAAAGAATAATTGTAATAAGCGTAAGCCATATGGTGTCTTGTCTACGGCTATATCGTGTTAAATACACCGGTTCCCGTCTGATCACCGAAGTTAAGCAACATCGAGCCTGATCAGTACTTAATGGGTGACCATTTGGGAATACCAGCTGCTGTAAACGTAAGGACCAAGAATGGTCCACCAGTCCTCCAGCCTTGGGGGTTGGGTGTAGGGCTAACAACCCTGCCCCGTAAAAAAAAAAACAGTTTCTTACAGCAACAAATAGTTGTTGCCCTATGCACCATCTGGGTGTGATGGATAAATGATGATGATATTCCGTTTTATTCTATCGTCGAGACACAACATAAGCTAAATGCGGCTACATAAAGATATGGCTCCCAGCAAAAAGATACTCAAAAGTCCACAAAATTCTGTTTATGAGTTGGTTTCCAGCACGTGATTTTCTTTCTATTGGTTACTGTAGTTTATGTGTGGAATTTTATGTTATTTTTTACGTTAAAATTAAAACGGTTGCTCATCTATTTCCTCTCAAAAGGTTTATCACACACACATATTCATATATATATATATGTTTAGGATGTGGTTTCCGGCTTTCTCTTTTCCAATCTTTTCACTATTATATATATATATATTAATCGTATCACCCCGAGCAAGGAGGTAACGCCACTGATGTGCAGGGGGCTACGTAATAGTGAAAAGATTGGAAAAGAGAAAGCCGGAAACCACATCCTAAACAGGGAACAAGGGATGAGCCTCTTAACCTGTTCAATAGACGTGGGTGGAGCGTGAACCGGGCGATAGATAGATCTATCTACTCCAAATAAAAAAAAATGGCGGTAAAAGTCCAGTCAAGAGATTTCTGCTAAAATCAAAAAAAGAATTAAAGAAAACCAATTAAACATGAAAAGCTTAGGCAGAAGAAAAAAAAAGACTTACTTTAAGAATATTTCGAACAAAAGATTCTCAACTCGACACGAGGGTCTTTTTGTTTCGACATTGAAGGAACGCTGTTTCATCAGGTAGTTAACGCTATTTTAAAAATAGTATTTGCTAGCTGATTTATCATAAATACTCAGATCTATTTCTATATTGAGCACTGCTTCAAATTAACGTTTTGAACGTTGCTAATATTTTCTTCGTTCCTTATACATTTGGATATATAAAATTACTAAGTTTTAACTTAGTATAAGTCGAAAATGGCTGAATTCAAAGATTAACGGTCTTAGGAATTCTTTCCTTGGAAGAGGTGACTAGCAGAATAACAAAAATTTCAAACTATCTACATCGGACGATCTTTAAACAACCGAGCAATTTAGTATAATTTAGTAACAAAGAAATGAATAACAATTATAAATGAATAAAATACAAATTCAGTAGAATAAATTAAACAGAAACTCAAACTTACCACGTGCCGATAAATGAAAAAGTTGATAAAATTTCTATCGGACATGCCTGATTTTACACTTGTTCTCCAGAATAAATTTTGTCGGCGAGTCGCAGCCCGTAATATATATATATATATATATATATATATGAACTTATTTATAAATGGAACTTTGTGTGTGTGCGTGTCTCTGTGTGTGTGTCCATTATCTATAGACTTCGAAACGGCTGAACCGATTTTCTTGAAAATTCATACAGTTGTACTATAAGCGTCTGCGAGTGTTCTTAGCTAGATTTTGTGTCGAGGTATCCCCGATAAATATCGAAAATCGATAATCGAAAAAATATAAATCTAAACTTATTTATAAATGGAACTTTGTCTGTGTGTGTGTGTGTGTGTGTGTGTGTGTGTGTGTGTGTGTGTGTGTGTGTGTGTGTGTGTGTCCGTTACCTATAAACTCCGAAACGGCTGAAACCGATTTTCTTGAAAATGTACACAGTTGTACTATAAGCGACTGCGAGTGTTCTTAGCTGGGTTTTGTGTCGAGGTACCCCGATAAATATCGAACATCGATAATCGAAAACATCGGGTTATAGAAGGAGTGGTCCGATTTTAATCAAATTTGATACACTCATAGACATAAGAAACGATATCCAGAAGTTTCAAGGTTGTAGTTCAATAGTGCAGAAAATTTGATATCGATACTAGGAAATCAAAATTTGACTTACATCCATTCATTTTTCTTTCAGTCTACAATTTCTTTTTAGTCTTTCGTGCCAACGTCCAAAGAGTCTGAGCTCCAGGACCATGGATTAGTTTTAAAGCTTTCATTACACCCGAGCAACGCCGGGCTATACTGCTAGTACATATATATATATATATATATATATATATATATATATATATATATATATATATATATATATGGCGTATCAAAAATACTTTTACAAAGTTTGGAGTCGGATTTCTCACAAAAAAAAAAACGAGTACAAATCTCCATATAAACATATGTCCACAAATCTTTCCTTCTGTGCTAAGTTTAATGTTTACGGTAGACGCTGTTAAACGTACAATCCAAAATACAATCCAAAAATAAATTTACAAACTGTGTGCAAATGATACTGATACATGAGATGTTCTTGAAGTACCCTCCATGCGGAACTATGAGGTGTACGACATGCTAGGGTTATTTGACATATACTGATACCAGGTCGTCCAACAGACTGTAGAATGATCTTCGTGGTCAGGCGTACGAGCAGATCTCGGTCTTTCTCGATGCGTAGTTTGAGGTGCCACGTATTATGGATCGGCAACGCAACGATAAACAGTAGTAAATGTTGGATGACTCGGCTGTCTTCGATCTGGAAAGGCAATTTGATACAGCCGTGCAGCTTCGCGTCTATTACCATTCGCACAGTCGTATGTAAAAATCATATTTGCCTCCTCATGATATGAATATCCTGCCATTCTTAAAAAACAATTTTCTGTTAACACAATACTACACACGTTAAACGTTGAAGACAGACTAGCCAAATATGTACACGAATAACAAATGTAACCTAATCTATATGGCAACACAGCACCATCTAACGTAAACTTCCTTAAAACTTACTAAACCAAAAACGAATGATTTGTTTATATGTACTTTTGTCCTTGTTTTAGTGTGAGGAACAGACCTCCAAATTCGTAAAAGTCCTTTTTTTATACACTATATATATATATATATATATATATATATATATATAGAGAGAGAGAGAGAGAGAGAGAGAGAGAGAAAGAGAAAGAGAGAGAGAGAGGGTGTATCAAAAATACTTTTACAAAGTTTGGAGGCGGGTTTCTCACACGAAAACAAGTACAAAACGCCATATAAATATATGCCTACAAATATTCATCATTAAATAAACTTTTATTTGCAGAAAGGAAAATAATGTAATCCAGTAACTAAAAAGATATGTGCTGCTTATGTAGGTGGTGCTACAGCTGTTTGTGAGTAGCTGAGTGAAAAAAAAAAAAAAACAGACCATATCACAGAACACGGCTTTTCGCAGACATACTCCACGTATCCATATGAGCGGTGTAAGGCGTTTCAAAACACTTGGATACATGAATCATAACGGTGTTTAGAAGACTCAAGATATAACAGAGGAACACTTCATGGACCGCATTTCCACTTGAAATTCTCTGCTCAAACACAATAAAAGCGATGCATTCCCGAAAAAAAAAAACAATCACAGGTGATGAAAGATGGACAGTTTACAACAATGTGAAGCGAAAAATGTTTTGGGTAAAAACAAAGACACCTCTATTTTAAAAGCCGTTGTGCATGCGAAGAAGCTGATATTGTGTATATTCGGAGATTGGAATGGTGTCGTGTATTATGAGATTCTTTCGCAAAATCAGATATCGAATTCAGACAAGTAATGTTCCTGTTAGGACAAATAAAAACATATTCCAAGGGAATTAACCCTTTCCTGTTCTAAAACAGAGTACCTCCCTTTTCACCTCTGAAAGTGGATCCACGCGAGTCACGTGATCACCACGTGATTCAGACGTGAGACGCACGACTCAACAGACTTGGAATATGGCCGTCAATGGCTAAGAACACATGTATGTTCTCCTGCCCTAATGGTTGTGACACACAACCCGATAACTTGGGACTGATTCTGTATGTACCTATGTTGTAATGTTTCTCTGTGTAAAATAAATTTATACTTCCAGTCAATTGTGAGTAAATATCTACTTTTCTTTCGTTCCATGCATTTTCTCCATATGCTGCACACACACACACACACACACACACACACACACACACACACACACACACTCGTCCACGGACCATGAATCATACTGGCATTTTAGTTATGAGACAAACACCCCGTTCATAACAGTTCCTAATTCGACAGATTAAAGGATGAAAGGCACACAGAATTGGCCAGAAGGAGGAAAGGCGACTTCTATCAAGACTACACCAGAACTCACATCTTCGTGTCGACCAGGTAGAAATTGGTACAGATTATCTCAGATATCTTTCTATTGCAACTCGGTTAGGTGGTCCGTAAAAATAACCACTACACGGTTTAGTCTAGTTACTTCTCTCTCAGCAAAAGTGATAATCTTGCTTTTTGACTATACATAACAAGATGGCCGACACGGTACTTCCGTCTCTGAAAAATGGCTGAAAAGTTACTTCCGTTTTTTTAGTTCCAGTTACAACCTCTACTCCACGCGTCCTACTTACCTGACCTTGTACCTTCGAATTGCAATTTATCCTGGCAATATTCCCTTAATGAAAGTACACCAATTCTATGGAAGCCTGTAAAACAGGGACACATAGAGCTGCTTCAAAGATGGTGAAACTTTGAACAAAATAGCGCATGTATGGTTGAATACATCTGACTACAAATATTTAAATATTGTATTTGAAATTCACTTTAAAAATCTCACAAACTTTTAGTCAGATCTAATATAATGTTGATCTAGCGACTCAAATATAACCACGACTAACGTTTACTTATAAATTCAAGTACAGACCTGACCAATGTTTGCCTATAAACTCAATTATAGAACCTGTCAAATGTTTATCTTTAGACTTAAATGTAATCGTGACCAATGTTTGCCTTTATACTGAAGTATAAAACCGTGTGACGTTTGCCTATAAACTCATTTATAAAACTTGTCAAATGTGTATCTATAGACTGATGTTTACCTATAGACTCAAGTATAAACCCGACCATTGTTTACTTATAAACTCAAGTATATACAAGAACGGATTTCGATAGTTAATAATCCTACAAAGGTTGATTTGTTGTAAAATCTACCAGGCAACCAACATCATCTCTCTCGACACAATTTTCTGTTTTATTTATATTTCATGATATTTGAGTTTTTACACTATTCGCGTCTACTTTAGTCGCTTCTTTTTATTTATTTTTTTTTCTTACCCATCTTTGCTTTTTCTTATCTTTCCTCTTTCTTTGTTGCGTTTTCTCCGCCATTTTGTTTTTTTGCACAGGGAATTTTATTCAGTTCCTGTTCTTTGTTACTGCCAAACGCAAAAGACGATAGAGACGAACAGATAGAACAAAAAGAAATGGAACCTATCTGTCATCGTTCATCCAGAAAACGATAACCAACAGCATCAGAACTCCAGTGGCAACAGCAATACATTCAACATTCTTAAGTAAAGCTGATGTCGATGTAGATGTAGATGTAGAGACAATAAAATGCTGAGTTACAGCGCGGGGAAAAATAAAAGAATTATGGTCGCACAAAAAAAGGCACCAGGATAGAGAATCTTCATCACATTGATAAAGAAGACACAGCGAATAATGCTGCCTTTTTTCTTACTCTTTATTCCACACATACACCTCTCTCTCTCTCCCCCCCTCTCTCTCTATTATTCTCACTCTCTCTGGCGCTCAATAGTCTAATTCTATCTACTTATATAGAGCTATTTACTAAGTAAAATAGGAAGATTGTATTGCGTCAATATTCCAGGCAGAGAAGACCAGTTTGACATTTTCAAAAAATTTGCATTTGAAATTTAAGCTTTTTAATATTTTCTAAACTTTTCTTAATGGTGAAAATAATCAAAATAATGTAGGAAGGATATGTTGCCCACATATTCCAAGCGGGGATCTGTTTGACATTTATAACATTAGTTATAGAAATTTTAGCTTTTCATAATTACTAAACTTTTCTAGCACGTAGAAAAATAGTCGGAAGCGGAGTTGGATGATTATGTTGCACCAATATCTCACGCGGAAAAGACTTGCCTGTCATAAATTGTTATTGTCACAACGTTGCGCCCTCCAACTTCCTTCAGGTGGGTGTCGATGCGAGTAAATTCTAAAGAATTTTGAACTGAATCCTTTATTTAATCTACCGGGATAGAGCGTTTTCGTTGTCCATGTCAAGGGATACTCATCTTGTTTAGTACTGCTTAGTTATTACTCGCCCTGAATCTAAACTTGCATTACTCGGCCCGGAGATTGAACACAATAGGTCTCCAAATTCACTAACCAACACTTTAGTCCATGTGGCTGTTCTACTGTGGGACAATCCTGAGTTTAGAACTTAACCAATCATTACTAAATACGAACAAAATATCCTTAGATACTTTCTGGTCCAGTACAGCGACCCAGCCATCCTATCAGTAGATGCAGCTATAAATTCGATGTAGTCGTTCAATTTCAGGTTGGTTGAGAGAGTGAGGTCAAGGAGGTGAATTGTGTTGCTTATAGTGAGTTATTAGTTATTGTGATGTGTGTTGAAACAAATTCGCTTGATTTGGCCTTGTTAATTAGATAGCCCATCATAAGAGTGGTATAAAACACGAAAATCAAGATTGCAAATTCAAACAACAATTTAGGCACCTCCACTAAATCGCTAAAAAACGGCATATTATAAATAAAAAATGCCCCAAACTTAATAAAAACAAGCCTTTTCCATCAAAATGTTTTCCATCAAAATGTATTATTAAAAGAAAAGATCAAAGTATTTTTTAATTATTATTTTTTTTTAATTTCAAACACTTCTAACACGTTCGAAATTTTGGTAAAAAATCTTGTTTTGATTTTAGTTAACAGGTAACCAAATCGTTACGAGAGTTTACAATGGAAAATGTAATATTACATGACTGTACACATTAATTTGGAAATTATTGCAAAAATCAAATTATTGTCAGATTTTAATGAAACTTTCAAGACTTATTCACAAATTAATTAAATTATTTTTAAAATTATTACTTTAAAAAAACTTGGTAAAAATATTTTTTTACATCTGTTACCCCAAACCTCCACGTAAATTCATGAAATTTTAAGAAATTAAATTTTTTTGCGATAAATGGTTTTATTAATTAAACGCAGGACTCACTGGGGAACGTAAATCATCTGCTCCAAGTAGTAAAATAAAAAATGCAATATAGCTATGACATTATTAAATTTGATAAGCTTTTAATTGCTTGAATAAATAATAAAAATTAAGGACATTATAGTCTGCAGAAAATAAAATTCGATTAATAGTGAAATTTTAAAAGAATTGTTTTCATTGTTTTGAATTATAATAATTCATAAAAAGTTTCAAAAACATTTTTTAAATACTTCAAAGATTTGTTGGGGTTAGTTTAAAAACTTATTAAGCGAAGATTATATTTACTAATCGAAAATTAAAAAGTTTAATACAAATCGTTCTGCTTCCTTATTTTTAAAATAATTTGTGTGTGTGTGTGTGTGTGTGTGTGTGTGTGTGTGTGTGTGTGTGTGTGTGTGTGTGTGTGTGTATTTGAAGTTTTATTATGGTAATTTCTATGTGTAAATGAAAAGGTCATGTTATTCGGAGTATCCTCCACTTACCCAAAAAACATTTGTATGCTCGTATTTTTCTCTCTGGTGTTTGAGACTTGAAACTGTCATTTGGAATTCACTCCAGGATGTAATTCCGGCCTTTCCATTAGACGACGAACAAACTTCGAGTCGGCTCACGAAAAGGTCTATAAAAAAAATTGTTTCTGAAAATTGAAGCTTATTTTAATTTTGCTTTTAAATGTTTCTTGGTTTTCTATTGGCTGAAAAATATTTCGCATCAAGGTGGAAGAAATTTCTTGAGTTTCGTTTTGGATATGCTTTTGCGTGTATGCTGAGCAAAGTTTGTAAATTCGAGTCTTTTTTAATTTTAACAAAACTCAACCAATCAGTGCTTAGCATTTCAAGTTTAAATCTGGATCTTGTTTTGTTCCCTACATGCTCTCCAGGAGATTAGAATCATCCATTCTGATGACAGGTAGGAAAGTTTCTCTGTGGTGGTTAAAGGAAAGCAGTTTCGTTGTACCAGTGAGATATATATGGAAGGTACTTCTACCGTACCCTGTAGTAAAAACGATGAGAACAATAGTTCGAGTATGTTAGTGTGAAAGAATGAAGTAGAAGACTTTCAATATGTTTTTTATACTTAATATTTTCAATTGGTTGGTTTCAAAAAAATATATAGTTTACAACTTAAAAAAAAAATCTTTCTGACAGCTATTTCATACGTCTTTGTAGTTTTGCCTTATTTCGGTGGCTGAACTCTCCAGTCTACTTTTGGTCTGAAAATTTGAGACGAGGGTGTGTTACAATTTTTAAATGATAATTTTAGATCAGTTCTCTTGTTTTTCTTGACCTTCTCACAAAGTTTCGGCTATTGTGCATTCAGGAAATGTTTATGTCTGAATGTTTTTAAATAGACTTTGGTACTATTACACTTTGGTATTTATTTTCTTTTAAACAAGAGATGTTGTTCGCTTGACCAAATTCCGAAGCCACATAAAGAGCAGACAGAACAACACGATTTCGAATAGCGCTATGTAGATTCCAGCTTCTAGATTGCCTAATTGTAATACGTTCTCAATTACATGCTTGATTTGCCTCTATTGCCCTAAATATAAGACATTCATAAGTTTCATACTTGTTAGGCTACGTTACCGAATATATATATATATATATATATGTGTGTGTGTGTGTATTGGTGTAAAATATTCTGTACAATAAAGACGGAACCTGATGATGGCTTGCCTGAAATATGCCGATATTTCCGATTTACTAAGAAATAACGTGTCTGCCTAAAATTTTTCTTATATTTGCTCTATATATATTTATGTACATATATATTTAGAGCTCGCTTAGAGAGTTATCTATCTATCGATATATATATATATATATATAGAGAGAGAGAGAGGGGGGGGGGAGAGAGAGAGAGAGAAAACATGCTTTTGAAAAAAAAATGCTGAGGAACCTTTCGTACAATACTTCATCGGAGGTTACCGTTGGCGACACAATAATTAACGGAAATGTAATAAATCAGTATATTGTATTTTATGAGGAGAAGCTGAACAGAAAAAAAGGCAAAGTTGAAACGCGATTAAAAAATAATTTATTTGTCAAGTTTTTATAGATAAATCATTTTTTAATATACAATAAAATGATTTATTATACTCCCGTTAATTATTGTGCTGCCAACGGTGCCTTCCGACGAAATGTTGACTGAAAGTTTCCTCGTTTTTTTCTTTTTTTTTTTTTTTTACAAAAACATGTTTCCTCAATTCATAAGTGTTTACAATTTCTGTGATGTCGAGTTTTTATTCATTTATATAGTGTATATTTAGGTAGCAAGTGTTCATCTAAACAAGTTTGTTTAAAAAGAACCGACAAGGTCTATCTGTTTAATTTCTTATTGTATTTTTCCAATTTTAAAATAAGGTATTGAGAATTGTGTTTAAAGTTGGGGATAAACTATCCAGAGTCCATATTTTGGTATTTTTGTTGAAGTTCTTTCAACTTTTGCAGTGAGAATCAAGAATGAACGTGGTGTCTGTTTTGCAGTTGGAATTTCTTTGTCTACATCCTGGTTTTCTTTGGGAAACTGGAAGTTTGAAATCGTCTTGTATAACTAGTTTATCCACTACTTTGAGAGACAATATTTAACAATTATTCAAAAATTGGGAAAATATAATAAAAAATGAATTAAATTTAGTCCGATGAAGTTCTAAAAGATGAAATGCATCACATGAAAACTTTGTCATAAATATTTCCCTATATATATATATATATATATATATATATATATATATATATAATGCACATTCAGTGCTGGTGCAAATAAAATAGTTCTCAATGTATAATAACATAGCTAAAATTTACATTAATACTGTACTATCTCCCGGTTCACACTCCACCCACGTCTATTGTACAGGTATAGAGGCTCATCCCTTGTTCCCTGTTTAGGATGTGGTTTCCGGTTTTCTCTTTTCCAATATTCTTACTTTTACGTAACCCCCTGCACACCAGTGGCCTTACCGCCTTTCTCGCGGTGATATGATTAAAAAAAAATAATAAAATAATGGGAAATTGTTTGATCAAAGATGCACTTCGCAGCCGATAGATCCAAAGCACATCAGATCTAATGATGGAAAACGCATGATGTTCGAGTAATGTAGTATACGTACTGCCAAAGCAAGTAAGATATATTTAGGCAGCGAGTATTAATTCAAACACGGTTAATTAAAAAGAATTGACAACGATTAAGGCGTTGAGTATTGTGCACGGAATTGCAGATAAACCGCCAGCGGTTCATGTTGTGTTATTGTTTTGTTCAAATATTTTTGACCATCTCGTTCATTTTTTAAGGAACCAAAGCGGTGTCTTTGTAGTAACCAGAATTGCTTTGTTAATATCCTGGAATTCGTTGAAATACGTTGGGATATGCGTTGTGGTGTAATGAATATCGGTTCGGAATGAGAAATCGGAGAACCGAGTTCGAATTTCTTTCATTCACTTACCCTTGGAAAAGTTCTTTATCCATCTCTTCTCTTCCCCCAACCCATCTATGAGTTCAGTAGCAGAAGAGTTTCAATTCTATACCCTAGGTCAGAAACCAGTCTACCGCAGAAAGAAATGGCAACCTAATGCGAAAAATCTTCTACCTAGTCACTCATGTCTCTTTCGAGATATATCACGTATGATAGTTAATTGATTGCCTAATTCGGAAAGATGGAAGTTTGAAATAGTCTACGATGTGTCTATGTGTAGCGGTTATTGAGAACCTAAAAAGATTCGACTTTTATTTCATATATACAGGGTAGTTCAAAAGTTGGTGGACAGTAATGATATGTATATTTTTAATACATACTTTAACAGCTCTGTTATACTAACTTGAGTAGTGTTCTATTAACACTGGATAAATATCTTTATATCGGTGTATACACATATGCATAGTTATATATATATATATATATATATATATATATATATATATATAAGAGTAAGAACTAATAGAATAAAAGTCCACAGTACGTAGCATTTACTTTTTGAAAGTGCACAATACAAAGTAAATATATATATATATATATATATATATATATATATATATATATATATATATATATATAATAATATTAATTTTTTTAATTAGGATCAGGTTCTTGGAATTTACCTTCCTGTTTTCCACTTCGGATTAAAGAAAAAAAAAATATATATATACTAGCAGTATATCCCGGCGTTGCTCGGGTGTAATGAAAGTTTTAAAACTAATCCATGGTCAGCCTGAAAAATATTTGTATAAAGTTTGGTGAGAATCGGATAAAAATTGTAGATTTGTATAAAGGACATACAAACAGATAAACAGACACACACACAAACATCTTGCCTTTTATATATATACTGCACTATTGTAAGAATTGCAACCTTGAAACTTCTGACTATCGTTTCTCATGTCTTTGTCTATGAGTGTATCAAATTTGATTAAAATCGGACCACTCCTTCTATAATCTGATTTTTTCGATTATCGATTTTCGATATTTGTCGGAGGTACCTCAACACAAAACCTAGCTAAGAACACTTGCAGACGCTTATAGTACAACTGTGTAAATTTTTAAGAAAATCGGAGACTACAGGTAACGGACACTCACACACACACACACACACATACGCACACACAGACAAAGTTCCATTTATAAATAAGTTTAGATATATATTATTGTAATATAATTTATTATAAGTGGTTATAAGAAAACATTTTATTATAACCACTTATAATATAATTTAATTGCCTAGCTTTAGAAAATATGAATTCTTTTACTAAACCCCTTTTTCCTTGGTTAACACATATATGTATATATATTTTTTTTTCTCTAATATTTTTTCTCTAATAATTTTTAAACTGATAACTTCCTGTAATTGGCATTTAGCTCGCTTCTACCTGAAAGGTTTAATCAAATAAACTTAAATAAAAATTTTGTTAAATCTTATATTGAAACCCATTCCTTCTCGCCTAAATACACCTCTTCAAAAAGCCCAAAATCTTAACCTTAAAAAAGTAATTTAACTGACTTAGTTGTCTATCTTTATAAAATATGAACTCCTATTCCCCCCCCCTTCTAAATATACCATTTTAACACCCTGTAACCCCGCGACTACCAGCTCTGTCCTTTTCTACTTTGTGACCGTTGTTAACCTAAACCCCCTCCACACTCTACCGCAGGGCCTTCGCCATTTGGAAAAAACAATGTCGCTGACGTGACGTAGAATCTCTATTAGAGATCCTATGTGGAAATGTACATCCGACACCTTTGAATTTTGAAAATTTTCTCTAATTTATATTGGCTCTGTATTCTTAATACATTGAGCTCTCTGCCTGCATCACTTTTTAATGTTAAAATTTTTAAATATTGATTAGGATCAGGTTCTTGGAATTTACCTTCCTACTCTTCCACTTCGGATTAACGAAAAACAAAATATATATATATATATATTAATCATTTCACCCCAAGCAAGGCAGATCTGCCGCTGGTTCGCAGGGACCTACAGAAGAGGTAAGTGATGAGAAAGGGAAACAAGTTACAGGAGAGTCAGAGACTGATTAAGAAAAGGATGGGAATACAGGTGTGAAGAGAGCTGCATGAGAGTGGAGTGGAAAGGAAGAAAAACATGATACAAGGGTTGTCAGGGAAAGAATGTGAGTCAAGAAGACAACAGATGGCAATTGATTTTGCATTTAAATTCTTGGACATTGTAGCTGTCAGGGAATCAAGTATACGAACGAGAATTCCACAGACGGCAAGTGCTAGGAAAGATAGAGTAGAAGTTGCGTTTATATTTTATTGGTAAAAAGGGTGGGACCTAGACGCTTGTCTAGTACCTCGAGTAAATCCATGCAGTGGGGGCACCAGGGAGCTAAGCTCATCAGAGCAGAAGACGTAAAAGTATTTGTAGAAGAGACAAAGGAAAGCTACATTACGTTGGTAAGAAAATGACTAGAGTTGAACTATGGCTTCTGCTCAGACGAACTTAAGTCACTGATGCCTCCTCAACAGGTGTTTACTCGTGCAACCAGACTGGCAACTGGGTCCCACCCATTCACAGTCAGGTTAGCCAAATGCAGACGACAATTCTACTCCTGCAGCTTCTACTCTCGCACTCGCTCCCGTATTTTTGCTTTCCTGACGGCTACAACCTCCAGAAATTTAAATGCAAAGTCAATACTCATCTACTAATCCCTGGACTCTAGCTCTCTCCCCAACCTTCCCTTTCTCTCCACCTATGTATCTGTCATCGCACCTGCTTTCTCAGCTTTCTATTATTCCTTTCTAACTAGTTTGTACTCCTCACTCTTTTCTAATTAATCTTTTTACATTTATGTAGCCCTCTGCACATCAGTGGCGTTTCCGCCTTTCTCGGGGTGAAATGATTTTATATATATATATATATATATATATATATATATATATATATATATATCATGTGTAAATTCAAATTTTACATTAGGGGAACAGCTATTTCAACATGCCTGCTAGACACACGCATTGTTCAACCACAGTCGGACGAAAAATGGAGAAATTCTAGTATAACGGAAATAAAGGTCCGTAAACTAAAGTAAACGAAGGGGTAAGGAAGGCTGGTCAGGAGAAGGCTGAGAAGAGAAGCGAGGGGAATGATAGTCGCATACTTCTTTTGGGAGTGGAAGGCAGCAGTTTGCGTGAGAGCTCAAGGGTAGCCGGTAGGACTAAACTTAAGTGTATCCAAATTTAAATTCTAACAAATATCTGCTCTGTAAATAAAATTTACATCGAGCTCTCCGTTGGATCAATTTTAATATTTGACCTAATTTTACTAGGATTCATTGGGATTATTTACCAATCTTCTCCTTGACTGATTTCTGCTACACACATATATATATATATATTAATTTCTCCATTATCCGACCGTAAAATGAAGCAAAAAATTAAAATCATGCGAATGTTTTTTTCAAGTAATCTAACTAAACCAATAATCCACTGCTAGGATAGCTGGCTTATTTTGTCGGGCAAGGAAGTTTTTTTTTGTTTTTTTTTCTTCGCCTGAGTCCATATACAAATCAACCATCCGACCGTGCATAGTTGTTATATCTGATCGGGCGCTTCTGCTGTTCATCTCAGGCTCCAAAGGAGAATCTGTAATGTGATCGGTCTCGACCTGGCAGCTCGACTCCAGTCACTTTCTAACCGGGTTCACTCTGTCTCTTCAACAGATATTTTCAAGGCTTCTGCTCCGACGATTTTAGGTCACTGGTGCCCCCCCCCCACCACCACTACAAGAATTTATTCAAGCAACCAGACTGGCAACAAGGTCCCAAATTTAAGGTTAAATTTACCAAATGCAACCGACACTTCTACTCCACCAGCTTCTTTTCTCGCACTTCTCGCCTGCTTTCCTAACCGCTACACCCTCCAGGAATCTAAATGCAATGTCAATTCTCATCTCTTATCCACTTGACTCCAGTCCTACCCTCGTCCTTTCTACATCACCCCGTGTTCTTTTCCTTTCTCACTCTACCTTCGCAACTGTCATCACACCTGTATTTCTATCCTTCTCTTGCTCTTTCTCGGATATCCACTGTAACTGCTTCGTCTTTCTCTTCACTCTCCTCCTGCTTAAACTTTTACTCTCATATTTAGCCCCCTGCGCATCAGTGGCGGTACCGCCTTGCTTGAGGTGAAACGATCAAAAAAAAATGGCAAGCGTTTTGAGGATTTAGAAAATTATACTCAGATTAAAAAAATTCAGTTTCAAATATCGAAGCAATGAATATGTTGAACAAATGTTTAAGTTGGTTGCTTTTTCGCTCGGTTGCCGCCATTACAAATACATCTACGTTAATCTCTCTTTGAGAGTCAGCAACAGAAAAACATGAGCCGGAAACATACAAAAACTGACATATATTTTTTTATCAGAAATAAAAATAACATAACTTTGAACAAAGCGTTTGAAAATGTTATTTAATGATATAAATGTTAAATTTCTTTCGAAAAATATTTGTTTTTCTTCATTTGTTTCCCGATAATTTAAGCATTCAAATGTTCGATATTTCGAATGACCGGAATATATTTTTCAAACCCTAACTCAAGAACAATGGATAATCGAGAAAAGTATAATATATATATATATATATATATATATTAATCATTTCACCCCAAGTGTGGCATTCCACTGCCACTATTGCGCAGGGGGTTACATAGGGAAAAGTGATGAGTGCATTTAGGTAGCGATCTCTTATTTGCATGTTTCATTAAAAGTGACAGACATGATGATATGGTTAAGTTTTTTTATAAAATTGTTCATGTGATCTTATAAGTTTTTCTTTTTCAATACATAAATTATATAAAAATTCTCTGAATATTTTATTTATCCAAGCGCTTTCGGCTATACTTTTAGTCATTATCAAGGATTAATTTTATTTTACTTCTAACTGAATATGAATAATATTTGTATATATGTGTAGAGTTATGTGCATGATTTATATTCCGAACACGGCAAGCACATTGTTGCCGTGTTCGGAATTGATATTATTAAGTGTTGGATTATTTTTAATTAATAATGCTTCCGTTGTTTTAACCTTTTTTGCATGATGCTATATTTGTATTATCAGCAAGTATGTTACAGATAGTGGTTGGTAGGTATCCATATTTGTTTAAATGAGCTCGAATTGAACCGTATTACCTTGTCTGTCATTTGTAATGAGAACTGCACATATATATGTATATTCTAAACATATACTGTTCTAAACATCGTATTTTGGCTTTAATTTCAGTGAAAATAAAAACAAAAATTGTCCAACATTTGGATATTTTTTTATTATGCTGGTTTTAAGCTTTCGGCCCAGATGAGCCATCTTCAGAGAGGTTACAGGGACGTTAACATAAAGACATCCACCATTTGCTATTCGGGGACTGTTATCGTTGCATAGCAATGTTTTATGTCAACACAAGATAAAATCATCTTTGATAGTGGATCTCTTTATGTTAACGTCAATGTAACCTCTCTGAAGATGGCTCATCTGGGCCGAAAGCTTAGAATCAGCATAATAAAAAATACCCAAATTTTAGACAATTTTTGTTTTTATTTTCACTTGAAATTAAAGCTAAAATAGGATGTTTAGAACGGCTCATGATTAAACATAATAGACATTCATTGTCTGTTATATTTAACAGTATATGTTTAGAAAATTATCTGCTGCCTCGATACAATAGTCGTAGAATTTCAAAGAAAAAAAATCTCTCTCTCTCTCTCTCTCTCTCTCTCTCTCTCTCTCTCTCTCTCTCAATATCTAGATTCCAAGATAATCCCACCAGACTTTTGACTATCAGGGCAATGCTAGTAACACAACCCGTTAAGACATTTCCCTTAAAATTTAAAAAAAAAAAACGAAAACCATACAGTATAGCTTAACACACGTACGAGAATAGCGGACAGATATGCAAAAGACTTACGCTTCACACCTGCGCATGCGCACGTGCGGACTTTGACGGCACCGAAAGGCGAAAAAGTTGCAAAGTTGTCAGATTCTCGTAAATCTACTGCAGTTTATTTCCCGCCATTCGACGTTGCTGTTCGGTGTCGACTTACTATCGGGTGGTTTTCGGCTCAGTAGTCTGGGTGTCATGTGAGTGGGAGGAACTGGGGCATTTATCAAAGAGCCAGCGAACCAGTAGTGATAGACAAATGAAGAGAATGCAAAGCAGGGAAGCCACGAGAAGGCCTGAAATAAAGAAACAACAAGAAAAAAGATGCGGTAAGTTAATGCATATCATCTGAGAAGTCAAAAGAGAAAACACAAAATACAAGTAAAAGAAGCCTGCTGAGAATACAATGGAAACCACATGGGGAACAACTGAGCATGCGTAAAGCGTAGAAAAAGAAAGAGAAACAGAAATACTCGCAAGAAGGAAAGATTAACTGTAAAACGATAAGCAAAGCGAGGACACAAAGAGATAGAGGCAGTGTTACCTATAAAAGTCCTATTAGATGTATCTTGTAAATGATACATTAAATAGTTATATTCTACCAGTAAAACTTGCCTTAATTTCTGACAACTGACAATCCTTTTCTTCCTTATTTTTAATGCATTTGTACAGTAAAGCCTATTTATAATACATTTACATAGAATTAACTCATAAATTTTCTATTCTCACCCTGACAACAAAATAAAATCTAGAATGGTTATCGGATGCTATTTAAGAGATCTCAGAATTTGTAGCCATCAATATTTACTTGATTTTGGAGATTTTTAGAAAAATCAATATCCCCCATGCAAGGTAGTAAAGCCACTAAAACACAAGAGGTTACAGGTTGTGGAAGAATTAGAAATAGAAGTATTAATGATGAAAAGACTAATCATGAATACAGTAGATAACGATTAACTATTTTTAAATTTTTGAAGAAAAAATATTTTTATATCTTCCCCTTTTCTTCTGGCATATATATATATATATATTGCCTAATCCATGGTCCTCAGTAAAAGGGGGAGCCCAAAATGTCAATTATAGGCCAGGGATACTAAAATCAAGCAGGTACAGAAATTTAAATACCTGTGAAGTGTTCTGACAGAGGACGGATAAGTGCGACACTGAGATTCGAAGGCGTATTGGCATGGCCAAGAATGCATTTCAGAAGCTGAGTACAGTATTGAGAGACATGAAAATTTCGCTGGAAGCAAAGAAAAGGGTGCTGGATTGTCATTTGATGTCTGTCTTTCAATATGGAGCGAATACTGGACAATAAAGATGAGGGAAACACTGGAAGCAACGAAATGTAGTGCTACAGAAGGATGCTGAGGATACCATAGACTGAACATGTAAGCAATGACAAGATTTTGGAGAGGATAGAAACAAAAAGCAAACTGATACTTAAAAGAAGAAGACAGCTGAAGTTTCTAGAACATGTAATGAGGAAGGAATGCTTGGAGAATCTGATACTCACGGGACGGATAGAGGGAAGCAGAGACAGGGGAAACCAACGCATGACATACTTGATGGACATGAGTAGATAGATGACAGAGCAGGGTTTGAGAGGGGTAACAGGAGAAGGGGTATTAAGAGCTACAAGGAAGATGTGGAAGGCCATGACCACCTACGTTCTGGAGGGACACGGCACACAGAGGAAGAAGAAATAATTGTAGCTATAAGGGAACTAAATGAAATCATAGGTCTGGAAAGTATGGAGCCGGAAGGGAATTCCACAAGCAATAAGTGCAAGAGAAAAACTGTTAGCATAGAATTTACGACTACGTCTAGCCAGCTCAAATGTAAATTGATGATATCTCGACACCAGCCTAGTATTGATGAGATATCGACACCAGCTTAGTATTGCGTTTAAATTCATAAAGTCTAGGTACCACTGCGAAGAGCTCACCCGAACAATTACCATGAAAATATTTATAGAAAAGACACAGAAAGACAACCTTATGGCGGTGGGTAAGTTACTGAAGCCGAGCCGCCAGATCAGAACCAATAATATTGTTGATTCTTCTTTTGATTTTATCAAGGAGCTCAAGATAAATAGCAGGGGCACTGGACCAAATGATTGAAGGCAAAGAGGATTCTCTCATATCATTAATGGATAGAAATTTAGTTTTAGAGGGAGGAGTTAAATACATTGAAAATACATTTAAGCTCCTCCAATACTCCATTGATTTCCAATGTGTTGTAGCCTGTTTGGCCCCGAAAGTAAGACATGGAAACAAGAAAGCTGGTTCAAACAGTGTATTAGAATAACAGAACATATATATATAAAAAGTAAAGTGTTAGTAGTCATCAGAGAGAAGTGTACGTCCGAACTGTATAGTTAAGCTGCGTCTCGACTGTTTCTAAACTGCTTCTCACAGAGAAAAGTTCATTCCTATAGATAGGACACCATTACACTATGCAACACAAAACAAAAATCTCATAAAATATAAAAAAATAGAATGAACCATTCAGGCATTATTCAACGAATCGTGAGACATTACTTTACCACAACCCCAACTGAGCTTAACATAAATTTTGTAACAAAAGGTTGTTACGACTTCCAAAACAATAAGAGACTTAATATAAAACAAAATAATGATATGTTAAAACTTGAAGGAGGAAATTAGCCTATTACCTATAATAATTGCCACAAGGAATACATAGGAAAAAACTCGAGACATTTAAATAAATGATTATATGGATATAAAACAACATACTCAGTGCATTACTTGCTTAATGAGTCTGGCCATACCTTCAGTTAAAAAATGCTACTTTAATTAAAAGGGAAAGCAATTACTAAGATGAAACTGTTTTGATCGCTAGATCATCTACGGAAAATTTGCATCCAAATTCTTACAGTATTTCACCTTTCTTGACAGATCTCCTATTATCATAATGTTTTTTTTTTTGTTTTTGTTTTTAATCATTTCACCTCAAGCAAGGCATTCCACTGCCACTATTGCGCAGGGGGTTACATAGAGGAAGGTGGTGAGAAAGAGTGGTTAGATATAGGAAATATCAGAAGGATGGTGATAAACGGGTAAGGATACCGAGGATGAGGGTTGGGTAGATGGGAAGAGTGTTTGAGAGAATGGATGCGAGTTAGTGTGTTAGGAGGTGTCTATTGACCTTTTTACATTTATTGGTTTCACTGTAAAAGGGTGGGACCTAGTTGCTAATCTAGTATCTCGTGTAAATTCGTACCTAGTGGGCACCAGTGGTCTAAGTTCATCGGAGCAGAAGCCGTGAAAGTATTTATAGAAGAAGCCACGTCACGCCGGTGAGAGAGTGACTGCAGCCGGCCTGCCAGGTCAGTATCGATCACATTACAGACACTCCGTTGTATTTTGTCAAGAACCCCGAGGAGAATGTGAGATAAATAATAAATAATAAAAGTGTTAAAATCAAACAAAAAGTATAAAGGAACTTACTGAAATCAGTTAGACCAGATACCCAGATACGTCAATTATTCTAAAATTTAATTTTTTAATGTCAGCATTCAAACAACTTCAGCGTTGTTATATATGCCTATCCTCTTCCAGCACGCACGCAACACGCACACACACACACACACATATATATATATATATATATATATATATATATATAATTCCTCACGAAAAATATTATTTGAATCTGGTGAAGTCCTTCTAGAAAAAGCAATTCGTTACACAGAATTTTTCAATTTTATAATTCATTTGCATATATATGGAAAGTCTGTTTATCTTTTTTATATATACATATAGTTAAACAGTACATTATAATTTTCATTGGCAGTAATCGTTTCGAAAATATCTATCTTCCGGCAGGAATCGAACCTGCAAACTCCCACACGAGAGAGATGCCATATTTAGATCAGACGTCTCATTACCAATCGACCCACGGAAGGATTCATGGAAGACAAAATTCAATTTCACCTTTATTTAGGCATTCTCCTGATTTACATCCAACGTTTAATATCTGCTTAATCTCCGAATGTAAACAACAGAATTCGAATCTCAAACATATAATACACTTAGATTGTTACTAACATTACACTACTTTCTAGCCATTTCTCGGCTAGGAACAAGAAATTGGAGAGCCGAGTTCGAATTCCAGTTGAATTCCATGCTTTCTCTTACGCGCAAATACACTCTGGAATAGTATTAATTCGTCGTTTCTCCCTCCAGCTATGAGTTAAATAGCAGCGCAAATTGTGTTCTATAGCCTTCGCTGGCATCCAGTCTACCGCAGAAAGCAATGGCAACCTACTGCGGGAAGATCTTCTGCCCAGTCAGTCATGTGTCTTCCAAGATATGATCGTCCAAGCGTGTATCACGTATGGTACTTAACTGACCATTAAATATCCCTTTCTTCTTGGCTTTTAGTGCTTTTCTACTGTAAAAGCATTTAGAACGCATTTTTTTATACAACAGATAACTCAACTTCATCATTAACATTTGCATTAAGTCCTCACTACTTACATTGTATTATTTCTTAATTTTCAATGCAAAATCATTTATAATACAGTAAAATCATCTATAATACATTTACGCTAAACATATTTTATCACTGACTCTAAGACTATTAAGCATAGGTTTGGCTTACACAAATCATCCAAGCAGACGTAGTTTTGATTTGAACAAGAGTCAAAAGAAAATACGTAGATACAGCAAACAGGTGGTTCCCTTGCACGGGAATACAGTTGGCGTATACTTGACTCAAACTCACATGCCGGATAAGTGGTCTAACTTCAAGGTCAACATATATTTTCCTGACCAATGTTTTTTTTCTTTTTCTCTTTTTGAGTTAGCGGATTTTATGAAATATCAACATAACATTTTTTGTATCGTTTCACCCTAAGCAAGGCGGTAACACCAATGATGCGCAGGGTGCTACATAAGAGAAAAAGATTAGATAAGAGTAGAGTAAAGAGAAAGACTAACCAGTTACAGAGGCTGTCAGAGAAAGGAGCAAGAGAAGGATAGGAATACAGGTTTGATAACAGTTGCAAAGGTAGAGAGAAAGGAAAAGATATACAGGGTGATGTAGAAAGAACTAGAGTAAAGTGGTTAAGAGATGGGTATTGACATTTCATTTGAATTCCTGAAGGTTGTAGCCGTCAGGAAAGCAAGAATATGGAAGAGAGTTCCACAGGTGGGAAGTGCGAGAAAAGAAGCTGATAGAGTAGAATTGTCGGCTGCATTTGGTTGATCTGTGAATTGATGGGACCCCGTTGCCAGTCTGGTTGCACAAGTAAACTCATGTGGTAGAGGCACCAGTGACTTAAGTTCGTAGGAGCAGAAGCCATGAAAATATTGATAGAACAGACCGAGAAAAGTCACATTCCGAGAAAGTGACTGGAGTCGAGCCACCAAGTCAGTACCTATCACATTACTTGTTATCTTTTAGAGCCTGTCGAGAACAATTAGATGAACAGCTGGGGCGCCTGACCATATACGACAGCAGTATTCCATGCACGGACGAATAGTTGATTTGTATATGTGCAAGATGGATTCAGACGGATGTGCAAGATGGATTCAGGCGGAAAAACCTTCCTAGCCCAACACTGATTCAACCTTCCTAGCAGTGGATTTAGCTATTGACTCAATGTAATGGTTCCACTTGAGATCGGAAGAGAGGGTAAGGCTGGGCAGGCGCAGTGTATTGCTCTCAGAGAGACTCGCTTGGTCCATGCTTATGGGAGGCAGAAGGGGTTGCCTGTGATGATTGACAAACATCAGTTTCGTCTTAGACGCATTGAAATTTACAAGCCACTTCTTTCCCCATTCTACTCAAGATCAGCAGCGAGGTTATGTTTGTCCGCCTCTGTGTAGATGCTTACTTGGCACTTGATCACGTCTGGAAGATCATTTATGAAAATAAGAAAGATCGTTGGGCCTTGGGTAGAGCCCTGAGGGACACCAGCGTTTGTACAGTAGGATGTGGAGGAGTGCCCATTCAAGACCACCTTCATTAAGCAATTAGATAGGAAAGATTGAATCAGTTCAAGCAAGCGTCCGGTGATACCATAACCCCGTAGCTTGTGTAGAAGGCCAGCGTGCTAAACCCTATCAAAAGCCTTGGAGATGTCCAGCGCAACAGCACGAACCTCACCGGACTCATCAAAGGCCTGGTATATATACTGCGTGATGGTTGGTTTATTAAATATTGAAATCTGTCTAATTTAATATGTCTGTTTTAATATTTAAAAATCTATAATTATTTACATGGTTCAGGGATAGGTAAATATTGGCTGTTTATATTTGAGTTATATATATGAAATTGTGTTGTGGTGCAATTGATATCGACTTGAAATAGCAAAATCGGTAGAGCCGAGTTCAAATTTCAGTTTAATCTGTTCACATTCACTTACACGCAAATACCCTGGGGAAAGGTATGAACCCATCTCTTCTCTTTCCAGCTATTGGTTAAATAACGGAAGAGCTTGGGTTCTGTAGCCTTGGTTGGAAACCAGTCTACTCCAGAAAGACATGGTAACCTACTTCGGGAAATCTTCTACCCAGTCAATCATGTCTCTTTCGAGATATGATCACCCAACAGTGTATCACGTATGGCACTTAACTGACTGATATCTGAGTCTGTATGCATTTTCTTAGTCCGAAGATAGGTAAATATTGATCTTTTATATTTAAATCTGTGAGCATTTCTTTGGTCCGAAAACGGATAAATTATTTAAGACGATAAGCCTTTATATTGGTTTGTGAATAGATAATTATTAGTCGTTTAGTTTTTTTGTTTTTTTTTTAGTTTATAAGTATTTAAACGGTCCAAGAAAAGGTAAATATTCGTTTATATTTCAGTCAATAAGCATTTACTAGTTAGTTGGTCCATTTTGGGTGATCTTACTATACTACATGGAATGCAGTTAGAGTTTTGAAAGGGCATCATTGGACGAGTTGAAGGACATTAGACTTTAAATTGATAAGATGATAAGTATTAAACACTTAGCAAGTACTGTGAGGGAAAAGTATCCTTAACTAAATCTTAGTTATTCTTCTTAAAATAACCTCTTTTTATTCAAAGAATCTTCTAATGACTCTGCGATATGACGAGGTCCATCAGGGTAAATGCGTACTCTCCACTCTGGTCGATAATCTGGCCACATCACACTCTGGAGAGATAGACCTCATCATTCAGATCAACCCTTAGAGAGATAGTACTTCAACAGAAAAAAAATGCGACCTAGAGTGGTTTCTCTTTGTCTTTTCTATAACTATTTTCATTGCGGTTGTTCCAATGTTGTCTCTTCCTTGGTACCTCGACTGCGTGGAGTATTCTACTAGATTGGCTACTAGATCTCATCGTTTTAGAGTTAAAATGACTAAATTTATCCATACGTTTTATTCTAATAGTTCATTTTCTATGACTTCTAACCTGTGGAACTTTCTTGCTTCTCTGCAACCTACAATGTTCAAAAATCGTCAATCGTCGTCACCTGTTTTTCTGAACCTGTCCTTTTATTGTCCATTCTCCTCAGTAAAAAGTTACTACGAACTTAAGTCACCGGTGCCTCTACCTCATTAGTTTACTCGTGCAACCAGACTGGCAACTGGGTCCCATCCATTCAAAGTTAGATCAACCAAATGCAGCCGACAATTCTACTCCATCAGCTTTTACAACGTCAATCGTCGTCACCTGTTTTTCTGAACCTGTCCTTTTGTTGTTCATTCTCTTCAGTAAAGTTTCATATTCTCTCTCCATTCCTAAAAAAAATTGCATCTTGTATTGTTTTGGGTGAAATTATAAAAGAAAAACCATGTTTATTTCTTTGACAAACTGTTGGCTTTTGGAAGGATGATGTCCAAGATAGTAACCCTATCGGTATTTATTACACTGTTAGAAAATTAATGGCCGCTTGAAGTGTTATATTTTAAAAAGATACTTTAACATAGTATTCACAGTATACATTAGGTGAATTTTGGTATACGTAATAATTAACGTGTGCTCTTAAATAATTTTTAACTTATTTTTAGACAGAAATATTCTTAAAGCATAAAAACCCTTAATTATGAAACATGACAAAACATGATCCTCGTTTACTTTTCTTGGATGAGTTCAAACTTGGGCACATTGCTTCCCAAACTTCAGCCAATATGAACAGAGCCGGGGGGGAGATGAGTCTACAAGTGATCAGACAGTACGAAGGTGGTTTTAAGAAATTCCTACTAGTGATGAGAGCCTTGAAGATGAAGAAGGTAGAGAACGGCCATGCTGTCTTGACGAACAATTGCGAGCAGTTGTTGAACAAAACCCGCATGAAAATGTCAGAAAAATGGCTCAGACGCTTGGTGTCAGCACTGCACCAGTCTCACGCCATTTGTAGAGTTTTAACAAGGTGAAAAATCTCGGTAAATGGATTTCTCATGATCTCAATAAAAATCAAAAACTTAAGCTATTTTTCAAGTATGCTTGATTTCTTCCTTGACCAAATAGTTACTTCTGATGAAAAGTGGATTTTTTATGATAACTGTCAACGATCAGGCCAATAGTTTGATTGTGATAAGTCCCCTAAACAGTTTTTTTATGATAACTGTCAACGATCAGGCCAATAGTTTGATTGTGATAAGTCCCCTAAACAGTTTTTTTATGATAACTGTCAACGATCAGGCCAATAGTTTGATTGTGATAAGTCCCCTAAACAGTTTTTTTATGATAACTGTCAACGATCAGACCAATAGTTTGATTGTGATAAGTCCCCTAAACAGTTTTTTTATGATAACTGTCAACGATCAGGCCAATAGTTTGATTGTGATAAGTCCCCTAAACAGTTTTTTTATGATAACTGTCAACGATCAGGCCAATAGTTTGATTGTGATAAGTCCCCTAAACAGTTTTTTTATGATAACTGTCAACGATCAGGCCAATAGTTTGATTGTGATAAGTCCCCTAAACAGTTTTTTTATGATAACTGTCAACGATCAGGCCAATAGTTTGATTGTGATAAGTCCCCTAAACAGTTTTTTATGATAACTGTCAACGATCAGGCCAATAGTTTGATTGTGATAAGTCCCCTAAACAGTTTTTTTTTATGATAACTGTCAACGATCAGGCCAATAGTTTGATTGTGATAAGTCCCCTAAACAGTTTTTTTATGATAACTGTCAACGATCAGGCCAATAGTTTGATTGTGATAAGTCCCCTAAACAGTTTTTTTATGATAACTGTCAACGATCAGGCCAATAGTTTGATTGTGATAAGTCCCCTAAACAGTTTTTTTATGATAACTGTCAACGATCAGGCCAATAGTTTGATTGTGATAAGTCCCCTAAACAGTTTCCAGAGCAAAAGTTGCATCGGCAATAGATTATTGTGACTGTCTGGTGGTCTGCAATTGGTGCTATCCACTAGAGATTTCTGGAATCCAATCAGAGCATTGATGCGATCACCTTGCTGAAATGCAGGCCCGCCTACAAGAAATGAGACTTTCATTGGTGAATCGACATGGTCCAATTCTGCTCAACCATAATGCGCGGCCACATTTTGCAAGAATGACGTTGCAAAAACTCACAGACTTGGGATATTAGAGTTTACCACATCCTCCATATTCTCCTGATCTTTCGCGCACTGATTATCATTTTTTAAGCACATATGCACATTTTTAAAATGTTAAAATTTAAAGGTCCAAACCAAAGGTGGAATCAGCTTTCAAAGATTTCGTTGCATCACAGCCAATAACTTTTTATCAACGAGGAATAAATAACCTCGTCGATCGATGGCAGAGCTGCATAGATGCTCAAGGTTCGTATTTTGACTAATTTCAACATTTCTACAATTGATTTTTCTAGAATAAAATAATGTTTTTGAAATCAGTCATTATTTTTGTAACAACTTAATAGCACAGATTACAATGGCATTTTACTTTTTCTTTTGTTCTTGTCTCCCGAGTCGTTCTCAGTTTCCAGCAGGCGAGTTTGAAAAATCCTTTCGATTCGGTTTTTCGTTTACGTTTTGCGATCGTTTAGGAAATATGCCTGTCTGGAAAGTGTCATAGCAGACGATGGAATATTCTAAACAGAAATCGGATTTAGAGACTTTTCTTGGTGTCTGAATAAGTCTACTGTCAAAAAAATAGGCTCACTGTGTCGTGCTAGAAAGTCTTTCTCTCTGTTACGAATATGCATTTATATTAAAAAAAATGTAATAATGTCTAAAAATTTATAGCTGATTATTATTTTTAAGCATTTAAGCACATTTTTAAATTGTAAAACTTTTAGATCAAACCAGAGGTGACTATTGAGTCCTACTTGTTATTGCAAAATAGTTTTAATTCATGAAGTAGTTGTTAAATAGAAAAATTAGAAATAGAACGTTTTGGAAGATTGTAGAATATTCCAGTAAAATCTATAGAATTTTGAATGATTCTAGAAATATGCAAATTAGGTGCTAGCCCCTATAAAACAAGGTTTTGGGAAGAGAGTAGTTAGTTGTTAAAAGGATTTGCTGATATTATCAACTCCGGCCCGATTCAGGATTTGTATATTCAGCCGAAAGAATCCCTAAGAAATGTTGCCGACCGACTAACACCTGAAAGAGAACCTCATAGAACTAAGTGGGTAAATAGACATTTTTGACTCTTTCATTGACCAAACTAATAATTATTCTTTATATACTCATTTGAGGATTTCCAAAAGTATAGCACTTAGACTACTTTGCTAGCTTAACTGGGTAAAGATACTTGACAACTTCCTTCCCTTTCGTAACACTTACCCGTTACTCTGCCAGTAGTAAACTGTTTTTTTTTCTGTGAATGCAAAAATTGAATATTTGTAAAATATTTTATTTTGGTGTTTTTGTAAATTAAATATTTGTTTGTGATTTAGCTCTAAGTTTTGATCAATGTTTTTTTTTTCTTTTGTTACAACTTAACACTTAACAATCTCCAGAAACTATTTTACAAATTTAGAAGAAAACTGATTTTCCTTCCAATCTAGAAGAATAACCGCGACCTTCTTCTTTCATGTCGTGTCACTTCAGGGCGTGGACAATCAGTTCTCTATAACTGTCCTTTGTAGTCCTAATCATTATTTGTATCATTAAAATCCCACTTAACCGCTTCTCTGCAATTCCTTGTCATAAGATATTCTTGCCTGGTATATACCGTGAGTGCCAAATTTAACAAACTCTTTTCTAACGAGTGGACTCGTACCGTAAAAAATGACGGCAAAATATTTATATCGATATGCCGTCTTAAATGACGGAAGCGTATATATTGATGGACATACTATTGAACATCTTACTTTAAGATGAAAGCAAAACTAATAATAATCCCCCCTCCACTAAGCGTGACAGGATATATACATATATATTCTGTGCCAAGGAGAATAATTAGAAATTCTGACATACCCAAATAAAGACGAACTGTTAAATGAAAGAACAGACATTATGACTAAATGCATCCACACTAAGAAATAACATTTAGGGTCATACAACCGTGGATGAAAACGTTATAATTCATTTGAATGTAAACAATGTGCGTTCATAAATTCTCTGCCACGTGAACGTTCAAATAAAACACCGTTACAACAGTGTTCTTAAAAAGAAAAACGGTAAAAGGTAAAATCAGTTATTAAAAATCGCCTGAAGATACCACTCATAGTAGAAACCTGGGTAGCGAAATAACTTGTTTAAAAATGGAAAATATTCGAAAGTTCTAGAATATAATTGTATAGAACACTTTTTAATACAAATGTGTACTGATCTAAACCTATTAGGACCAAAAACTAAATATTAAAAATCAATATATATATATATATATATATATATATATTAGAACATGTCCAAACTACAATCTACTACAAAAGTGTACATTTTATTTCGACATTAAAAGAACAATGTCTCAACATGTAGTAAATGTTATTTTAAAAAATAACGTTTAAAACCTGATGCGACATTGTTCTTTCAATGTTGAAATAAAATGTACACTTTTGTAGTAGATTGTAGTTTGGAAATGTTCTAAAGTATAATTTATAATAGATATTTTCTTCATTACTTATTCATTTGTATATATATATATATATATATATATATATATATATATATATATATATATACAATTAGAAAACGATTTTTATAATAGAGAATATATATATATATATTCTTCTCTACCCGAAGACATAATTATTGCAAAAAATACGGCAATGTTAAAGAGCAAACACGCGGCAAGGGCTTTCATAATTGTGAGTAAATTTTAATAACTGGTAGTAAAGAGAATTAACTGAGCCGACCCTGCCTCGCTATTCTCTCTTTCCATGAACGTGACAGCATATATATATATATATATATATATATATATATATATATATATTTATATATATACAAATAAATACACAGAGGTCTTTGTTATAGTAGGTAGAATTTTATATAGCAGAGATTTTAGCTGTCAATTCCTAAGTAGAAATTGGCTTTTTCTTTCCATTTTCTTTGGACCTGAAAACCATGTATAACATACTTAGTGAAATTGGGGCACCTCGACGTTGTTTAATGATTAGCAAGCTCGTCTCACGGGAACAATTACGACTGAGTAGTAGGTTCGATTCTCGCTGGGTGCCCCATACTTTCAACATTGTGACACATCTAAGCTACGCTTAGAAAATCACCATTCTTAGTAAATGTTTGTCGGAACAAGGCTTAGGGGAAATAACCGACAGACAAAATTTATGAAAAACTACAAGGAAGGGCAGTTTTGGAGACCTATGATAGGCTATGTTCTGAGGGAACAAGGTACATAAAAAAGAAGAATTGTTCACATATGGTATTCTCAGTTTCTTTCTATAGAACTACTTTTCTGTTGCCCCATGTCTCCTTTTCATCTTTCAGGAAATTGTCCATTACTCACGGCCAAATAGTAGAACTGATATTTCGTAAGAATTGAGCACTAAGTGAATTTTCCGGTTTCTTAATACTTTATATAGCTTTAGGAAAGCATTTTTTGCTTCGGGCCTCTGTTTAGCATTTACCATCGTCTGCTTTGACACTTCCCAGACAGCCATCTTTCCCAAGCGATCGCAATACGCAAACGAAAGACCAAATCGAAACGATTTTTCAAACTCGCCCGCTGGAAACTGAGAACGACACGTGAGGCAAGGACAAAAAAAAAAGTAAAATGCTATTGTAATCTAACTCTTCTAAATATCAACGTATCTGGGAGATCATCCTTCCAAGCGCCATCAGCCTGTAAGTGAAATAAGCGGAGTTTTATCATTTCACCCCAAGCAATGCGATAATGCCACTAAGATTCAAGCTGTTACTTGGATCATAAAAGAATATGAAATGGTCCTAGGCATGAAAGTAAACTGTATCCAGCACAAAAGCCTCGGGTTGGGAGGTTGGGAGGAGCATGGAACCACCTCTTAATTGATGTTGTTCTAAGATCCACCCTGACCCGGAGTGGTAGCACCTGTTAGACTCCCAGCTATGGGCAAATAGTTAACTCCCCACACTGGGAGAAAAACACTATGGAAGTATAAAAATACACTTTTATAGAAATATATACATAAAAATAGACTTTTATAGAAAAATATACATTTTTTAAGAAAACCATAACATATTTTTGAAGGAAAAAAAAATTATTCTCAGTAAAACATTTTTGAATACAAAACTAGAAGACATTTTCTGTTTTCTAAAATAAGAAACAATAAAAACAAAAAAATGTTCATTACAATTTGACTATATCAACCTCCTCACTATAACAGAACATTTAAAAAAATCCCTTAAACCCCCACTTTTTGGCATTAAATAAACCACAGAGGTTGATATGCCATTAAACAAAACTCAAACTCAAACTCAAATTATATGAAAACTTTAGTGAGAAGAAAGAACAATAAAAAGACAGGATTCAGTAATTTACACTGATCAATCAGTTTCTATTTCAAACTTAAGTAAAGGAAACCTATTTTGTCCGTTGTTAATTCAGTTTCTATTTCTAAAGAAAGAACGGAAGACAGCTACTTCAGAACCCAGATATTCGGACCATCTTCTAAAGGAAACTGTTGTAACGAATAGAATTAATGATGTGTCTGGAAATTTATTTCTTGGTATTTTCTAGAATCACATCATATTCTCTATCCTAAAAAAACTCTTAATACGTCCTAGTTTTTCTTTTTAAAAAAACATATTTACTGCAAAGTAGAGAGGTACGAAGCAAAGCTCACGAAACCGTCTTGCTGTTCAATCTTATAAATGTTACTGAATCCTGGATTGTATATCGGTGTCACCTGCACCTACTCGAACTCTTATTGGAGCAACTGGGTTACAGGAAGTTTTTATAAGCGCCTCGTTCAAGAGTCATTTTTCACATCGCCGCGAGATCAACATTCGAAGAAAGCCCCCAATGTCACAGACCCTTATACTGACGAGGTTCAGGAGTAAATAAATAATAATTTTACATACGAAAGATTTAGTAAAGCAATTGTATTAATCTTTACTTAGACGTGTGTTGTGGTGCAATGGATATAGGCTCAAATATGATATTCCATTTATATAGTAATACGAGATGTGTTCATTTATTAATATTAAATAACTAGCAGTATAGCCCGGCGTTGCTCGGGTGTAATGAAAGCTTTAAAACTAATTCATGGTCCTGGAGCTCAGACTCTTTGGACGTTGGCACGAAAAACTAAACAGCAATAGTTGTTTCCAGTTAAAGCGAAACCGTAGACTGAAAGAAAAATGAATGGATGTAAGTCAAATTTTGATTTCCTGGTATCGATATCAAATAAGTTTTTTTCGTCGTAAACTGAATTTTGAATGCTAAATAAGTCCTCTGAGTAAATGGTATCATGGCTGAAACTAAGAACTACAATTATAACCTACTTAGAGCCAAATCCGAAGCAAAAACTAAAATAAAAGGACTGAAAAAATACAGATATACAGGCAGATAAACAGACACACACACAAACATCTTGCTTTAATATATATATCTCTCTCTCTCTATATATATATATATATAATCGATTTTCTGCACTATTGTAAGAATTGCAACCTTGAAACTTCTGAATATCGTTTCTTATGTCTTTGTCTTTGAGTGTATCAAATTTTATTAAAATCAGACGATTCCTTCTATAACCCGATTTTTCGATTATCGATTTTCGATATTTATCTGGGCTACCTCGACACAAAACCTAGCTAAGAACACTCGCAGACGCTTATAGTACAACTGTAAATTTTCAAGAAAATCGGTTCAGCCGTTTCGGAGTCTATAGGTAACGGACACACACACACACACACACAGACACACACACACACAGAGAAAGTTCCATTTATAAATAAGTTTAGATGTCATCTTTTGTCATGACGTTTATCGTTGTAAAGACGAATCACTCAGTCAGTTAAATCATTATTCAAGCAAAATTATATGATCACTTCTATTGTGAAGTTATTTAAATAGGGCCATGTTTTCATTAGCTTCTGCGGACCTGAGTTACAATTACAAGGAAAAAATGCATAATCTGGCGTGATCAACAGTTTAAACAAGGCCAGCACGCTCAAACCCTCAGTCACAATGACTTCTGACTTCATGTTAATACAAACATCGACGAACAAATCTGCCTACCCAGTTTCACACACAAGGATAGGGCCAACCCGTGGTATAGTTTCCAGGCACTTTTCAAAGATGGTGCAGGCTGGGATCGCTACCCGATAGCATTAAGATATCACGTCCTAATAATTCGAACATAAGGGTATTCGAACCCGGGTCTTATTGTCGCTTACGCACCCAGTAGATAGATAGATAGATAGATAGATAGATAGATAGATAGATAGATAGATATGAACACATATAGATAGATAGATAGATAGATATGAACACATATAGATAGATAGATAGATAGATATGAACACATATAGATAGATAGATAGATAGATAGATGAACACATATAGATAGATAGATAGATAGATAGATAGATAGATAGATATGAACACATATAGATAGATAGATAGATAGATAGATAGATAGATAGATAGAACATATAGATAGATAGATAGATAGATAGATAGATATAAACATATAGATAGATAGATAGATAGATAGATAGATAGATAGAATACATATAGATAGATAGATAGATAGATATGAATACATATAGATAGATAGATAGATAGATATGAATACATATAGATAGATAGATAGATAGATATGAACACATATAGATAGATAGATAGATAGATATGAACACATATAGATAGATAGATAGATAGATATGAACACATATAGATAGATAGATAGATAGATATGAACACATATAGATAGATAGATAGATAGATATGAACACATATAGATAGATAGATAGATAGATATGAACACATATAGATAGATAGATAGATAGATATAACACATATAGATAGATAGATAGATAGATAGATAGATAGATTATTGAAATTGAACTTGTGCCCGAGTACGGTCACTTCTATCCCTTTTTCATAAGATCACTAGCCGCCTATGACGTTTCTGGTGACTCATCAAGTGACCGACACCTGAAGGAACAGATTTTAAAAAAGAATAACTTTTGCTGCATTGGTGCGATGCAGCTGTGACTTATAATGCCGAGTAAGTCCACTCGCCAACCGCGCATTTTTTAAGATACATACGTACGTGCCTATATACATGGTATCTGTTTTTGATCGCTTGAGCGATACTTAAATATGGGCGGCGCAAATGTGGCTATTTGTAATGCTGGAAATTTACACTCTTTTACTCAAATTTGACAACGTTAGGCGCTTCTCGCGGTAGGTGTCGCACTAATATTTTGGTAAACTTTCATATAACACTTTAGTCCACCAAGTGAGGTACAATCTTTTCTGTACTCAGTGCAAGTAAACATGCAACACATACACATACATACGTATTAGCAAACTTAGATAGATAGATAGATAGATAGATAGATAGATAACATCCAAACAAGAGAAAGAAAAAGTGGATTTTTTTTTATTGACAACGCGTCTCACCTTCGTTAGGAGGTAGGTAGGTTAGAATAAAACTAAAAATGAGTGTGTGTGTGTGTGTGTGTGTGTGTGTGTGTGTGCTTGCATGCGTGTTTGAAGATGATGAGATGAAGTGAAAAACTTATTAACGACGCATTTTGCCAAGAGTTCAAGTAATCTTTGACTTCCTCAGGTTAGCTGAGGAAGCCATTATCTTCACTTTTATTTCGGATACTATTATACATACTACAAATATATATACACACACACACACACACACACACACACACACACACATATATATATATATATATATATATATATATATTCCGACTTTAAAATCTTTTTTCTGTGTTTCAACTTAAACGAAAGTATAATATGTAATAGGCATAAATCTTATTGTCAATTTTGTTATCTTTTTATTCCTCAAATTTTATTCAGTCAGTTACTCGCATACATGATGCACACTTGGACAACCATGTCTCTTTCATGACATGACTGACGAGGCAGAAGATTTTTCCGTAGTTGATTGCTATTACGTTCTACGGTAGACTGGTTGCCAGTCAAGGCTATAGAACCCAAACTTTCTCAAAGGTATTCGTGCGTTAAGTGACTGAAACGAATTCGACTCGAATTCGAACTCGGCTCTCCGATATCTCATTCCGAGCTGATATCCATTGCACTATGACGTACATCCTCAAATTTCATTAAATTAGCCAATTTAACCATACTTCTTTGTTTATATATATATGAAACCACATATTAGGATCTTGAATAAGTTCTCGTTGATTTTTTCATGAAAAGTATTGATTTATTTACAAAAATTAGTTAGAAATGAGATGAGCCTTTCCACCTGTTCAATAGACGTGGGTGGATAAACTATACCCAGCTGATCCTACTAAATGCTGAGCAGAAAGTTCGAACCATGGCTTTGCCGCCGATGCTGATGCATCGCTGGGCTCACCCAACGATATTCTATGCTTAGGGTTACCGGAGAGTATACACTTTTCATCACCAGTCAAGATACGATGCCAAAAACTTTTTTCTTTCTGTCGTTGAAGCAGCTGTTCACACGGGACAAGACACCGTTTGATTTCTCTCGGCTTCAATTCGTACGGCACCTAATGTCCTTGCTTTTCAATCATTCCAAATGCCTTCAAACTTTTAGAAATTCTTGTGTGATCAATTTCTAATGATTCTGCAAGTTCAACTTGTACTTGACATGTGTCTTCATGAAATACTACTTCCAATTCTTCGTCTTCAAACTTTTTCAGTGCACCAGAACATTCTTTATCTTCAGCATCAAAATCATTATTAAATTATTATTAAACCCATCTCTGCATGCTGCTTGCGACAAAAAATGGTCGCCGTAAGCCTCAACAAGAATCCTGCATGCTTCAGCTGTGGATTTCTTTTGAATAAAGTGATGCAGTAAAATTCCCCGCAAATACACTTTCTTGAGCACGAAATCCGACATGTTTAACACTGTGAAAAATTAACTTATTTACACTTCGGCTGAATGACATACACAGAATTTCAAGCTTACTTATAGTACTTCTTTATAGATGCGTTACCATCTAAAACTATATGCACACAATGCTTGGAACGCCAACTGTTGGAAAATAGTGAGAACTTATCCAAGATCTTTAAGCGGCTTGATGGTAAAATCCCAAAGGAGATTTTTAAAAAATCAAAACTCCCGCGATCGTATGGTCATTTCAACGGGTGAAATTAACCCCGTGTCGTCGGCGATTGTAATCATGATTCCAATCGCTGACAATACAAGGTTAGTTTCACTTGTTGAAATGGCCATAAGATCTCGGGAATTTTGAATTTATATAGATAGATAGATAGATAGATAGATAGAACGAAATAAGTAGGGTATTCCTCAATAATACGTATTCCCAATGAAATAAAATATTTCGACAAACAAATAAATTATTCATCTAAAAAAATTGTACTCTCACAATGAATAAAAAAGCTATTTATAGAAAGAGGACACAAAGTCTTTTCCCTAATGAATTGATTCAAGAAAAAAAAATGAATTCCACTAGAGAAACAATGTCATTGAAAAAAAGATGACGATAATCAAGAATCATCATCGTGAAGTGTCTTTGTTAGCGAAGAATCAGAAACATTGTATAAGGCCTCCTCGACAAAAAAATCTTTCCTAATTTACTGACGCACAAGAGAGCAGTGAGGGTCCATATGGTATCAATATGTTTCTCTAAATTCCCGAGTAACATAGGTTAAGGACAGAATCCTTTAAAGTAATATCTACTTCCCGCCATTTACTGTTTACACAAGGTACTAAGAAGGATCAACATGGAACAGCAGGTTTGAGAGGGTCTCAAGTACTTTGGCGAGGGAAGCGACATGAAAAGCGAAGGAAAATGATAAAGTAACACTATTGTGGAACATCATTGTAAGAGAAAGATAGCATATACACACAAAGTGAGAGAAAACACACACACACACACATATATATATATAAGTGGTTTAAACTAAAGGTTATTTATTCCACAGATTAATATTTACTTTAAAAAATGCTCTATACAGAAGTAGAGAATAGATATATAGTTATTATTATTATTATTATTATTATTATTATTATTATTATTATTATTATTATTATTATTATTATGTCATTTTTCATCATATTTCGATTTCTGCTATGGTCGCACTACTAACCAAGTCTGCGGGAAGACCTAAGGCAGGTCGTGGCGTGTTGTTATGGCTCCATTTCATGTTTTTTCTATCCTCCCTATCATCCTTAGCGTTACATAGACAAAGTTTTCCTTAGTGTGTGGGTTGTACTTAATAAGACAATGTTTTTTGCATATCTCTTAAGCTGGGGTTTCCAGGAATATTATTAATATTATTATCAATATTATTATTATTATTATTATTATTATTATTATTATTATTATCAATGTTATTATATCATACTGCAACTCAAAAGCTATTAAGTTTCGGTGTTCAATACACCATCATCAGGCAGTCAATTATGGTTAATTTACTAGACCATATACATATATTGATAAGGAGACTTAAAATAACAAAATTAAACTAAAAATAAAATTGCTAATATATTAGATGATTATAGTGAGTGGGAGGTTATTATATTTTAAAAGAATTGTGTGTGAGGACGCATGAATATAGGGACAAAGTGAAGCAGCATAAACTAGACATGACGTGTCAAAAATTAAAAAATATTCATGGGAAGTTTTTTCAGAGGATGAAAAGAGTTCCCAATTTTCATACATATTTCCCCTAATATATATATATATATATATTCTTCATTTGTAAACGAGTTATTATGCGACCTAGGTTTCTACCACGTGGTAGAAACCTAGGTCGCGTAATAACTCGTTTACAAATGAAGAATATTCAAAGGTTCTACAATATAATTGCATTGAACGATTTTTAATACATATGTGTACTGGTCTAATTTTATTATGACAAAAACTAAGTCATTAATCAATCAATCAATATATATATATATATATATATATATATATACACCGAAACATTATAGCTATTGAATTGCAGTATGCTATTATCATTACTATAATAGTAATAATTACTATATATCTATGCTTTACTTTTGTATTGAGCAATTTTATAATAGTAAATATCTAACTGTGGAACGTACTGCCATTAGTAACCATTGTGCGTGTGCGTGTGTGTATGTGTATGTGTATGTGTGTGTGTGTGTGTGTGTGTGTGTGTGTGTGTGTGTGTGGTAATATTTTTATCATAAGTTTATAATAAAAACACAGTTTACTTCAACACAAGCGCCCTTATGTTTCGTTACTATCTTATTAGCACCTCGTCGGGCACCTCATGACTGTCCGACTTGGTATAATTTTCAACAAAAAACGCGAATTTGACCTTGCATGAAAAATAAGCAGCCAGGGGATATTGCTGACTACTGAGACGTTATTATCAGCGTCACTTTCGGTAAAACAGCCTGCCGCGGCCCGTCGGGCAGGATTAAAATGTAATATCTGTTCTCAGATACTCACTTTCTGCTCGCCGGCCGCTTGTAGCACTCGCCACCTGGTGGTGAGCGTGTAGGTTTAGAAGCAATGATCAGCTAAGCCTAGCTTTTGACAAGCAATGACCAGCTAAGAGCAAGTTTGAACAGGTTAAGAGACTCATCCCTTGTTCCCTGTTTAGGATGTGGTTTCCGGCTTTCTTTTTCCAATCTTTTCACTATTACGTAGCCCCCTGCACATCAGTGGCGTTACCGCCTTGCTCGGGGTGATACGATTAAAAAAAAAAAGGTGTTTGATTTTAATGAAACTTTCAGAACTTAATCACAAATAAATGAAATTATATATGCAATTATTATTTTTTAGAAAATCTTGGTAAAATATTTTTACTTCTGTTTAAATCAAAGTAGATATATCTACTCCAATTGATAGATATATCTATCAATTAGATCTATCAATTGGAGTAGATAGATCTATCTATCGCCCGGTTCACACTCCACCCACGTCTATTGAACAGGTTAAGAGACTCATCCCTTGTTCCCTGTTTAGGATGTGGTTTCCGGCTTTCCCTTTTCCAATCTTCTCACTTTGTTTTTTTTATCAATTGGAGTAGATAGATCTATCTATCGCCCGGTTCATACTCCACCCACGTCTATTGAACAGGTTAAGAGGCTCATCCCTTGTTCCCTGCTTAGGATATGGTTTCCGGCTTTCCCTTTTCCAATCTTCTCACTTTGTTTTTTTTTTTTTCAATTGGAGTAGATAGATCTATCTATCGCCCGGTTCACACTCCACCCACGTCTATTGAACAGGTTAAGAGGCCCATCCCTTGTTCCCTGTTTAGGATGTGGTTTCCGGCTTTCTTTTTTCCAATCTTTTCACTATTACGTAGCCCCCTGCACATCAGTGGCGTTACCGCCTTGCTCGGGGTGATACGATTAAAAAATGTTTGATTTTAATGAAACTTTCAGAACTTAATCACAAATAAATGAAATTATTTATGCAATTATTATTTTTTAGAAAATCTTGGTAAAATATTTTTACTTCTGTTACCCCTCCCTCCAATTAATTGCATAAAACTTCTAGGAATACATTATCTATGTCAACTTTTTATTTATTAGTTAAATGCAAGACTCATTGGGGAATGTTAATCATGTCATTTATTTTTATTATTGATTAAAAAAAATCGGAAGCTGGGTAATCTTTGACCAATGGCCTGAGCATACGTGTGGACGTTAAAAACCGACTTTGTGTCGCAACTCACTCCACTGGAGTAGGGTATATCCCGACTAGATTTTGTCCAGCTTTGACAAGCTATGATCAGCTAAAACTAGCTTTTTACCCAGTTACCGTGTAAGCGGGGGTTGGGTAATCTACGAGTATGCACTCAGGTTCCCCACGTTAAGAACCAACATTGTGTCACAGCACACTCCAGTGGGGAGAGGACGGTAAATCCCGACAAGTAATGACCAGCTTTGTCAAGGTATGACCAGCTAAGTCAAGCTTTGTACTTAGTTACCGCATAGGCAAGGGCTGGGTAATCTTTGACCATTAAACCGGGCGTTCGCACCCGGGGTCACTATATTAAAAAATCCGACCTTGCGTCACATCTCACCTCAGAGGGGGAGGATGGTTAAATAATCCTTTCGCGGCCCGTCGGACAAAATCAAAATGTAGTATCTGTTATCAGATACTCACTACCTGCTCACCTGAAGTGGTGGGTCGGTAGGTTTGGAAGCAATGACCTTCTTTGACAAGCATTAACCAGCTAAGACAAGCTTTTTACCCAGTTACTGTTGGGGCTCGGTAATCTTTGACAAGTGACCCGAGCGTTCGCGCCTGGGGCCCCCACTTTTGAAATCCTACCTTGTGATACATCTTGACTCAGTGGGGGGGATAGGTAAATACCCTTCCGTTGCCTGGCGGGCAGGATCAAAGTGCAATATCTGTTGTCAGATACTCATTTCCTGCTCGCCGGCTACCTGAAACGATCCCCAACTGGTGACGGGTGGGTAGGATTGGAAGCAATCACTAGCAAAAACTAACTTTCGACCAACTAAGACTAGCTTTTGGCCCTCTAAAACCAACTTTGTACTCAGGTAAGCGTGGTCTGTGTAATCTTTGAACAGTGGCCTGAACATGTGTGTTCAGGTTACCCACCTTAAAAACCGACCTTGTATCACAACTCGCTGCAATGGGAGAGTAGGTTAAACCTCGACTAGCTTTTTACCAGTTAAAACTAGCTTTTGACCAGCTAAAACTAGCTTTGAACAGCTAAGACTTGCTTTGTGAACAGTTACCGCGGTGCGGGTATAATCTTTGACCGGTAGCCCCTACTTTAAAAACCGACATTGCGCCCGGGGCTCCTACATTAAAAACTGACCTTGTGTCACATCTAACATCTAACTGAGGGAGGATGGGCAAAAAATATTCTTCCGCGGCTCGGGGAGTAAGATCAACGTGTAGTATCTGTTCTCAGATACTCACTTTTCACTCTCCGACAACCTCCAGCTAGACGTACGCTTCGTTTGCAATCCCGCTACCCGTGGTTGATTCCAGGAGCGCATTACGTTTTAGTTAGCAGCCTGTCCCGCTTTAGGTTTGACTCTGTTTCGAAGGCGGGACGGTATTTCCGTTGAGATGCCGTTACCCACGGTTGATCCGGCAAAGGAGACGACAACTGTTCAAGTCCAGTTGCGTGGCTTTCGCAAGTGCTAGCTCGCAGCGATCCCGTCTAACTGCGGATCTTATAAAGGAAGCAAAACACGAACCAGCCCACGGCCGCAGCGCACACGTGCTAGCTCGCCCACCTGTATAGGTATGTACACGTGCTAGGACGGAAATTAACCCATCTCCCTACGTTCAATTGCGGCCGTGACTCGACCTTAACGTTCCAGTTTGCGCCGTTTTTGCCAGACGCTGACGACTTTCCGCTTGAGCCGTTCCCGCCTTCCAACTACGACTGGGCCGTACATGCGACGTTTCTGCTGGCCGGTGACGTTTCAGGCTGTGTCGATCCTACCAGACGTTGATGACTTTCTAGCCTGTGCTTTTGATACTAGTTTCTGTCGACTCAACCTCAATATTCCCGCCTGAACAGATCCTGCCGACCGCTGCCGACGTTCCAGCCCTTTTCTGGTTTTTCCTACTTTTCACCGTCAATTTTATCACAATAAAATTGACATTGTAACTCAATTTTCGCTTCCGTCTCTTCATTGTCTTTTCTGTTTTTACACATACAAAAGTTTGCGGGGTAGAGACCCATTCCTATACTCGGCCTCCGCAACAAGCTCTTGTGTTGCAGTGAACTATGTTTTTATTACAACAAAAAAATATTACCATGTATAATGACCTACTACGTAGCGAGCACTCTGAATAAAGTGGCTGCCAACCCATTAGGCTGTACTACTTCTAATATATATATATATATATATATATAGAGAGAGAGAGAGAGAGAGAGAGAGATGTTTGTTGTTAAGTATAAATATATATATGTGCGTGTGTGTGTGTTCTCTATTATAAACATTGATGTATATATATATATATATATATATATATATATAAACTTATTTATAACTGGAACTTTGTGTGTGTGTGTGTGTCCGTTACCTATAGACTCCGAAATGGCTGAACTGATTTTCTTGAAAACTTACACAGTTGTACTATAAGCGTCTGCGAGTGTTTTTTGCTAGGTTTTGTGTCGAGGTACCTCCGATAAATATCTTAAAAATAGACGTTAATTGAAAATCAAAATTTTCTTGTGACGTAAATTTCTTAGTTCTTAACCGTCTTTTATTACTTTTTTTATTTTTCATTTGGAAAAAGTGTTAGTTGCTGAGGATATGCGAAATCTCTCTTAGGGATTTCATGTTGAAATGATCATACAACAACAATTTTGAACATTGAAAACTTATTTTATATATATATATATATATATATATATATATATATATATACACACACACACACAACTATGTTTATAATAGAGAACATATATATATATATATATATAAACTTACTTAACGAGAAACACCCATGACGAGTGAGAACATCATAACTGTGTCCTTACGAAACTTCGAAGTCGAAATGAATCTGCTCTGTTAAAGAGACAAACTATTTATACTTATCGATGCTCTATCTACACACCGATATCGAGCACTTTACGATAAAAGCATGGCTTGCCAAAATACATTTTATCCACTGAAAAACAACCTTGGCCCTTGGCGCCAAATACAAGTACTATCACAATTAAACACTATATATATATATATATATATATATATCATCAAATTTTATTTTTAATGGATTAAAATAGATGCTAAGTTTTTGTCTTTAATAGTGTGTAATACAAATGTTAATCCAAAGAATGCTGAGAATAACATGGTCCGAACATGTGAACAACGACGAAGTTTTAGTGAAAATAAAAACAAAATGTAGAACTCTACTTAACATCAGGAATATACAGTTGAGATTTCTAGAGCACACTATGAGGAAAGAGGACTGGGAAAATTTGATACTCACAGAACAGATTCAATGCAAGAAAGGCAGATATAAACCAATCATAATATAATTAGTGTGCTTGAGTAAATGAATGTCGGAACAGGGCTTGGGAGAACTAACAGAAAACTGAATTTCTTGAGATAGAAAATTGTTGGAATCCATGATCGCCCAAGTCCCGTAGGGAGCACAGCACATAATTAAAAGAAGTATTATATCTAGCAGTCTGCTCCATGATCTTAAAATAACGTCTTGAACTTAATCTACTTTTTTAGGTAGATTACTCACGGTAATCACGGTAATTACTCCAACTTAATCTACCTGAAAAGGTAGATTACCCACAGTAGATTACTCAAGGATGTGCGTTGTGGTGCAGTGGATATCGGCCCAGCACGAGAAATCGCGGAGCGGAGTTCGAATTCCAGTTGAATTCGTTCCTTTCACTTACGCGCAAATACCCTTGAGAAAGGTTTCAGTTCGTCTTTTCCCTTCAGTTATGGGTTAAATAACAGGACAGATTTGGTTCTATAGCCTTGACTGGCAACCAGTCTACTGCAGAAAGTAATAGCAACCTACTAAGGGGTAATCTTCTGCCCAGTCAGTCATGTCCCGAAAGAGACATGATCGCCCAAGCGTGTATCACTTATGGCATTTAACTGACTGACTGACTCACGGTTTACCTCTCTCGCTTTTTATTCCAAAATGACCTGTGAGTATCAAATTCACCAAGCTCTCCTTGTAATGTGTCCCGGAATTTTCAATTGTAACTTTCCGATTCTAAGTATAAAAGTTATTTTTTATATTTTCCTTAAAACTTCCACGTTTATTACATCACTCATCTACTAACCACTGGCCTCTAGCTCTCTCTCCTCCCCTGTATAACCTCCTCTTTCTCTCCGCCTATGTATCTGTCATCGCACCTGCTTTCTCAGCTTTCTATTGTTCCTTTCTAACTAGTTGGTACTCCTCACTCTTTTCTAATTAATCTTTTTACATTTATGTAACCCCCTGCACATCAGTGTCGTTTCCGCCTTGCTCGGGGTGAAATGATTAAAAAAAAAAAATTCTCCCTCCATTGTATTCTCTGCATCCTTCTTTAGTATGACAACTCTCTTGCATCAGATTTCCTCTTCATCAGATAACTTTATCACATCATAAAATCCCAAGCTAAAGAAAGTTTCGGGTTGTTGAAGTCGTTATTATAACACAATACTACAAGCTAAAAGGAACCTACTTGTCGTGTTGTTCAAGCTGTTATTATAATATCATAAATGCCCAAGCTAAAGAAATGTTCGAGTTGTTGAAAACGCCCTAATAATATCATAAATCACTAACTTAACGGCGCAGATTGTTGAAACAGTTAATTTATCATCATAAATCCCAAAGCTAAAGAAACTAATTTTAGCCGTTACTATAACATCATAAAACCTACACATAAAGAAATGTTCGGATTGTTGAAGCCGTTAATATATCATAATATCACAAGCTAAATATTTGCCCTTGTTATTGAAACTGTTATTATATTATCATAAAAGCCCAAGCGTATGAACGTTTCGGGTTGTGGAGATATTTATTATATGATCATAAAACCGGAAGCTAAAAGAACTTTCAGGTTGTCGGTGCAGTTATTAAAAGATCGTAAACACCAAAGTAAAGATAGTTTCAGATTGTAGAAGCTGTTATTACAACGTCATAAACGACAAGCTAAGAAAAGATTCCGTTTGTGGAAGCCGTTATTACAACGTCATAAACGACAAGCTAAGAAAAGATTCCGTTTGTGGAAGCCGTTATTACAACGTCATAAACGACAAGCTAAGAAAAGATTCCGTTTGTGGAAGCCGTTATTACAACGTCATAAACGACAAGCTAAGAAAAGATTCCGTTTGTGGAAGCCGTTATTACAACGTCATAAACGACAAGCTAAGAAAAGATTCCGTTTGTGGAAGCCGTTATTACAACGTCATAAACGACAAGCTAAGAAAAGATTCCGTTTGTGGAAGCCGTTATTACAACGTCATAAACGACAAGCTAAGAAAAGATTCCGTTTGTGGAAGCCGTTATTACAACGTCATAAACGACAAGCTAAGAAAAGATTCCGTTTGTGGAAGCCGTTATTACAACGTCATAAACGACAAGCTAAGAAAAGATTCCGTTTGTGGAAGCCGTTATTACAACGTCATAAACGACAAGCTAAGAAAAGATTCCGTTTGTGGAAGCCGTTATTACAACGTCATAAACGACAAGCTAAGAAAAGATTCCGTTTGTGGAAGCCGTTATTACAACGTCATAAACGACAAGCTAAGAAAAGATTCCGTTTGTGGAAGCCGTTATTACAACGTCATAAACGACAAGCTAAGAAAAGATTCCGTTTGTGGAAGCCGTTATTACAACGTCATAAACGACAAGCTAAGAAAAGATTCCGTTTGTGGAAGCCGTTATTACAACGTCATAAACGACAAGCTAAGAAAAGATTCCGTTTGTGGAAGCCGTTATTACAACGTCATAAACGACAAGCTAAGAAAAGATTCCGTTTGTGGAAGCCGTTATTACAACGTCATAAACGACAAGCTAAGAAAAGATTCCGTTTGTGGAAGCCGTTATTACAACGTCATAAACGACAAGCTAAGAAAAGATTCCGTTTGTTGAAGCTGTTATTACAACGTCATAAACGACAAGCTAAGAAAAGATTCCGTTTGTGGAAGCCGTTATTACAACTTAATAAAACCTCAATCTAAAGAACGGTTCGTATTTTTGAAACCGTTAATAAAACATTATAAATCTCCAAGCTAACGAAAGGTTCGGTTTGTTAAAGCCGTTATTATAAGATCATAAAAGCCCAAGTTAAAGAACATTTCGGGTTGTTGAAGTCGTTATTATAACATCATAAACTCCATAATAAAAAGATGTCCGCGTAGCCGAAAACGTTATGATAGGTATCTTGTGGCAAGTGGGAGATCACCATTGTAGCAGTAGGTATATTGGTTAATGTTTATTAAATTGGCCTTGTGTAAAATTTAACTGAACTCCATACAATCTACAGGTTTATTCGCTATCATCAGAAGGTTAAAGACTGGAACGTGTGTAAAAATAAAAGTATACATTTTGCATGTTTAAATATAAGTTTATTCATAGAAAAGAATAACATGAATTAGTAGAAGTTAATGTTCAATGAGAAACAATATTAGGAAGTTAAGGGTATCAAGAGTTCGTAGTATTCCTTACAAGAATTAGTTTATGTGTACGTAGGCAGGAACATATGTGTGCATGTATGTATGAGCGTTATTGTTGGGTTAGAATGTCTTTGAAGTATTCGCTCAGTCTGAAAGGGTTCCGTTCGTTTATCAAGTATAAAAAGAGACAGACGGGTGAACGATGAAGAGGGAGAAGGTGAGAGAGAAAAAGAGAGGTAATAATAGTGATCCTTTGTCATTTGTCAAGGGACGTGTTAATTACGCTCGTCATCTTCTCTCTGGCGACAGTCGAACTTAGCCCTTCTTTTATTTCGTTTGTGGGACTCGAAAACGTAATTTGGGAATTCACTCCCGGGTGTGATTCTGACTTTTCCATTAGACGACGAGCAAACTTCACGTCGGCTCGATAAAAGGGTCCGTAAAAAGAATTTGTTTCTAATAATTGATGATTAATTAAATTTTGTTTTTAGATGTTTCCTAGTTTTCTATTGGCAGAAAAACAATTCGCATCGAGATGTGAAATTTCACGAGTTTTGTGTGTGTTAAACAAAGCTTGTAAACTCGAGTCTTTTTTTTTCAAACAAAATCAATGAGTCAGTGCTTAGCATTTTAATTTTTAAACCTAGAACCTTTTTTTGCTCAGTACATCCTCCACTCATTTTCGATATCTAAATTTTAAATGGAATTGTTAAAAAAATAAAAATATTTTTCTTGAAATTTTAGTTTTAGATTAATTGAAAGCTAAAAGATTACATTTACCATTTCCAGTAAGCAAAATACTCGGGCGTATTTCAAACATAAATTATATTGATTGGAAGCTAAAAGTTTAAGAATTTTTTTAATTTTAAATTTTTCGGACATTTTTGAGCGATCGACACATTTGTAAACAAAAGTTAATTCTCAGTTTTAAAAATTTTGCAAAATTAAAATATACATCTCTCACTCGTTATTTTTATTATTTGAAAAATTAAAAAATCAAAGTTAAATTAATCTAATTTGGAACAAATATTACTTGTTTATGGCATTAAATTTAGAATAAAAGTATTTCTTAATCACAAAGATCTGACTCGTTGACCTTTCAAGTAGGCGATGACAGCACCTGTTATCATTCAATCTGGAAGTATGATGAACAAAACAGACATAACGCGATTTAATATTTCGCAACAGGAACAACCATTAAAACTTGTGACCTTTTAATGATAAGTCTCTTATAAGTTTCCATAATAAAAGAAAATGTACGGCTTAAATTAAATAATAAAATTTTGAAATTATTTTTAAAATCTTAATTCTAAATGATTTGTTTTTAGCTGTTGCATTTTCCATTTGTAAATAAAGTCTTTATTATAAGGGAAGACACTGCTTAACTGGAAGAAATTTTTAAAATGTTTGAAAACTTAATTAGCAAAGAATTAAATAAAAACAATTCTTATAAAAATTGATTATTCATCATTTTTTTTCTTCAGGATATGATATTCTTTAAATTATATTATTTATAAAATCAATTAAAAGTTTATCTAAATTAAAAATGGCGTAGTTTTAATGCATTTTTTATTTTACAAGTCGGAGCAGATTTTCGGAAAAATGGTCTTGTAAATAAAAATAAATGACATGATTAACATTCCCCAATGAGTCTTGCATTTAACTAATAAATAAAAAGTTGACATAGATAATGTATTCCTAGAAGTTTTATGCAATTAATTGGAGGGAGGGGTAACAGAAGTAAAAATATTTTACCAAGATTTTCTAAAAAATAATAATTGCATAAATAATTTCATTTATTTGTGATTAAGTTCTGAAAGTTTCATTAAAATCAAACATTTTTTTAATCGTATCACCCCGAGCAAGTCGGTAACGCCACTGATGTGCAGGGGGCTACGTAATAGTGAAAAGATTGGAAAAAGAAAGCCGGAAACCACATCCTAAACAGGGAACAAGGGATGAGCCTCTTAACCTGTTCAATAGACGTGGGTGGAGTGTGAACCGGGCGATAGATAGATCTATCTACTCCAATTGAGAAAAAAAACAAAGTGAGAAGATTGGAAAAGGGAAAGCCGGAAACCACATCCTAAACAGGGAACAAGGGATGAGTCTCTTAACCTGTTCAATAGACGTGGGTGGAGTGTGAACCGGGCGATAGATAGATCTATCTACTCCAATTGAGAAAAAAAACAAAGTGAGAAGATTGGAAAAGGGAAAGCCGGAAACCACATCCTAAACCGGGAACAAGGGATGAGTCTCTTAACCTGTTCAATAGACGTGGGTGGAGTGTGAACCGGGCGATAGATAGATCTATCTACTCCAATTGATAGATCTATCTACTCCAATTGATAGATCTATCTACTCCAATTGATAGATCTATCTACTCCAATTGATAGATATATCTACTCCAATTGATAGATATATCTACTCTAATTGATAGATATATCTACTCCAATTGATAGATATATCTACTTTGATTTTTGCAAGAATTTTCAAATTAATGTCTTTCAACGACAAAAAACGACTTGCGTAATATTACGTTTTCCTTAGTAGTAACATTACGTAAATATGGCGTGAAAAGTTGACAGAAAACAAACAAAAATAACTGAAATTTTGAACGCGTTAAAAAGGATTTTTTTTTTAAATACTAACTAAATTTGATCTTTCTTCTTAATAATAACATAAACATTTTGGTGATAAAATTTTGTTTCTATTAAGTTTGAGTCCCTTTAACATCATACTATGCTGTTTCTTCGGCAATTGCGTTGAGGTCCCTACGTTATGGTAATACCATAAATTGTTATATATCGACAAACAACAAACACGCATATATATAAAAATATAAAGTTATATTTTTATTAATGACGATGAACCGTGTAGAATAGGGAACAGAGAATTGAGAGAGCGCGCTTCTAATGGGTTGACGGGAGTGTAGTCTTATCTGTTGTGTCTCTCTTCACCGGCCGATCTCTGTTGCTCCTCTCCTACTACTGGCGAATCCGTGTGCCGAGGTCTTTTTATAATCTTCCAGAACCGGGACTTTTTCTTCCGGTTTTGCCTCGCCCACGCACGCCCACGTAATTCTCAGAGACACCTGTTCTGTTTGCCTCTGTAGTTATTTCCGCTGCTGCCGGAAATAAGGTCAAACAACATCCGTTCCTTTCAACGACCGGAAACACCCTCGCTTGCATCAGCCTTCCTCGGGTGGGGCCAGATTGTTATATTACAAAATCCCCAAGTAAAGAAAGGTTCGGATTGTTGAAGTCATTGCTATAACATAAACCTTAAGCTAAAGAAAGGTTCAGGATGTTGTAGTCTTTATTATAACAACATGTAACTTCATAATAAATAAAGGTTTGGTGTGTTGAAGCCGTTATTATAGCATCACAAAACACAAAACTAAAGAAAGATTCAGGTTGTTGAAGCTGTTATTATAATATCAGAAAACCCCAAGCTACAGAAAACTTCAGTTTTTTAAGCCGTTATTGAAATATCATAACTGCCCTACATAAATAAAATTTCGGGTTGTTGAATTCGTTATTATAACATCATAAAATCCTAAGCTAAATAAAGAATTGGATTGTTGAAGCTGTTCATATAATATCATAAATCTTCGATCCAAAAGTCGTTCTTGTTATTGATGCCGTTATTATAACATCAGAAAACCTCAAGCTAAAGATTTGGGCTGTTAACGTCGTTATTATATCATAATAATATCAAAAGCAGAAAAATATCGTTGCTATTGCAACTGTTATTATATCATCATAAAAGCCCAAACTTATGAATGTTTCCGGTTGTTGAGGCTGTTATCATAATATCATAAACAGCAAAATAAAGGAATTTTCGCGTTATTAAAGCCGTTTATGATGTTATAATATCGGTTTCAACAACCTGAAACTTTCTGTTGCTTCCTGATTTATGATGTTCTAATAACAGCTTCAACAATCCGAAACTATCTTTACCTTAGTGTTTATATTATAATAATGGCACTGAGAACCTGAGACCTATCATTAAAAGGTCACAAGTTTTAATGGTTGTTCCTGTTACGAAATGTTGAACTGGTTATGTCAAATCGATAACAGGTACTGTCAATGAGCCAGACTTTTGTGATTAAGAAACACTTTTATTGTAAATTTCATGACTTAAACGAATAATATTTGTTTCAAATCAAATTAATTTAACTTTAAATTTGATAATTTTCCAAAAATAACAAGTGAGAAATGTATATTTTATTTTTGCAAGATTTTTAGAATCGAGAATTAACTTTTGGTTACAAATGTATCGATCGCTTAAAAAATGTCCAAAAAATTGATTTTTTTTTTTAATCTCAAAATTTTAGATTCTAATGAATATAACTTCTGTTTGAAATACATCAGAGTATTTTGGCTTAGTGGAAATAGTAAATTTAATCATTTACGTTTCAGTCAGTTAAGTGCCATACGTGATACACGCTTGGGCGATCATGTTTCGAAAGAGACATGACTGACTGGGCAGAAGATTATCTCGCAGTAGGTTGCCATTGCTTTCTGTGGTAGACTGGTTGCCAACAAAAGCTAAAGAACCCAATCTGTCCTGCTATTTAACCCATAACTGGAAGGAATAGACGGATTAATACATTTCGCAAGGATATTTGCGCGTATGTGAAGGCAATGAATTCACCTGGAATTCGAACTCGGCTCCCCGATTTCTCTTTCCGATCCGATATCCAATGCACCACAACGCACATAAGCTAAAATTAAAGTTTCGAAAAAAAAGGTTTTATTTTCAAAAATTCAATTTAAATCTTAGATATCGAAAACTGAGTGGCGGTACCTACCAAAGATTGAGGATGAGTAAAGCTGGTTTTCATTATTCTTATACTTAAATTTATCTAACCTCAATCATTGACTAAATAGACCACAATAATCCTTTGCATCAAAGCAGCACTTTTGTACCATTCTTACTGTCAGTCAGTCAGTTAAGTGCCATAAGTGAAACACGCTTGGGCGAAGATTATCCCGCAATAGATTGCCATTGCTTTCTGTGGTAGACTGATTGCCAGCCAAGGCTATAGAACCCAATCTGTCCTGTTATTTAACCCATAACTGGAAGGAAGAGATGGATTAATACCTTTCTCAAGGGTATTTGCGTGTAAGTGAATGCAATGAATTCAACTGGAATTCGAACTCGGCTACCTGATATCTCATTCCGAGCCGATATCTACTGCACCAGAACGCACATAGCCATTTTAACTCTAGAGATAGACTATGAAATCCTAACTAGTCGTTATACGTACAATTTGTCTGTGGAGGAGGGAATAGAATAACAACTTAAAAAATTTACAGCGCCAGTGAATATTTACAATGAAAACAAGTTTTATTTTCAAGAAACATAACAAAAACAACGATCGTAATAAAAAAAACAGCTCTTAAATGCGGCAGAAACACCAATTAACTGGACGAAATTAGTGTGAATTTTAAAAAGTTCTAACAAATATTAGACCAAACACTCACTCTAACACACACTCATGCAAATACCACAGCAAAACTAAAAACACAATCGAAAAACGAAAGGCTTTCCACATCCACTAATGAACTAAAATCTCTGAATACCTAACGAGGTGGGGAGAGGTATTAAATAAAATGCAAAAAATAAAAAGAGCCAATGAACATACACCCACTAGCTTAGGTTACTTTTACGAAAAAAAAACTAAAATCAAAACAAACCTAAACTACTGTTATGGTAAAACACACCTATTCTATAGTGAATAGACTCTCCCACCTAATATTAAGTAGGAATAGTAAGCGGAACGAGGGTCAGTTGGACGAAAATAGTCGACAGTTAGTCGAATACGAAAGTAGTCAGCGACCTGGCAAGATTAAATTGCGTAATACATATATCAAGTTCCTAACGTTTTGTACGTCGAACCTATTAGGACCGACTTTAGCATAAATACTAACCTCCACTGCGAAAATAACTCCACAACAGCTACCCTATTTTGAGCGTGGTAACCAATGTTCCCTCTAGAAATCCTTAATATCCTTAATGCCTAACCGGCACCAAGATGCACTCTAAGTTATTTTCTTTTACTCGAAAAAGACGCGCAACATTGACCCACCTCTTAGAGTCTTTTCTTTCCGCCCTAATCTTGATTAAGCTAATGCCTAAAGAACAATATCAATTAGGAAGAGGTAAATTTCTCATCCTCATAGAACTTCTGTCTCGTCGTCTATACCACGACTCGCATAACGCCTGTTAAGCAAAAGATCAACAGCGGTACGACATTGCTACACAAAAAACTTACTGCGCAACATGCGAATGTTGTCTTCAATAAATTGCGCAATAGCCATAAAAGCCTGCAGTGGAAGACTGCGTGATTGAGGGTCTCTACAGACTCACTGCAGCAACTGCAGTTTGGAATTTTTTCCAACCCCGCCGAACAAAGCTTCTTGCCAACCCAGAGAGCCCTTCCCAACAACAGCCTCGTTAGTGAGGTATTTCAACCTGGGCACCTAAGGTCATATGGAGCGGGCCTCCTGCTTCGTTAAACCGAGCTCGCCTATCAGTTCATTCTAAACGGATCCCTTAACGAGTATGTGATATAACGACTTACAGGACAGAGCCTGAACGTCGTAGAGGCCACCCATCGCCCTTAAGACGGACTTGAAAGCAATCCAGCCAACATTCACGATAGAAGGAGCACTCGCCTCGAGGTAAACGGTGGGCCTCCTCCTCGCACGAGTCCTGCTTCGTTAAACCGAGCTCGCCTATCAGTTCATTCTAAACGGATCCCTTAACTAGTATGTGATATAACGACTTACAGGACAGAGCCTGAACGTCGTAGAGGCCATCCATCGCCCTTAAGACGGACTTGAAAGCAATCCGGCCAACATTCACGATAGAAGGAACACTCGCCTCGAGGTAAACGGTGGGCCTCCTCCTCGCACGAGTCCTGCTTCGTTAAACCGAGCTCGCCTATCAGTTCATTCTAAACGGATCCCTTAACTAGTATGTGATATAACGACTTACAGGACAGAGCCTGAACGTCGTAGAGGCCATCCATTGCCCTTAAGACGGACTTGAAAGCAATCCAGCCAACATTCACGATAGAAGGAGCACTCGCCTCGAGGTAAACGGTGGGTCTCCTCCTCGCATGAGTGCATAATTTTCAGGGATGGGAAGTTTCTACGGTTGTTTTCCTTCCAGAATTTGCTATTCTCATCCGATTGCAAACACACCCGGTCTAAGAAAGAGATGTGAAACGTGTGTTGACAAATCTCACTGTTAGGCATACCCAGACCGCCTTCAGAAGAAAGGAGGTAATAGATCTCCCGACATACCTTGGGAGTCTTGAACCGTACTAATAAATTAGTGTGGTAGACGAAAGTAAAGTCCGGAGAGACGGTAAAGAAGAATGGAGTAGTTATTCGAGGCACACACTTATGACCTTTGCTTTAAGGAAAAATTCCTCTGGAACCACAGAGAAACTACGATCTCAGCCTTCTCCCGCATCTCCGATCAATTCATTTCCAGGAAGAGATTGGGATCGAACCAGACGCTGAGTATCTTGATCGGCCCGTCCGTCAAGAGAAAAGCTCCGGGAAGAGAAAAAGAAATTCCTCGTCGCCACTGTTATAGCTCGTTTCTATCGGTTATAATATTGTCTTGCTTCAGCCACGCGTCGTGACATCTGGTAGAAATATACTAGAACTGACTCCAAAGAATTTTCTAGACTCACTGGATTCTATATTTAAGTGCCTAAACTAGTCTACTTCTGTCACTGGAGGTGAGTTATTTATTCTACGATAGTTTGAGATATCATATTTTAAATTAATTTAATAAGTGTTAAATACATTCAGTCCGGTTAAGAATTTCTCTCCTATATCTGCTTCTCTGATAACTACAATCTTAACTTCTAATCAAAAATCAATCTTTATATATCCCTCTTATTCTCATAATCCTCGTTTCCTACTGACTCCTTTCTCATTCATATCACACACTGCATTCATCATTACTATTTTAATAGTAACAATAAATTGTAAGTGGTTCTCGAGCCTTGAAAGAAGGAATTAACGAAAGAAAGAATACACACACACACACACACATATATATATGAAAACATGATTGATGGTACAAAACTCCATTACCGCCATAGACAAAAATATTTATTATTACGACCCATGATGATAATATTTTAAAAAAATTAAATTGAAAAACGAGCGAGCTAACGAGTTTCGAACCTCGCTCAACTGTGTAAACAGAAGGAACATACATTTGGCCTGCAACTCATTTTCATTTAAGAGTTTTTTGTTTTTTTTTTGTTTTTGTTTTTTTCTCTACATCTTGTCCATTTTCTTAAAAAGATAAATATTTCTTTTTTAACCTCGATTTAGCTGTGTTGGGAGAAGTTCGAAACCGGTTAGCTAACCTGTTTTTTTTTATATTATTTTTTAAATATTCTCCTCATGAATAGTAATAATAAATATGTTTGTCTTTTTTATGGCGGTAATGAAGTTTTGTACCACCAATTATATTTTCATATATATATATATATATATATATATATATATATATATATATAGCATAATGATGATCCACGTATACTGTTTTAATATGTATAGGAAAAACTACTAAAAAGTTGTAAGTTTAAAAATACATTTTTAAACTTACAACTTTTTAGTAGTCTTTCCTATATATATATATATATATATATATATTTGATATTTCAGACCGGCCTCGGCCTTTCATCAGAAACAAATGATTTTAAAATTTAAACTCGAAGCATCTGTCGCGAGAGCGTTCGTCGCGTGATGTAGAAAGCAATAGAGTTTGAATATTTCTAAACGTAAATCTAACTGTAATAATATTTTTAAATGTTGTTTTAAAGAAAAAATTTTAACGTACAACTTTTTAGTAGTTTTTCCTATACATATTAAGACAGTATATGTGGATTATCATTATGCTATATATATATATATATATATATGAGGAGGCGAAATAACTTAAGGAAAAAATAAAAGAAAGAAAAGAGATGTAAATGACAAGCATCTGGAATTGATTTTGCCGGAGTAAAGAGGCAAATTGTAACGTGAGAGAAAAGATGATTTGGTGTTCAATTTTCAAACAAAAGAAAGAAAAGAAACAATTGCTTTTTTAAAGAAGGTACAAGAAAAAATACTAATCAAGAAAAGAATGGTTTCTGAAATAGATGAAATAAATCCCTAGTTTAAAGTTGTTTTCCATTCAATACATAAGATTTGTTCTTCAGTAATTCAGAAGGAAATTAAAAAACGGAATAGAAAAGAATAAAAAGTGAAAGAAACAGATGTTGAGAAAAACGAGAACAAATCAAGAAAAAATGGAAATGGTGAAAGAAAAAGTTAAAGAAAATTCAAGATTAAAGACGGTTAAAGGGAAGTATGTAAAGCCAGCGGGACGATGACAAGAATTTAGGTAAATTTCGTAAGGTAATAAGAAGCGCAAATACCATTGGGAATTGTATTAATCTGTCTTTTCGCCCTACAACTATGGATTAAATAGCAGGACAGATTGGGTTCTGTAGCCTTAGTTGGCAGCAAGTCTACTGCAGAAAGTAATGACAATTTACTGCGAAAAAATCTTTTGCTTATACAATCATCTCCCTAAAGAGACATGATCACCCAAGTGTTTATCACGTATGGTAATTTGACTGACTAAATAAGAAGGAAATAACTGTAAATTTTTATGTGAAATGTTAAAACGATATGCAGACATCCTTCATAAAAATAGTAGGCGGAAAAACAACTGTTTGTAACTGAAGAAGATAAGAGGAAGAGATTTACGAGAAAAGAAATGAATGGCATAATGAATAAGAGGGCAGAATATTAGGTTGTTTTCTTTTCATTGAGTCAGAATGACAATGAAGGCGGGGACAGAGAGAAAATAGGAAAGAACGAGAAAGAGAAAAGAATAAAAGTAGGAAAAAATTGAACGAAACACTGAAAGGAAGATATAACAAAAAAGAAAGATAAAGATTAATATGAAAAGAAAGAAAAAAAGAAAAAAGAAAGAAAGAAAGAAGAAAGAAAGAAAGAAAAAAGAAAGAAAGAAGAGTAAAACGAAAAGAAAGAAAAAATGAAAAGTAAACTAAAAGAAAGAAAGAAGAATGAATGAATGAATGAAAAAGGAAAGCATAATAAAACTAAAAGAAAGAGAAGCATGAAAAGAAAGAAAGAAAGAATGAAAATGATAGTGTAATAAAACTAAAAGAAAGAATAGCATGAAAAGTAAAAGAAAGAAAGAAAGAGAGTAAAACGAAAAGAAACAAAAATGAAAAGTAAACTAAAAGAAAGAAAGAAAGAATGAAAGAATTAATGAAAAAGGAATGCATAATAAAACTAAAAGAAAGAGTAGCATGAAAAGCGAAAGAAAGAAAGAAAGAAAGAAAAGCGTAGAAATTTAAAAAAGTATGAAAAGTAAAAAAAAACGAAAGAAAGATAGAAAAAAGCATAGCATATTAAAACTAACAGGAAGGGGAACATGAAAATTGAAAGAAAGAAAGAAAGAAAGAAAGGAAAAAGGCAGCATGAAAAGTAAAAGGAAAAATGAACGAAAGAAAGACAAAGCTAAAGAAAAAGAAAAGCGTAGTAAAAGGAAAAAGAAAAGAAAAAGTAGAATGAAAAGTAAAAACAACGAAAGGAAAACAGAGATAAAAAAATGGAAAGAGTAGTGAAACTAAAAGAATGAGTAACCATAAAATAAAAGAAAGACAAAGGAAAGAAAGAAAGAATAAGAAAGCGTAGAAAAACTAATAGAAACAGAAGCATGAAAGATAAAAGAAAGAAAGCTTTGTAAAACTAAAAGAAAGAAAGAAAGAAAGAAAGAAAAGGAAAGCCTTGTAAAACTAAGAGAAAGAAAGAAAATTGAAAGCGTCGTAAAATTAAAAGAAAAAAATAGAATGAAAAGTAAAAGAAAGAAAGAAAGAAAGAAAGAAAGAAATTCCTTAATTTCCTGTCCTGTTTAATTTTTTTTTTTTTTTTTTTTTTGACATCTCTCCTAAATCCTACTCTACCATCCATTCGGCCAGGCTCGCCAGGTAGGATGCGCGTTGCTTTCATTTGGTCATCTTATCTGTACTGTGAGGGTCAACTTTTCAAAGCCCTCTTTCCTCATTATATGCCACAAAAATTTCAACTGTCTCTTACTGATGTTAAACATAAGTGCTCTTTTTATCATTGTCTCTAGTACCTCGTCGTTGCTCACGTGTTCGCCCGATGGTATTCACGTAGTCATATTCACACATGCTTCACCAAGCGCAAATTTGATAAAGAAAATAGCAGAGTTAACTACACTTACAAATAAAAAAAATATTGGAATCGTTTTTAATGCTAGCAAATTTTATAGCAGATATTTGCCGGAGTATAGTGAATTCATAGAACCCTTTACGGAGTTACGAAAAAAAGAACAAGAATTCAAATGAACTCAACGCTAGAATTCAGCATTTAAAAATTTAAAGGAAGAACTTTTGATCCTAAAAAAGAAGTGAATTAAATTATGGACACAGGTGAGCTTGCCGTATCAGTGATTTCGTCTCAAGGTCATCATATCAGTCAGTCAGTTAAGTGCCATACGTGATACATGCTTGGGCGATCATGTCTCGAAAGAGACATGACATTTGCATTCTCTTCGTATTCAAGTTAGGAAAGAAGGTCCACAGTCAGCTTCTTTCCCTTTCTAGGACAGACTCCCTATAGGATGCTTCCCCGACCGTTACAAGCATAACTACTTCAAGTGTACGTTCAGCCGTCATTTATCCTACATATCCGTGTAATATGTAATTATTACATCCATAAAACAACTCCGTTCAGTAAACCGTTACCATGAATGAATCCTACAATTTGTATTAGGTGAACAAAAGCGTAAAAAGAGGAGGTGAGAGACAAAAATGGAGTTAACTATGTCCCTTTTCAGTCAGTTAAGTGCCATACGTGATGCACGCTTGGGCGATCATGTCTCGAAAGAGACATGACTGACTGGCAGAAGATTATCGAGCAGTAGGTTGCCATTGCTTTCTGCGGTAGACTGGTTGCCGACCAAGGCTATAGAACCCAATCTGTCCTGTTATTTAACCCATAACTGGAAGGAATAGACGGATTAATACCTTTCCCAAGGGTATTTGTGCGTAAGTGAATGCAATGAATTAGGCTGGAATTCGAACTCGGCCCCCTGATTTCTAAATTTCTTAATGTCAGCTGTGGCTAACTATTCAGTTACTTAAAAAGAAGCACTAGCTATCGTATGGAGCACAGACAAAGCTCGCCGGTTTTTATTAGGCAGGATGTTTCAGCTTGAACCGAACCATAAATCTTTAGAGTTTATTTTTAACCCCAAGAAGGAGTTACCTGAAGTTACACCGAGAATTTTCAGATCGTCCATAAAGCTCATGGCATTTGACTTCGACATCGAATATGTGAAAGGAAATACTATTCCACACGTGGATGCCCTATCAAGACTAAAGTTCAATAATGAACCATTAGAAAGCTCAAACAATTCAGAAGATAAAATATTGCAATGAATTGAAACAGATGTCTTACTCTTAAATCGTCTTGCATTTGAAACCTTACAGGATCCGGCATTAAGCAAGATTACGTGTAGAATCAAAAGAAACAAATGGAGTAATTGTTGTAGGGAAGAGATAAGGCAGAGGTGAAATATAGAGAAGGATCTTATATGCAATGGAGATGTTTTAATACGACCAGAGAGATTACGAAAAGATGTAATAAAAAACATTCATGATGTTCATTGTGAAATAACGGCAACACAGAGATGATTAAAATTGGTGGCCAGTGCATTCACGAGATGTAGAAAAATACGCACAAAAATGCTCAAAATGCAGGAAAAGCAAAATGCATTCATGTTCTAAAGAAAAAGAACCACCGGTACGCGTTCATATAGACTCTGTGCATGTTAAAGTCGTAAAACTATTTGTAATTTTGGTTGACTCCTTCTTTGGGTGATCTGAAATGGTTCGAATTCGAAAAAGTAAATATTACGAATAACATTTTCCAGAAATGAGGTGACAGAAACGTTAGTCTAGCAATGCACCAGAATTTTGTGATAAAACTTTGTGTTCATGGTTAAAACAAGCTGGATGTATCACTTATAAAGCACTAGCAGTATAGCCCGGCGTTGCTCGGGTGTAATGAAAGCTTTAAAACCAATCCATGGTCCTGGAGCTCACACTCTTTAGACGTTGGCACGAAAGACTAAAAAGCAATAGTTGTTTCCAGTTAGAGCGAAACCGTAGACTGAAAGAAAAATGAATGGATGTAAGTCGAATTTTGATTTCCTCGTATCGCTATCAAATAAGTTTTTTTTCATCGTAAACTGAATTTTGAAGGCTAAATAAGTCCTCTGAGTAAATGGTATCATGGCTGAGACTAAGAACTACAATTATACCTACTTAGAGCCAAACCCGAAGCAAAAACTAAAATAAAAGGGCTGAAAAAATACAGACATACAGGCAGATAAACAGACACACGCACACAAACATCTTGCCTTATATATATATATATATATATATATATATATTATTGATTTTCTGCACTATTGTAAGAACTGCAATCTTGAAACTTCTGAATATCGTTTCTTATGTCTTTGTCTATGAGTGTATCAAATTTGATTAAAATCGGACCACTCCTTTTATAACCCGATTTTTTCGATTATCGATGTTCGATATTTATCGGGGTACCTCGACACAAAACCTAGCTAAGAACACTCGCAGACGCTTATAGTACAACTGTGTAAATTTTCAAGAAAATCGGTTTAGCCGTTTCGGAGTCTATAGGTAACGGCCACACACATACACAGACACACACAGACAAAGTTCCATTTATAAATAAGTTTAGATTACCATACCACCGCAATCGAATAGAATTCCAGAAAGAGCAGTACAGAGGGTGAAAATGTGGTTGAAGGCATTTTCCCCATCGACAGACACCATAGATAATTACATACCGAGACTATTACTGAGTTACAGAACTATTCCATAGGCCGGTAGAATGCGAAGTCCCTCTGCACTGATGGGAAGACAAATTAAATCGTCTATAACAATGTCCTGTTCAACAAATGAAAAGCTGGTACAAAAAAGAATGAGAAGGTAACTTTATTACACAAAAGGGGCATAATACGGCTAAAATAGCAATAAATGGACAGAATTTATTGGATCATTCTGATGAAATAAAACCTAGAATTGACGACGAAGAAGTCGACATGGAAGTGAAGGAGAAACCAGACAGGGAAGAAGGCATGAGTGCTTCTGATGGAGAAGGCGAACATAGCACTAAAGAAGTTATGGAGAATAGTTTTACACGAGTCCAACATAGAAGAGAAGAATGAAAATGAATCCAGACCTTTTCAATAGAAAGAATCGGGTATATATCTCAATAGAGATAAAAAGATAAGATCCCGTACTATAGTTAGGAGAAGTCAAAGATCAATGAAGGGCGTAAAAGCTCTTCGTCTTCGGAAGGTGAAGCGATATACGAAAAATAGACTTGTATTTTTTGCATAGAGTTGAGTGGCTACTAATAAGTCTGTCGTCACTCGCTACATTGAGAAAAATTCGTCACAGACTAGAAGACATCACAATACCGCGGATTCTAAAACAGAAAGAAAAAAAGAAATGATAACAGGAAAGGAAGAAGTAATGAAAGAATGGGCAAAAGAAAAAACGAAAAGAGGAGATGGAAGATAGAAAAAAGGCGAGAAAAACAAGAAAAGAAAAATAGCGAGAAGTAAAAAATAAAAAAGGAAAGAAAAATAAGAAAGAAAAGCAAAAGAAAAAATATACAAAATTTCAAAGTGTAAAAACTAAGAGAAATGAAAAGAAGAAACAAGAAAATAAGGATGAAACAAAATAATGTGAGAAAAAAATGGCCATGAGAATGCAAACAACACAGATGAGAAAGAAAAGAAGTACTTTTAAAATTACTTATGTATAAGAAAAAAAAAAAGAAAAATGTAAATTTACTACCAAAAAAGTCGATGTAAAGCCATAATTCTCGAAGATGAGACAAGAGAACCAATTCAATTTCTAAAGAACATTCGACAATGAAAGGATTTGTGGAGGTAAAGAAGAATGGCGTCATAAAAAAAAAAAGAATATATGGCTTAAAAGGGGTTTTCTTTTCCTTTCCGTTCTGACGATTGATTGATGCGAAAATATAAAATGAATAGGAAAGAATGGAAAAGTGCAAAACGTTAAGAAAATAAACAAAGAAAGGAAAGACAGAAAAAAAAGATGGCGGCATGGAAAAAAAAGCAAGCAAAAAAAAAAAAGAGGATGGAAAGAAATGAAAATAAATTTGCTTAGGTAATAAGAGACGACGGTGATGAAAGTAAGGGTGAATGATAACGTAAATTTTTAAGTGGAAAGATGAGACGATGTCCTTCATCAAAACAGAGCAAAGGGAATTCAATTTTTGTAATTGAAGAAGATATGGCAATGAAAGGATTTACGGGGAAAGAAAAAAATGGCGCAATAAAAAAAGAAGCCGTAGATTTGTTTATCAATGAATCAGCATGACGAAAGAAAACGGGAAACGTAAGACAAAGTGAAGAAGAATGAAAATAATCAATGCTGGGGAAATCAGAAATCAAAAGATGATGAAAATAAGAAAGTGGTAACAAATGCGACTGTCTGGATGAATGGATAAATGGATGGATGAAAAGAAAGAAAGAATGAAATGAAAAAAAGAAGAATGAAGAAAAAAGAAAATGAAGGAAAATAGAATCAAAGAAGAATGAAGTTAGGTAAGAAATAAAAAAACGAAAATGAAAGAATGAAGAAACAAAGAAAGAAATAAATAGGAACAAGGAAGAAAGAAGTAAAAAAAAAGAAAGGAAAAAGTAAAAACGTAAGAGAGAAGTAAGAAATACAAAAGAAAAAGTAGAAAGAGAGAAGCAAGAAAGAAAGAAAGAAAGAAAGATAAAATAAGATCGCAGTGAGAAGCGGGAAAATAACATAAATGAAAGACCAGATTACTAGGAGGGTTTAATGTTGTTTTTTCCCAACGCAATCCCAGGCAATTCGAGCATAAATTATTAACAGTGATTTTTTTCCTCGTGAGTCTGCGCCAGTATGAACGTGTGCGCGAGTTCATACATACGGTACCTATACAGCATACGTACATAAGAATATTTGTTTGTATATATGTACATGTGCAATTACGTATGTACTGTATATTACTATTAGTAACACAATATTTTTTATAAATATTTTCAAATTCAAAAATTAAATAATAATACTATTGCATATATGCAGTCTGAAGTTTTTAAGAAAAGTTAATGTGCGTTGTGGTACAGTGGATATCGGCTCGGAACGAGAAACTGGGGAGCCGAGTTCGAATTCCAGTTGAATACCCTTGGGAAAAGATATTAATCCGTCTATTCCTTCCAGTTATGGGTTAAATAACAAGAGAGATTGGGTTCTATAGCCTTGGTCGGCAACCAGTCTACCGCATAAAGCCAATGGCAACCTACTGCGGGATAATCTTCTGCCCAGTCAGTCTTCTCTCTCTTTCGAGACGTGATCGCCCAAGCGTGTATCACGTATGGCACTTAACTGACTGAATGGCCTTTTGGATGTGCGTTGTGGTGCATTGGATATCGACTCGGAACGAGAAATCGGGGAGCCGAGTTCAAATTCCAGCCGAATTCATTGCATTCACTTAACTGACTGAATGGCCTTTTAGACTTCCTCCGCGTGAACATGGCTTCACTGTTTGAATGATAAAAATATGTCAAGTGGGATCAGAATTTTACCAATGTTTAGATGGGAAATGGCCAAATGAATGTTTGAGAAGCACTGGTTTAGTGTGAGAGTCAGGAATAAGTATTGTAAATCGTAAGATTCTCAAAGTAAACGTGGCCTTTAAATGACGAAGATACAGTCACAAGATGTATTTCTAAGCGTAGCTTAGGTGTGGTACAGGCCCGAAAGTATGGGTCTCCAAGAGAGGATCAAACTCGCTACTCAGTCGTAATTGATATAACGAGACAAGTTGACTAAACCACTTGGAAGCACCCCTCCCAAACTATGTATTGATTGTATTTTAAATAAAATTTTGGCACAAATCCGAAGAGGAAATCAGGTGGGGTGGTCGTCATCGACTATCCTAAACCTAATTAAACTAATTCGTGACTTATTCCCTCCATTAAAATTTACTCTTTCACCACAAAGAGACTTCCATCTTCACCCAATCTGACATTTACCAAAATACCTCATGCACACAGGGGAACCTACTAAAACTCTATGACGTAAAAAATTTTTGGATCTTTACAATTTGTTTTTTGTTTTTGTTTTTTTTGTTTTTTTGTTTCTTACAAAAATATAAAAAAATATGCAGCATGAAATGAGGGGAGTGGGGATGATCCCAATAACGAAAATAAAATTCAACAAAACGTTCAAAAAACAAAAAATATGTATGACCTGTCCACCCCACAGAAAAAATAAGAGTGGCGGCTGTATTCCGCTGACAGGCTCAATTAAGGCGGTCACTCACTAAAGAGGAAATGATTTTCTAAGCTTAGCTTGGGTGTGGAACAATGCCGAAAGTATATAAGCTGATTTACTAAGTGCCGCTTAAATGTGGCACAAGGCTGAAGGTATGGGGTACTCATGAGGATCGAACTCACCGCTCAGTTGCAATAGGTTCTAGCGTGACAAGCTTGGTAACCATCACAACACGTCGGGGTACCCAGGCCGAAAATATGTAAGGATCGAATTTATTATTCAGTCGTAATTGATATAGCGAGGCAAGCTTGTTAACCATTTTACAATGTGGAAGCACCCCCTCCTAAAGTGGAAAGGCTGAAACATATTCAATTTTACTTATATACAACCAAATAAGCTGATCGTCCTGGGTAGACGACAAACTAAACCTTTAATTGGGAGGGTTTGAAGAGCATAAAGCCACTTCCTATAATGCTGTTGTTCCCGGGTCTACTCTGATCCAGGATGCTGGTAGCTGTTAGGGCCCCTGCAATGGGCAAATAGTTAATCCTAAACTGGGATTAACTATGAAAGTATAAAAATAGATGTTTAATAGTAAAAATTCCAGCAATACATTTTTTGGGAAATAGATTTGACTCTCGACAAAAAACCCTTTACAAAAATATGTCAATGAAACCTGATCTACAATTTGATTTATTACAAAGAATAGAATACATATTCTGTTCATACGAACCTATCTTAAGATTTTGTCTGCTTAAATAAACCAATGAGGTTGATATACCGTCAAACAAACCAAACTAAAAAGGCTGAAAAGTTGACGGAGAAATAGACACTAAGATTCAAATTATCACTTCAAAATGAACCAAGTTAAAAATATCTTAAGTAAATGAAATGATACGAACCAATTTTTTAATGGTTTCTAGGAATCTTTAAAAAGGCTGACAGAACCGAAGTTAAACCGGTTTCGTTATGTTTCTACAGGAACAAATGTCACTCAGCATCGTGAACTTGGAAGGGCCGCCAGAAACTCTATGATAAACTATAAGATAAAGTAGTAAACAGACAATCATGCCGACTAAATTAATCTCACTTTCTCCCTAAGTGTAGAGTAAAAATGGAAGGTCTCATTAGATAATGAGGCACTTCTACAGACAGACATTGGAGGACTTAAGTTACCTCCTCCGGTGTTATATAAACAGTAAAGTGGCCAGGAGCCAAGTGTATTTTTGTATTTGTATTTCGTTGGTACAAGAATAAAGTAATTCAGAATTACGACTACCGTTGTAGTTATTTTACAGACAGAAAGAAACAATTTACTTGCTTCTCAAATATATGATCGCCCACGTACTGAATGGACACTGCCCGAAAAAGACCCAAAGAGGCGAAGATAATCAATATTTATTATGTTTTACCGGAACGAATGTCACTTGTCGTGGCCGCCAGAAATTTTATAATTATCTATAAGATAAAATAATAATCGCGATCATAATTAAGTTTATCGTAATTTCTATAATTAAAAAAGGATCAATTTATTTTTTTTTCTAAAAAAAAAAAAAAAAAAAAAAAAAAAAAAAATTTACACGCTTCGAAGATATTTGTTTAAAGACATTTTATCACTCTCCATAAGTCCTGGGTACGACGATAAGTTACATCCGGCAGCCAGGCCGTTGAACTGGGAATTGGACGTTTTGAGAAGCGGTGTGGAACTACCTTTTAATTGTTGTTGTTTGCAAGTTCACCCAGACTCGAGGTGGTAACAACTGTTAGGGTTCTGGCTATGGGTAAATAGTGACACGCCCCCACACAAAAAAACACTATGAAAGTATAAAAAGAGATGTTTATGGAAAAATACCGGCAATACAGTTTTAAAGCAAAATGATTAACAATATATTTTATCTGTAGTTGAAGCCATAAAATTGTGCTCATAATATTTCGATTAAATTCGGCAATAAATGATAAGGTGTCTATATGCCACTGAATAAACTAATCAATCAATCGTTTTTAATACAAACACGTCAAGATTTTATGAACTCTCTGTCTTCCACTCGTAACCAGTGGATTTTGGGGAACTACTTAAGTAGACTGGTCCCCTAGTAAAAAATAGAGAATTTTTTGGTGGTGGGGAGGGATAATTTTTGTCGATTAATCTTCTTTAAACATTGTTCAAGGAGGGACTTTTGTCAGAATTTTGAAATAGTTTTTTTGTTGTTATTGTTTCATTATTTTAGTAGATAAGAGTAAAATCGAATCTGGATTTTTGATGTCAAGTTTGAAACTGCTTACAACTCTCATATCCGTATACTAAAACAAACTCTTTATTTTTCTCAAGAAGATTTTTTTTGAATAAAGAACAAACGGAAAAATGCATTCTTATGTGCTTTATTTAAACAAAATATTTTGAACAAAAATAGCAAAGTTTGGCGAAAAAGATTTCTTACATTTTTACATTTTTCTTTTTTCTACAAAAAGATTTTTCGCCATTAAAAAACAAACCGATATATACATTTTTAATGGAAGAACAAACGGATATTTTTAACAAGCAATTCTTTGTCAGGTGAAACGTTTTCGATATTTTTTTACACAAAGATTAATACCAAACTGCTTGTTGAAAATCCTTCTCTGTTCTTCAGGTCTTTAAGAACTCAGGTGAATCGTCTGACCCTTCCAATTGTAGTTTTCTACTTCTTTGGCAGACTCCTAGAGACCCTAATCAACTCTGAATTAATTAAGTATCTCACATCGCAGGACCTTCTTTCCGACAAGCAATATGGCTTTCACTTCTCTAGTTCAACTGCTGATGTACTAACGATTATTGCTGAAAGATTTTCTCAAGCTTTAGAGAAGACTGGTCAAACTCGGGCAGACCAGTCTTCTTCTAAAGTTAAAAGGTTGTGGTATTTCCAGATGGATTTTTTAAACTGATTCAGTTATTCTTATTAAATTGCGAGATGAAAGTTATCCTCAACGGCTACTCTTCTAGATCTTCTTGTACTAATGTAGGGATCTATAATTCAGCCTAGCTTATTCTTAATGGTCTCCCGGATTACATAAGTTCTCAATTTGATATCTTTGCTTATGATACAACCATTTATTTCTGATTCTATAGTAAATCTGATCAGTACGATAAGGTCAAAAGATCATCTATAGTACGTTGTTAATTAGCGCAAGGAATGGTAGGTTAATTTTAATGCTTCCAAAACGAACCTCCCTTCTATTAACCATCTGAGCGATCAGTTTCTCTATCCCATCAGTAAGGCTGGTGCTAACCTCCAGGAGACTGAGTGATTTGTTATGCCTTCTTGGGCTAACATTCTCAGTTGAAAGATAACCGTATATTGAATATATTGCTAGTTCAGCTGCTAAAAAAAAGTTGGTTGACTGCGTTTTAATAAATATTTTTTTCCTCTAGAATCTATCTTACAAATTTAGAAGTCTACCATTGGTTCATGCTTTGAATATTTAATCTTCAAAAATTTAAATGCAACGTCAACCGTAATTTATTTTTTTCTTGATTATTCTTTTGTTCTCACTCCTTAATATTGTTTCTCTTTTTTCTTATTCTTTCACACTCAGTGACCCATTGCGTCTTAGTGACATTAATTCCTTGCAAGGGGTGAAATAATTGTAGAAAATTAAAGAACAAAAATTTACATAAATTAATAAAACCATACATTTCTTAATTTAAGGTAAATAATTATCTTCCAATATTTGCGCATGCGCTTCTGAAAAACAAGTCCAGATAATCCTGTAAAAAATAAGGGATTCAAGATTAATTCTGTAAAGACTACATCGGATTTATATTATGAATATTTTATTGCCCTGCTTCTAAATCGATAAAACGTCTTCTATTTTTATTCTTACAAACGTCATAACTTGGGGAATATCTAATGACTACTAACCTACAAAAGATAGTTCCCGGAAATTTTGCGTTTTTTACGACTGGACCATTTCATTTTAGTAGTGGTCATACTTGTTCCATAAAACATTTGATGTTTATTCAGGTTCGTCCAATACTTCAATCAAGTACAATGCATCCCTTTGTAAAATGTAAATATTTAAAAGTACACTCAAAACATTTTGTCTTTGCAAACAACCTTTTTTATTGAAAAATTGTTTGTCTTGGCAAACAACTCCTTTTCATTCAAAACATTTTGTCTTTCCAAACAACCACTTTTTATTCAAAACATTCTGTTTTTACAAACAATTATGAAGTTATTCAAACTTTTTGTCTCCCCAAACAACCCCATTTTATTCAAGACATTTTAAAAACAACCCCTTTTTATTCATTTTTTTGTCTTTGCAAATGATTCCTTTTTATTTAAACTTTTTGTCTTCCCAAACAATCCCATTTTATTAAAAAAAATCTTTGAAAACAACAGCATTTTATTTAAAATTCTTTGAAAACAATGCCTTTCTATTAAAAAATTTTTTGTCTTTGCAAGCAACCACACATTAACACAGGTAGAAAGTCACAACCCTATTTCTATTTTAACGCTATTTACATAGAAAATGTTCTATCTACATTCCTTGGTTCTACCAGTTAAAACCTTCATAGCTAAGAGCCACCACACAATAAACTCAGGAGGCGAAGCATTTTCATTCTCTTCGTATTCAAGTTAGGAAGGGAGGTCCACTCAGTCAGCTTCTTTCCCTTTGTAGGACAGACTCCCTATAGGATGCTTCCCCAACCGTTACAAGCATAACTACTTCAAGTGTACGTTCAGCCGTCATTTATCCTACATATCCGTGTAATATGTAATTATTACATCCATAAAACAACTCCGTTCAGTAAACCGTTACCATGAATGAATCCTACAATTTGTATTAGGTGAACAAAAGCGTAAAAAGAGGAGGTGAGAGACAAAAATGGAGTTAACTATGTCCCTTTTCAGTCAGTTAAGTGCCATACGTGATACATGCTTGGGCGATCATGTCTCGAAAGAGACATGACTGACTGGGCAGAAGATTATCCCGTAGTAGGTTGCCATTGCTTTCTGCGGTAGACTGGTTGCCGACCAAGGCTATAGAACCCAATCTGTCCTGCTATTTAACCCATAACTGGAAGGAATACACGGATTAATACATTTCCCAAGGGTATTTGCGCGTAAGTGAATATAATGGATTCAACTGGAATTCGAGCTCGGCTCCCCGGTTTCTCGTTCCGAGCCGATACCCACCGTACCACAACGCACATCCCTTTTAACGCATGTCCCTTTTAATTTTCATAAATCCAAGTAGTTATATTTTTTTTTAATAACTGGATTCGCATCCTCTCTTCTCTAATTAGTATTCTACGTGTGTGCCCAGTTATGTGACTCTTAAAGGCCAATCAACAATGACCCGCATTTACAGAAGGATTTCCGTTCACCCCAGCGAGAGAGGATTTGCCAGAGACTACGGTAGTCCTATGCAACATAATGGAATTACATTTAAGTAAAGACTGCTTTTTGTAGCACCCTCTATTCAGCCGAAATAGCTCAGTTGTGAGACTGAAGATCGAAAGGTTCCTGGTTCAATCCCAGGTTTTGGCAATATGGCTGTTCATATCTATGGATGTGCGTTGTGGTGCAGTGGAGCCGAGTTCGAACAATTACCCTTGGAAAAGGTATTAATCCGTCTGTTCCTTCTCCCATTTATGGGTTAAATAATAGGAAAGATTGGGTTCTATAGCCTTGGCTGTCAACCAGTCTACCGCAGAAAGCAATGGCAACCTACTGCGGGATAAACTTCTGCCCAGTCAGTCATGTCTCTTTCTCATGATCGCCCAAAGCGTGTATCACGTATGACTGACTTGTTGTCTAACTTGGAATAATAAGCGAAGTTCATTCCAAAGAACTTTGTCTTTTCTGACGAAGATGAGATAATTTCATGGCCATTTGTGATGAGAGGCGCCGATATATACATGAGAAAGAAAGAAAGAAAGAAAGAAATAGAATGATATATACATGGAAGGAAGGAAGGAAGGAAGGAAGGAAATAGAATGATAGATACATAAGGAAGGAAGGAAATAGAATGATAGATACATAAGGAAGGAAGGAAGGAAGGAAGGAAGGAAATAGAATGATAGTAAGGAAGGAAGGAAGGAAGGAAGGAAGGAAATAGAATGATAGATACATGAGGAAGGAAGAAAGGAAATAGAATGATATATACATGAGGAAGGAAGGAAGGAAGGAAATAGAATGATATATATACATGGAGCAAAGAGAGAGAGAGAGAGTGAGTCAGTCAGCAGTCAAATAGACTTACAGATAGTCAGAAAGAAAGGGTGACACTACAAGAGAGTAGCAGAAAAAGACAGACAGAACAAAAGAAAACATGAATGATGTCTGTTCAATGAGAGAGAGAGAGAGAGTGAGTGAGTGGGGGAGTGGGGAATAATCCAATATAAAAAATAAAAAAATAAATCCTTTGAAAAAAATAAAATAAAATAAAAGCTGACTGCAGAATATTTACAAGTCGGTTTAAAAATAGAATTCTTAAGCCAAATATGCATCGGATGAGTAAATATTTTTTACGTGTTGAATGCTTGTTTATTTGCTGCACATGCAAATGCAGGGAATTTAAGAAATCGAAAGGGAATATATCTGAAAGGAAAAATATTTGGCTCGACACAATTTTTTTTTACCTGGTCAGTCAGATTTTTACTACATCATTAAAAAGCATTATTAAGCAGAGACAGTTTCTGCGGGATGAAGCATTGATTAAAAAGTCCAAAGGAGGAATAATTAAATAAAGCTGAAGATGAAAAAATTTGATTGAAGAAAGAAAAAGAAAGACAATTAAAAAAACTGCATAGTGGGAACAATATGATAAATAGAACATCGGTGAAAACTTCATAGAGATGACGGAAAAATCTGAGGCATTAACATTATTAAACAAAGGGGGGTGGACCATGATTTTTTTAAAAAATGCATAATTAATCGAATATCATATGTGAAAAAAATGAAATCATGTTTAACATGAATTTAAAAAAAATTATTTAATCAGAATGATCCAAATTTAATTCTGGTATAATTATTTTAAAAATGAAATAACTTATTCAAAATATTTCAATTACAAACAAGTTATGGGAAAATATTTCTATTCCAATGAAAGAAAAAACTTTTCTTTATTTTCTTGAGAGTGAAAAATTCAATTTGTAGAAAAACATTCATATAAAAAAAATTAATTAAAAATAAGATAAAACTAATTATTGATAAAAAATATTTCATCAATTAATGAGAAAAAATGTTTTTTAATCAAAATTTCAATTTAAAAAGTATTATTTAAAGAGCAAGAAAATTCAATCTAATAATATAATAATCAAATATTGAAAAGAAATGATAACTAATTTAAATTATTTCCAAGAAAACTATTATATTTAACAACATATAAAACATTTACATTTACTGTTGTTTTGAAATCTGGTTAGATTTTGGAGACGGTATCAGGCTAAGAAATTTTCAATGCAGCTTTGCTAGGGACAATGTCTGTGCATGACTTTTTTGTTGGATTGCGAATCTTCTGCCCAGTCAGTCATGTCTCGAAATGACATGATCGCCCAAAGTATGGCACTCAACTGCCTGACTCCTAGTATTGAATACATTGTATTACACGGCATCACACAACTTATTGCAGACCAAGATTAATTCAACAAAAAGTTCAACAAATCTCTCTCTCTCTCTCTCTCTCTCTCTCTCTCTCTATATATATATATATATATATATATAGTGTATCAAAGCAGCAGATAATTTTCTAAACATATTCTGTTAAATATAAGAGAAAATGAATGTCTATTATGTTTAAACATGAGCCGTTCTAAACATCGTATTTTGGCTTTAATTTCAGTTGAAGATAAAGACAAAAATTCTCCAACATTTGGATAATTTTTTTATTAAGTTAGTTCTAAGCTTTCGGCTCACATGAGCCATCTTCAGAGAGGTTACTGTTGCCGTTGCTTAACGGAGTTTTATGTCAACACAAGATAACATCGTCGCTGATGGTGGATGTTTTTGTGTTAACGTCCTTGTAACCTCTCTGAAGATGGCTCATGTGAACTGAAAGCTTAGAACCAACTTAATAAAATATTATCCAAATGTTGGAGAATTTTTGTCTTTATTTTCAACTGAAATTAAAGCCAAAATACGATGTTTAGAACGGCTCATGATAAAACATAATAGACATTCATTGTCTCTTATATTTAACAATATATGTTTAGAAAAAATATATACATGAATTTGCACGAGATACTAGATTAGCTACTAGGTCTCACCCTTTTACTGTGAAACAGATAAGATGTAACCGCAATTTCTACTCTAACAGCTTTTTTTCTCGCAGTTCCCGCCTGTGGAATTCCCTTTATACACTTGCTTCCCCGACAGCTACAATCTCCAGGAGTTTAAAGGTAAGGTCAATAAACAACTCCTAACACACTAACTCGCATCCATTCTCTCAAACACCCTTCCCATCTACCCAACCCCCATCCTCGCTATCCTTACCCGTCTATCACCCTCCTTCTGACATTTCCTATATCTAACCACTCTTTCCAATCACTTTCCCCTATGTAACCCTCTACGCAATAGTGGCAGTGGAATGCCTTGCTTCGAGTGAAATGATTTAATATATATATATATATATATCTTTTTTTTACTTTTTTTTTACCCCAAGCAAGGCAGTAATACCGCTGGGGCACAGGGGGCCACATAGGAGGAGAGCAAAAGGTTATATCAGTATAGAATGAGTAAGAGAAGAAGGATGAGAATACTAGTGTGAAGAAAGTTACGTGAAAGTAAAGTGAGAAGAACAAGATTCAGGGTGTGTCGGGAAAAGGATAAGAAATGACGGAAGTCAAGGAGATAAGAGATGGCGATTGGCGTTGCATCTGAATCTTTGGAGATTATAACCATCCGTGAAACAAGTATACGGAAGGGAGTTTCACAAACGGAAAGTGCGAGTAAAGAAGCTGTTATGGTAGAAGAGGAGGTTGCATTTAACTATTTTGACAGTAAAAGGGCGAAACATTTGTCATATTCTTACTTAAATGTCCAACTACTTCCCTTTCAACGAACTCTGTATGAAATCTTCTTTTTCAGTATGCTTATCTACCCTTGTCCGGGAACTCTTCAGTAGAGGATAACTGGTCCTTGTTTGTTGTTCATTAAAGCCTTACGTCTTAAAGTAGCTTCGCCTCTACTCATTTCATCCTTGTTGCCGGTCTAGTTGCTCGAGTAAATTCATGTAGCGGAGGCACCAGGGAGCTAAGCTCGTCGGAGCAGAAGCCATGAAAATATTTGTAGAAGAGACAGAGGGAACCCACATCTCGTCGGTGATAAAGTGACTGGAGTCAAACTGCCAGGACGGGATCGATTACATTGCAGATTCTCCCTTCGATTTTATAGATGTATAATCTAAACTTATTTATAAATGGAACTTTGTCTGTGTGTGTCTGTGTGTGTCTGTGTGTGTGTGTCCGTTACCTATAGACTCAGAAACGGCTGAACAGATTTTCTTGTATTTTTTTTCAGACCTTTTATTTTAGTTTTTTGCTTCGGGTTTGGCTCTAAGTAGGTACAGTTGTAGTTTTTAGTCTCAGCCATGATACCATTTACTCAGTGGACTTATTTAGCCTTCAAAATTCAGTTTATGACGAAAAAAACTTATTTGATATCGAGACCAGGAAATCAAAATTTGACTTACATCCATTCATTTTTCTTTCAGTCTACGGTTTGGCTTAAACTGGAAACAACTATTGCTTCTTAGTCTTTCGTGCCAACGTCCAAAGAGTCTGAGCTCCAGGACCGTAGATTAGTTTTAAAGCTTTCATTACACCCGAGCAACGCCGGGCTATACTGCTAGTATACGCATCGCTCATTCAGTAAAACGAATTGGAGCACACTAGCTATTGGGCGCGTAATATGATATGCGCTAAAAAAGACTGCCTTCTTCCACCGTGGCACAGGGGTAGAGTCGCCGACTGACGCCAATTCGGTCGGGTTTCGAGACTGGGTTGGGGAGCGGTCGTGGTCTAACCGTACTGGTGTGCTGTTGTGCAGCGAGGCGAGCCTGTCTGCGGATGACAATATATATATATATATATAGAGAGAGAGAGAGAGAAAGACAATGACTTTGGATACAGAAATCAACATTGCATAGTGTCAGTGACTATCATAAGATGAAACAAAATTCATTTAAAGATCGTCTTAGCGTGAAACTCAGAGTAATGATTTACATTTAGTGTCACTGATTATTTTTTGTATAAAATTCGACTTTTCGACTTTTCGACATTTCTCAGACACTATTATAGACTTTGCCATCCAAAATATTTCATGCACATACACTTGAAAATAATCTATTGCCACATACCTGACCAATGAGAACTAACCACAAATCACAACTAACCAGTATACTGTCTTCTTTCTTGTTTGTTTGTTTTTTTGTTGTTTTTTTGTTTTTTTGTTTTTGTTTTTTTTTTGTTTTTGTTTTTTTCATTTTTCTCTCTGGCTCTTAAGAAACTCTAATAAAAGTGAAATACGTTCTTCATTCTATCATACATACATATTGTTATGGTGCCCTCCTACGAGGAATGGACTTTTCCCCTTATTACATATAATTTCTTGCGTGACTTCCGGGGGCAGTCAAGTACGGCAATTAAGGGGCAGTTGACGAGAGCTAGTACGCAGTTAAAGCCAGCTACTAGTCAGGCAATAAGCAGCGTAACCATTCGGACTTACTTATTTCTAGTTACTTATTACTAACACTTACTTTGTACATATTGTTCTTCTGATACTAATACGCTGTTTTGAACCTACCTTCTGTATTCTGCTTATTACTTCCGACCAAACCAGTCACTACAACTTAGCGGCGAAGTTTCGCCACAACGACTCTACAGCACACGCACACACACAAATATATATATATATGGTCCGATGGATAGATTGTCGTCTAAATTAAGCAAAAATGAAAATAATACTTACATCTCATTTTAACAGATACATTTACCAAAATTACACAAAAATATCTTGAAATACTAAAGAGTAAATTTATTTTAAAAAATTGTCGTTGGTTTCAACCACGGCCTCCCGGCCACTTCAGAATCTTCTGCAACTCTTCTGGATGGTCTCTTTCTTTAAGTTGGTAAATGCTGCCATCATTATCCTTGCTTTCGGTTCATCTTTGGTGTTACAACGAGTTCTGTTGGTCTCTTGCTTAACTCTGTCCCACACATCAAGGGGGTTACAGACTGGGAAGTTAGATGGCCAGATGCAAGGGTGTATGCGGTCAAATTGTCAAATTGTCAAACAGCCTAGACTGGGTCAATGTAAGATTGTATCAATATGTTCAGATGGTATGTTTATGCACTTTTTAGCAAAATTAAACACTTCCATCAAAACTATTTTAAAAATTGATGGGTAAAAGTTTTTTATATCATATTTAATGAACGTATATTTATTTTTGCATTAGATTTTTTGGAACCAGGAAATGCAATCACTTGTGTTTTTCCACTGGTTAGCTTGTGTGGCATGGTGCAGAGGCTTGTTGCCAAACATAGGGTCTTCCAACAGCCACACTTAAAACAGGACAGTTCGGGAGTTCCTTTCGTAATCACCATTAAACTCACCCATATTTTTCCGAGTTTCCGGTGGAGTGAATTGCGTCACAGTGCACTTTTTCTCTGGCGCCTAACTGACCCTACTATACACTGGAGTCGACAAACTCCAAAACTAACAACGCGTATGCACGAAATTAAAAATATAACATGGTGACAATTTCCCAATGGTGACTTTATTAACTAAATACCCTTTATTATTTTAAAATATTTTTGTATATTTTTCCAAATATGTCTGTTAAAATGAGAAAATGAGTATTCTTATGCTTAGGAAGATATTCCAAACTCTTCTTTGAATGACTTTCCTCTGCCCAAAGATCCAGCGTTCATGTCTAATGACAACGGACTAAAGCTGAGGAAAATTCAGAAATTCGTTCTCAAATCCAGCAGTGTAATATGGAATATACTACAAGTTATATAAGAATTGTCCAAACGTCCTCAAATGACTCACTATTCTCTTCCAGCGGCATCGAAGTAAGGTATTTTACCACAATGGTGCCTGGCAGATGGCATTTGGATATCTAAGGAAAGCATGCAAAAGTAATTGCAAATTTCCTCGCCGTCATCCTCTAGAATGAAGAGGGAAAATATTTTTTAGATTGCTTGCTCGTCGTATGGTGGACTTCCTGCTAGGTAACCATGACATAAACACAGCTGTCCAGAAGGCTGGCTCCCTCGGCTGCCTGGAGCATTCACACATAATTTGAAACTCAATCCTATCAGAAAAAAATAAAAACTGAGCTTCATGTGATTTGGTCTGATTTCGCGAATGCGTATGGGGATTTTCTAAGCGTAGCTTAGATGTGGCACAAGGCCGAAAATAAGGAACGCCCAGTGAGGATCGAACTCACTACTCAGTTGCAATGATTCTAGCGAGGCAATCTTGCTAACCATTACACCATATCAAAGTGTCCATTTCGCGAATGCGTATGGATCAGTTCCTTACGAACTAATTCGAATATTTTAATTTCCCTTGTACGGTTGGGAAAATCAGAATGAAATATTTCAGAGCAGGGTTTATACAGCTCACCGTTGGTAACTACACCACCAAGTGGCAAGTTCCCGAGGTCGGCATCATGATGAAGTGTGTGATGTCACCACTTTTTTTAATTGTGTCCATGGCACTCATATTACAGGGTGCAGCAGACTCAGCAAAGTGGATGATAATTAAGAAACAAATGGTCCTTATTTCTTCCAGAAGGTTCATGGGTAACGTCACCATTTTGGTCCCGTATAAGGTCAGTGCGAATGAACTGCTGCAGCGCTACCATAAGCTGTTCACGTGGACGAGAATGAAGGCTCAGCCCAAGAAGAGCCGCAGTTTATCATTACTCAGAGGCACGATCAAGGAGATTCACTCACATGATCCCGACAGTCAACAGTCAAAAAGAAGCCAATGAAGAGACTGGGACAGCTGTATGAAATTACACTGATTGATCCACTAATTTGAAATATACATATATATATATATATATATATATATATATATATATATATATATATATAAACATGCACACAATAACTATATATATATATATATATATATATATATACATCGTGTATCGTGGAATGAAGAGGTACACCGAGAAATGTAGCTAAACTATTTTATTAACAGCGTGGTACAAACAAAATATATATACAATATTTAGTCTCTCACAGTAGTAGGTGTAATTTCCAGAAGTCCGTGATAATGATAATATCCCTCGTGCTAAGCGCATATTGTCTTTTATACATCCAGGGTGCCACATGGTACGATACGACACACAAAAATATATGTCTCATTAAAAATTATATACAATATATTATCATTAAGTTTTTTATATAATGTTTCATGTGTTCGTATATTTTTTTCTTTTCGAAACTCAAATATATCTTCGAAGATTTTGTTCCAGAGCTTTCGGTTATACTTTTAGCCATTATCAGGAATTAAATTTGTTTTACTTGTAAATAAACATGTGCAAAGTTTATGCATATAAAGTCTTGTGTATGTTAAGTTCCGAACATGATAAGCACATTGTTATCAACACTGACGTAAAGAGGTGAAGAAGGTGGAACTAGATGGAATTTAATCTATTGACGGAACCCATCTCCACAGAAAACTAAAGAATTGGTTTGCTGTCCCAGTTTCTGTGGACATTGCAAGTGTCTGACATTATGCAAATACAATAGTGTATCAACAAGTACATGCACAAATGGCTTAGAGTTTCCGCCTGCTTCTCCACAGTGTGTCTCTATCCCATTGCTGGAAACCCACAGCTTTTCATTTCCTCATTTGTGGAAGAGTTTAAGGTCATGAAGGTACGACTTCGCATCATGATGATCGACTCAGCCGATAAGTTCGTCTGCAGGTTAGAGCCAGATATCAAAACCGACACCAAATGGTCGACAGTAGAAGCTACCCAAGAAGCAGAATCCAGCCTGCTAACCAAAAAGATTATGAAATGACCCTCATCAATCCCGCTGGCCTGGGCAGTACAAGCAACCAGTTTTTCTCCAAACAGGATCCAAACGAGAAATTGTGATTAAAGAAATCAGAAATTATAAGAAAAAGCAACGAACAGCTACTACTGTTTCTCAATACAAGCCATGTGCTTGGACTATATGGAGTTATATTGATCCGATGAAGTTACCATGGAATATCCTGATTGTAACGGAGTCAGAGGCAATATCATTTCTGCTGCAATCTGCCTATGATCTACTAAATACGACCAACCTCAGGCTGTGGAGGTACACTAAAACCGAGGTATGCGCATTGCGTCAAAGTGATCAAAACACTTTACGTCCCGTGATCTTTGCATGCCCGCAATCAGTGAAGATGTACACGTGGCATCATAGCAAAGCGCTAGAAGTGCTCATAGACTTAGTTCACAGTATGAAGTCTCCAACAAACAGCCTGTAACGGCCCGAGAACCTAAGATCCGTTTTCACAAGGAAGGTGAACGCCCTGTGCGGAAGACCCAAATAACCCCCAACATGACGCTACTGAGCGAAGCAAGTGATTGGAGGGTGTTTGCTGACCTTAGAACACCTCTGCAATTTCCGGAACACATCATTCAAAGAGACGCACGCTCTGACATTGTAGCGTGGTCTGATTCAAAAAGGTGTATCCTCCGAGTAGAATTAACGGATCTATGTGAGGATAACAGAGATGAGGCGCATTAGCTAAGGAAAAACCGCTACGAATCTATGCAGTCTGCGTTGAAAATGGGTGGATATGTCATGCGCTACCTACTGAGGTAGGATGCTGTGGATTGCTTTCGCGGTCAGTCGTTTCCTTCCTTTTGAAAATGGACATTACTGGCCGGAGCTTGAGGCATGCTTGACATTGTCCAGAACTCAGCTCAACTGGCACTGAGTTGGATCTAGCCAAGATCCAAGATAAACAGAGTTAATTAAAACCACGCTCGCAACACAATGCTACTACGTTTATCTTCTATTCTACGTCATTGATAACGGTCGCTACGAGGACGTTGTGTATTGGTTAATGATCAAAGGCAAACGCTTCTAACACTACATTGAAAAGCTGAGTTGCAATTGTAAAAAAATCGGAAGAGACTGACACGTCTACAGAAAAAAATAACATGTTCCGTGGAAAAAGCTAGTGACACGCCCGCCAGGGGTAATAGTACTGTCTTAGGGAAACTGTGTTATTCTCCCTGCTTTTGTTGGGTGACGCCGGCAGTGTATTGCACGTGCTTTCACACGTTGTATGTAGAAATATATATATATATAAACATGCAGACAATAACTATATATATATATATATATATATATATATATATATTATATATATATATACATCGTGTATCGTGGAATGAAGAGGTACACCGAGAAATGTAGCTAAACTATTTTATTAATAGCGTGGTACAAACAAAATATATATACAATATTTAGTCTCTCGCAGTAGTAGGTAGATTGGTTGCCAGCCAAGGCTATAGAACCCAATCTGTCCTGTTATTTAACCCATAACTGGAGGGAAGTGACGGATTAATACTTTTTCCCAAGGGTATTTGCGCGTAAGTGAATGCGAGGAATTCAACTGGAATTCGAACTCGGCTCCCCGATTTGTCGTTCCGAGTCGATATCCTCTGCATCACAGCGCACATCCGAAGAACATTTAAAAAACCTATATTAAAATTTTCAAAACCTAATGATATTTTACTTCTGTTTATAAATACATGTTGCAAACTAAAATCCTTACATAAGATTCCATCAGAGCAGGGAAAACGTCAGTAAAGAAATGTCTTCCTTTTGCCTTTATTCCTATTGTCTTTTTACAGATATATTTTATCTATAACTGAATTTTTCCATTACATATATGTATTGTTCCTTACCGGTAGTAGACTCGGAGTTCTATGCACAAAGCAATCTCCAAGTACTGAGTAGAGACGGACCTTTACATAATTTAAATTTTAATAAAATATTTGGTTAAATTTTGTTAGAACTCAACCAAAAACACAATATTACTAAAAAGAATTCTACAACTTATATAATGGAAAAGTTGTACTACGCAATGGTAAATGTAACTTCGTAAACTTTTCCGATCACAAACCTATTGATGACTAAATATAGTTCTTGAATTTCGGCTCGAATTTCCACCTCAAACCTAGATACGACCCTATTCAAAGAAAACCGAAGTCGAAATACTCTACCATTCCATCCAACAGTTAAAAAGAGAAAAATTAATTAAGGAGCACCTAAATCTGAGAACTCTTTTAAACGCGGAAGATTTAAGAAACTGTTCTCTACACAGTAAACACAATAATCTACTCAAAAACAAACTAAAATCAGCTGCAAACGAATTAGGCATCAACTCCATACGACACGCTAACAAAACCAATGTAGTTCTCAACCGACTAGATTACAACAAAAAAATTACAATCTATTCTAGATGACAACAAAATTTACTAAAATAAGTGAAAATCCCACCGATTCATTACAAAAGTACGTAAATAAACTATTTACAGCGAACAACGCTGAGGTTAGTAGGTTTAAAAACCATCAATCATATAATTTCTCTATATACACACCCAACAATTACAGCATTGCACCAACAAATATATTCCTCTATATAATATCAACTAATCCTAAAGGTAATACACTAGCTTTCACTGGAATGCAGAAAATCTTTTTACGAACGTCTCAGTTAAAGAAACAATAAACATAATAAGTGACTGCGTTTCACAAACATCCGTCAATCCCTCCTCTAAAAATTCAACCAGCAATTCTTCGGAAAGTATTCATCGCCTGTACTACGAAAACTCCATTTTATGACCATAATGACAAAACCTACATACAAATTCACGGTGTCAGCATGGGAAACACATTAAGTCCTACTTTCTCTAACTTTCACGTCCTATTTTGAAAACAGTGTTTAAAACAACCGATAAACCAGAAATTTATACCAGATGTGTTGATGACATTTTTGTTTTGACAAAAAATAAGGACGAAATTATAAATTTGAAATCAATTTTTGCAAAAAAATTACATATGAACCCATGGTCAATAACAAAATCCCATTCCTTGATGTTAATAGGCGTAAAAACTAAAGAATTTACCACTTACCTGTATACAAAAGAACACCAGTAATAACTCTTGTCTTATAAACTACTAGCAGTATAGCCCGGCGTTGCTCGGGTGTAATGATAGCTTTAAAACTAATCCATGGTCCTGGAGCTCAGACTCTTTGGACGTTGGCACGAAAGACTAAAAAGCAATAGTTGTTTCCAGTTTAAGTGAAACCGTAGACTGAAAGAAAAATGAATGGATGTAAGTCAAATTTTGATTTCCTGGTATCGATATCAAATAAGTTTTTTTCGTCGTAAACTGAATTTTGAAGGCTAAATATGTCCTCTGAGCAAATGGTATCATGGCTGAGACTAAAAACTACAATTATACCTACTTAGAGCCAGACCCGATGCAAAAACTAAAATAAAAGGGGTGAAAAAAAAATCCAAACATACAAGCAGATAAACAGACACTCACACAAACATCTTGCCTTTTATGTATATATATTATCGATTTTCTGCACTACTGTAAGAACTGCAACCTTGAAACTTCTGAATATCGTTTCTTATGTCTTTGTCTATGAGTTAATCAAATTTGATTAAAATCGGATCACTCCTTCTATAACCCGATTTTTTCGATTATCGATTTTCGATATTTATCAGGGGTACCTCGACACAAAACCGAGCTAAGAACACTCGCAGGTACAACTGTGTAAATTTTCAAGAAAATCGGTTCAGCCGTTTCGGAATCTATAGGTAACGGACACACACACACACAAAGTTCCATTTATTATATAAGTTTAGATAATAGCCAATGGCCAGAAATATATGAAATAGCAGTAATAACGAATGTCTTAAATAGAACACATCGAAATTCATCCTCCCAAATAATATTTTTGAGTGAGCATTAGTCAACAATAATTGCCTCAACTATATCATCAATAAACAAATAAAACTATTCTTACATAAAATACACGACACCGATATTAAAAAGAGCGCACAAAGTATCAATATATTTTACTGCAACCAAATGCACAATAATTATAAGTAGGACGAATTCGCTGTACGAAAAATTATCAAACAACATATTTTTGCGGTAATTCTTCAATAACATATAAAATTTATAATATATTACAGAAAATGAAAAGTGGCCACTAATGAAAATAACCCCATCAAATCTAAAGTAGCGATGACCAATATAGTGTATGAATTTCAATGGCCATTTTCAAATATGAATTTTCAATATGAATTTCAATGACTGTGTTTCTTGTTACAAATCAATTATCTATATTGAACACATTACAACTTACATGTTACTTATTAAGCCAAAGTATCATAAAAATCATTTATTAACCCATAGTTTACAAGAAAGCTTAAGGAGAATTCTGATCAAAAACACAAGAATTCTATGTAATTCACAATATCAAAAGCCTCTCGCTATTAAGGGATCACTATATATCAAACATTTCTTTCATGCCATAAACCATATATATATATATATGTGTGTGTGTGTGTGTGTGTGTGTGTGTGTGTGTGTGTGTGTGTGTGTGTGTGTGTGTATTTTATAGAAAGATGTTCATGGAATTTCCAGTCGCGCGGAATGTGAGGACTTGGAATGAACGCTCCTTTTTCAAAAACAACACAAGATATATTACTACGTTACAGTCAAAACATGAGGAAAAAAATGACAAATGCGGAGATATAACACACTTGAAAATGGTCAGAGAATTGACCGAAAGCGCTTGAGATGATAATCATAGAAAAGTCTTACATTCCTTAACTCCAGTAAAACGAAAAAGATATTAGGATGCTGGAAAAACTGAATAAAAAATTCATAAAATCTTCCTTGTCAGCCACATTCAATGAAAGATGCTCGAAAGAAAGGTTGCTGCTCATATATATATATATATATATATATATATATATATATATATATATATATATATTTGAGTATTTAAGCAGCAATTTTTCTTTTAGACATGTCAGATTAAATAAATTGCAAACATTGTGCCTACTTATTTTTAATAAAATCCATCCATACTCACGCATTTTATTAAAAATAAGCAGACACAATGTTTGAAATTTCTTTAATCTGACATACATATATTTATTTTCCTCTTCACTTTCTACTCCTTCTGTATCTTTCCTTTTCCTCTTTCGTTTCTTTTTCTTTATGGAAGTACAATTCTCGTTTTAAAAATGCCAAAATATTTGAGCCTAGACACCGTGTAACCGATGTCAATATCTGTCTGCAATTCACTTCCGGCCAAAATTTAAAATTTCTATTTCTTAACTGTTTTCATTGGCTCTTTCCTTTCTGTATTTTCTCACTTATTTTCCTCTTCACTTTCTATTTCTTCTGCATCTTTTCCTTTCCTTTTTCTTCTGCATCTTTTCCTTTCCTTTTTCTTTTCCTTTTCTTCATTTCTCATATTATTTTCTGATATTTTCTTCCCTCTTTCTTTTCCCCACTTTTTTAAAAATCATTTTACCTCCTACAAAAAAAATTCCAAAAATAAACAGAAGTAGTGTTCTTTTTTTAATTTAATTTTTTTTCCAATAAAACGTTTATTGGCATATTTGTTAACTACCTGATGAGACATTGTTCTTTCAATGTTGAAACAAAATGTACAATTTTGTAGTAGTTTATAGTTTGTACACGTTCTAATGTAATAATTAATAATAAATATTTATTGCTCTATTTTTATATTGAGCACTGTTTTAAATTAATGTTTTGAACGTTGCAATTATTTTCTTCGTTCTTATTCATTTGGATATATATATATATATATATATATATATATATGTGCATATATATATATATATATATATATATATATATATATGCACATTTATAGGTTTTATGTGGACAGTTAAAGTACAATTCCCAGTTCTTTCAAAATCTTCTCTCTCTCTCTCTCTCTCTCTCTCTCTCTCTCTCTCTCTCTCTCTTCCTTTTTATCCAATCCTCAATAACAGTTCCACTTTGGCCATCAGTAAGTAGTCATCTCCTGACTATTACCCCCCGACCATCATTTGAGAATTATCTGTTTCTTGCCGTGGTCACTTGTCCATCTGTTTTGGCCACTGATGCTTATTGATCCCGACCTTTGCTGTTCAATCAAGTGAGAAAAAGGCTCAGAAATCATTGCCAAAGGGGATGTGTGGTCGGTTCGGCTGAGTTGAGGTAAGAGCTGGTATGATGACGAAGTATTCCCTTGAACAACCTGCAGTGATAGGTGGCTGGTTTTATTTGAAGTGTTTCATCGATAATTAGTGAGTTCTTCCTTCTATAGAGCGAACAGCAGCATTCTCTCTCTCTCTCTCTCTCTCTCGCTCGCTCTCTCTCTCTCTTTCTTCCTTTAATGTTTTTCACAAACATACACATAAACTCATACCATTAAGTATAAAATATTTGCACATTTAAATACACTATATATATATATATATATATATATATATATATATATATCTCCGAGTGAATAAGGAACGAAGAAAAATAATTTTTTACAACGTCCAAAATATTCATTTAAAACAGTGCTCGATATATAATATATAGAGCTGTGAATTTCTTCAAAATTCAAACAGACAATTCACAAGACTTATTCCCTTATGACTGACCCCCACTAACATCCCTCACACAACGCACCAAATATAAGAAAAGAGGCTTTCCATTTCAGTCCACACCACCTGAGGAGACATTGTAGTTTCAATGTCGAAACAAATGTACGACTTTTAGTGGATATATAAAAGATTTGTGCATGTTCTAAAACATAATTTATAATAAATATATACATATATATAAGAAAAATTAAGGCAGACATGTTTTTCATGGTAAATCGGAACTATAGGACTATTTCAGGCGAACAATCGCCAGCTTCCATCTTTATTTTACAAAGGATTATATATATATATATATATATATATATATATATATAAACTTATTTATAAATGGAACTTTGTGTGTGTGTGTGTCTGTGTGTGTGTGTATCCGTTACCTATAGACTACGAAACGGCTGAACCGACTTTCTTGAAAATTTACAGAGTTGTACTATAAGCGTCTGCGAGGGTTTTTAGCTAGGTTTTGTGTCGAGGTACCCCTGATAAATATCGAAAATCGATAATCGAAAAAATCGGGTTATAGAAGGAGTGATCCGATTTTAATCAAATTTGATGCACTCATAGACATAAGAAATGATATTCAGAAGTTTCAAGGTTGCAGTTCTTACAATAGTGTAGAAAATCGATAATATATATAAAAGGCAAGATGTTTGTGTGTGTGTCTGTTTATCTGCCTGTATGTCTGTATTTTTTCAGCCCTTTTATTTTAGTTTTTGCTTTGGGTTTGGCTCTAAGTAGGTATAATTGTATTTCTTAGTCTCAGTCATGATACCATTTACTCAGAGGACTTATTTAGCCTTCAAAATTCAGTTTACGACGAAACAAACTGATGTGATAACGATACCAGGAAATCAAAATTTGACTTACATCCATTCATTTTTCTTTCAGTCTACGGTTTCGCTTTAACTGGAAACAACTATTGCTTTTTAGTCTTTCGTGCCAACGTCCAAAGAGTCTGAGCTCCAGGACCATTGATTGGTTTTAAACCTTTCATTACACCCGAGCAACGCCGGACTATACTGCTAGTATATATATAAGCAAAATATGTTTGTGCCTATGCAAGCAAATATTAAAAATCAAATTGCAGCACATTTCATATGAACTTGATTTTACTCAACATTAAATGTACTAGCAATACAGCTTGATTATATTGATTGATTCATTTATTTGTCATGGCTTATCAAAGCTTTACAGGTTATTGAAAGCTAGAAAATAATTTTAGATTGTAAAAATTTATCGCAACAATTATTTGGCGATACAAATCTTACTAATTATCCCATAGCTGAGGAAAGAAGAGGTTGATTCATACATTTCCCAAGAGTGCGTAAGTGAGTATGACAAACTCGACTGGAATTGAAACTCAGCTGTCTGATTAACAATTCCAAGCCATTATCCATTACACCACTCACACATCCAAGCTTACAGCACCTGGGATTTCAAGCGGTCACCCATTTAGGTACTGACCAGGTTCAACGTTGCTTAACATTGGTGATCGTATAGGAACTGGTTTTTCAACATTATCTTGTCGCAAGCCAGCTTCATTATGGTAAATGCTCAATTATATATACGAGTGAGGTATTTTTTTTTCAGATATATTCAATGGCAAACAAATCTGTGATTTTCTTGCCTAGAGAAGGACTATGGACATCTTGTCAGTGAGTTAAGCGCCATACGTGATACACGCTTGGGCGATCATGTCTCTTTCGAGACATGACTGACTGGACAGAAGATTATTCCGCAGTAGGTTGCCATTACTTTCTGCGGTGAACTGGTTGCTAGTCAAAGCTATAGAACCTAATCTTTTCTGTTATTTAACCCATAACTGGAGGGAAGAGATGGGTTAATACCTTTCCTAAGGGTATTTGCTCGTAAGGAATGCAAGGAATTCAAGTGGAATTCGAACTCGGGTTCCCGATTTCTCGTTCCGAGCCGAAATCCACTGCACCAAAACGCAGGCTGAAATGAAAAATTTTAAAAAATTGATTTGCCGTAAATCAAGTGTAAATAAGACTTGGAAATAATTGGGCTTGTGCCCATATCACATTAAAACACTAGTTCCTGTCAGTTAATTAATTGACATATGTGATACATGCTTGGGCGATCATGTCTCGAAAGAGACATGAGTGACTTGGCAGAAAATTTCTTCCGCGCTAGGTTGCCATTACTTTCTGCAGTAGAGTAGTTACCAACCAAAGTTATAGAACGCCATCTGTCCTGATATTTTATCCATAACTGGAGGGAAGAGACGGATTCATGCCTTTCTCAAAGTTATTTGCGTGTAAGTGAATGCAAGAAATTCAACTGGAATTCGAACTCGCCTCTACGATTTCTAGTTCCGAGCTAATATCCACTACACTAGAACGCACGTGCAGTTCTCGTACAATCACCAAAATTAAGTAACGTCGAGACAGGTCTGTACCTGGATGAGTGAACATTTAGAAATGTTAAGTACTGTAAGCTTAGATGTAGTGGTGGTGTAATGAGCAATGTTTCGGAATTGTTTATCGAAAAGCCGAATTCTGATTCTAGTTAGGTTTGTTACTTGTACGCAAATATATTCTCTTGTGCAAATTAACTGAAACAAAACGAATGTCTTCCTTGGATTTTTCACACATTCTCTGATCACATATACGTCGTTTCTTGATGTTGTTTTTTCCCTTCCGACCGAATTTTCATTTACGTTTTGGACTGATGGATTCAGTTTGTTTCATCGCCTTGATGACACGACTGGCAGTTGAAAGGCTGACACCAACAATATCCGTGATTCCTCTGTAAGGATTGACAGTGTGTTCGTGCAACTTCACAATTCTCGTACGCTTTCTTGGAGTAACGTTCATTGCAGACAATGGCCGTAAGACAACTACTCGACAGTCGAGACAGTAGTGTCTAGATGTGATAAAAATCTGTTGCAATCACGGATAACGCAATAATTTTCAAAATCAAACAAATTTTATCATACACCCAGCAAATAGATTCATACTGCTGCAGACAACTGAAAATGACCTAATATGAGGGGAAAATAGAAATCGATTACACCCTGTCACTCCAGTGGGTCTAAAACTGACCGTATGGTAAAAGAAAGGAAACTAAAGCAGTTGTTTTAATTTTCACAAGAGCATACTTGGTAAAGGTATGAATCTATCTCTTCTTCTGCAGCTAAGGGTTAATTAGCAAGACTTATATCATTAAATTATTATTATCTAAAAAAAAAGAAATTCTTACAATCTAAAAATATTTTTTATTTTAGATTATTTGCAAAGGGTTGATGAGTCGTAGAAAACGAATCAATCAGTCAATTGGAAATCATTGTTAAAGGGGATTTTTTTTGTTAAGGCGGGATGAAGTGCTCTCTAGAACAAGTGGCATGATAGGTTCTTGATTTCATTTTTTTTTTTTTAATCATATCACCCCGAGCAAGGCGGTAACGCCACTGATGTGCAGGGGGCTACGTAAGAGTGAAAAGATTTAAAAGAGAAAGCCGGAAACCACATCCTAAACAGGGAACAAAGGATGAGCCTCTACACCTGTTCAATAGACGTGGGTGGAGTGTAAACCATGCGATAGTTTAGTCTATCTACTCCAATTTTAAAAAAAAAAAAAAAAGAGTGTATAGATTGGAAAAGAGAAAGCCGGATACCACATCCTAAACAGGGAACAAGGGATGAGCCTCTTCACCTGATCAATAGACGTGAGTGGAGTGTGAACCGGGCGATAGTTTAGTCTATCTTTGCAGCGTTTCATCCTTAATCAGCAAATTCTTGCTCCTGTAGGGCAAATAACAACTTTCGATTTCCCTCTCTCTCTCTCTCTCTCTCTCTTTCTCGCTCTGATGCTTTTTCACAAACACACATCTGCATATATAAGCACATACCATTATGCATATACAAATGCATGTATTTAAATACACCACATATATGATAAGCACCCGAAGATTGCTGAAATCCTCTGTTAGATTCTTTGTTTCTCTTTTTCTTTCTTTTTTTTTTTTTTTTTTTGCTCTCTGTTAGATTATTTCTTTCTTTCTTTTTTTTTCCAGCTTTATTTTAGTTATCTTCCTACCCTTTTGGTCTTCAGGTCACACACTATTCAGTTGACTATCCCAACCCCACCTCGCTATCACTGGAACTGACCAAAAAGTTAAAAAGAATTATTTTTTACCTTAATGGTAGTAACCATGTTTGTTGGGATGGGATCAACTTTGTTTTAAATATTCTTAAAAATAAGTTATTTTTTGCTTAATTTTCATCTTTTCATGCTTAATTGAACGATTGGTTTTCTTTGTTTGGCAGAAATTTCTTTGACTGGTGGATTTTAAGTTAAAACTTCAAAATTTTAAGTTACACCCTATGATTTTTTTTTTAATTGGAGTAGATAGACCAAACTATCACACTCCACCCACGTCTATTGAACAGATGAAGAGGCTCATCCCTTGTTCCCTGTTTAGGATTTGGTTTCCTGCTTTCTCTTTTCTCTACCTCAGTATTGGTGCTTCCGTGATTTTCCTGCGATGCGCTTGGCTGGTGGCAACGTCTCATCATTGTAAGAGTACCGGATTGGCAGTTTCCTGGTTGCTGCTTTCGACTGGTAGTTAGGAGCTCTAACTCTTGTATAGCATCAAGAGCGGCTGCTCTGATCAACGGTTGCATAATACCGGGGTTCTTGTAGTGCCATGTCGCGCATAGATAGGTGTCCCTGCAAGCGCTTTCGGTGGGCAAGCTCGAGGCCACACTTTGATAGAGCCCGAGCCAGTTCCCATTCCCGCGAATATCGTGGATAATGACCGCTTGCATCCTCTACACAAGGTCCCTCTCTACCAACAAATTTTAACATGAAAAACGGAATCAGAAAAAAAACCCTAAACCAGTCAAACTCAAATCACCAAAATCTCTTAATATTTCTTTTACAAACATCCGGGGCATTCGTACTAACTTTTGTAGCGTAGAAGCTTTCCTCCACGAAAAGTTCCCTGACATCCTACTGCTCTGTTAGACTAACCTCAACTCATCAATTCCCTCCTCTGACTTCTCGATCCCTGGTTATCTTCCCCTCTTAAGGAAGGATTCCACTGTCCACATGCATGGACTGGGGGGGGGGTCTACGTTAGTGAACACCTCCCAGTAGCTAGGGTGACATCACTCGAATCCACTACCCACCAATATGTATGTCTCCGTCTATCACTTCTCAGTTTGGTTAGCTACCTTTTCTTCCTTTACCGTTCCCCCTCTTTTTCCGACTGCTCCCTTCTAGACAGCATTTCTGACAATATAGATAAGGCTACTTCCTACCACCCATTCGCTCACACATTTGTCTTCGGAGATCTTAAAGCCCATCATGCTGAGTGGCGTAAAGACTCTGTTACTGATTCAACAGGCATCAACGCCATGAACTTTGCTATTTCCCAATCCCTTACGCAAATAGTGGACTTTCCCACACGCTTTCCAAGCACTCCCTCTGGACACGCCTCTCTAATAGATATATGCTTTACCTCTGCACCTGACTCCTGCCAGGTCACGCAGCTTTGCCCTCTCGGCAACTCTGACCATGCTGTTGTCTCCCTTAATATTTCTCTCCACGCTCACTCTCCCCAGGAGCCTTTTACTTATAGGAGCTCCTACTGCTACCAAAGAACTGACTGGGACGCCTTCCGCAACTTCCTATGCGACGTCTCTTGGGGAAAAGTGTTCGATCTCCCAGTTGATGACTGTGCCTCTGAGATTTCGTCCTGGGTGAAAGCTGGCATTGATGCCTTCGTACCTACCAGGAAGTTTCGTCTCTAACCGCATTCCTCCCCTTGGTTCACTACTTTCGACTATTTCGGAGACAGTCATCTGACCACAATAGGCTCCTATTCACGTCTGCTCGTAATGAGTGCAAGAGAATCCTGAATGACGCCAAGCGGTTGTTTGCTGAGAGAATGAGACAGCGCATAGCTGACCGCAAGTTTGGCTCCAAAGACTTGGCGGTTGTGCAAACGGGTGCTGAACAATAGCAAATCTTCTATCCTTCCTTTAATCAATGAATTTGAGGTCCTCACATCATCAGCGGACAAGGCTGAGTGCTTTACTCGCGGATTCTCATCCAACTCCACATTTGGCTCAACTGGAGTACCCTCGCCCGACTTCCCTATTAGAACTGAGGCTAAACTGTTCGATATATACATTACTCCGATAGTAGTATCCCGTGTAATATCAAAACTTGACACCCGTAAGGCGATCGGTGGAGATGGAATCCCGGTTATTGTCCTTAATGTGCCCCCTGAACTCTCCTCTGTCCTCTCTAAACTCTATAACTACTGCCTCTCTGCTTCCTGTTTTTCTGCATGCTGGAAGACCTCTTCTGTCCTGTATTTAAGAACTCTGGTGAACCCTCAGACCCATCCAACTATCGCACTATCAGCCTTTTTCGGGAAGGTGTTCGAGGCCATTATTAATGCTGAAATAGTTCAGTATTTTACTGCCCATAAACTCTTCTCCGACAGGCAGTATGGCTTCCGCTTTGCCAGGTCCACAGCCGACCTGCTAGCGACCATTACGGAATACATGTCCCAAGCCCTTGAGGAGTCCGGCGAGGCTCGTGCTGTTGCTCTGGACATCTCCAAGGCTTTTGACAGGGTTTATCACGCTGGCCTTCTGTGCAAGCTACGCGGCTACGGTATTACCGGACGATTGCATGATATGATCCAATCTTTCCTACATAACCGCATAATGAAGGTCGTCCTGAATAGGCATGCCTTCACACTCTACTCTACAAACTCTGGTGTCCCTCAGGCCCTATCCTCGGCCCGACGCTCTTACTTATTTTCATAAATGACCTCCCAGACGAGATCAAGAGCCAAGTAGGCATCTACGCAGATGACACCACAATTTACTCCCGCATCAGTAAGAAACCCTGCGTGACGGACAAACATAATCACGCTGCTGATCTTGAGATGAATCTACATTCTGTGGTGATTTGGGGTAAGAAATGGCTTGTCAATTTCAATGCGTCTAAGACCAAGCTGCTGTCTGTCAATCATCACAGGCAACCTCTCCTGCCTCCCATAAGCATGGACCAAGCGAGTCTCCCCGAGAGCAATACAGTGCGCTTCCTCGGCCTTACCCTCTCTTCTGATCTCAAATGGAACCACTACATTGAGTCAATAGCTAAATCCACTGCTAGGAAGGTTGGGTCACTCTGTCGGGCCAGCATGTTTTTTCCGCCTGAAACCATCCTGCATATATACAAATCAACCATTCGTCCGTGCATGGAGTACTGCTGCCATATATGGTCAGGTGCCCTCGCTGTTCATCTCCGTGTTCTTGACAGGCTCCAAAGAAGAATCAGTAATGTGATAGGTACCGACTTGGCGGTTCGACTACAGCCACTTTCCCACCGACGGGATATGGCTTCCCTTTGTATCTTCTATAAATACTTCCATGGCTTCTGCTCCAATGAACTTAAGTCACTGGTGCCTCTGCAACAGGTGTTTACTCGTGCAAACAGACTGGCAACTGGGTCTCACCCATTCACAGTTAGATCAACCAAATGCAGACGACAATTCTACTCCGGCAGCTACTTTTCTCGCACTTCCTGCCTGTGGAATTTGCTTCCTTATTCTTACTTTCCTGACGGCTACAACCTCCAGGAATTTAAATGCAAGATCAATACTCATCTCTAAGCCACTTGACCCTAGTTTTTTCTTCACCACCCTGTATATCCTTTCCTTTCTCTCCAGCTCTGCAACCGTTATCACACCTGTATTCCCTTCTTTCTCTTGCTCCTTTCTAACAGGTTCGTCTTTCTCTTCACTCTCCTCTAATCCTTTTACTCTTATGTAGTCCCCTGCACATCAGTGGCGTTACCGCCTTGCTCGGGGTGATATGATTAAAAGAAAATGCAATATTGGTGATATGTGTGTGTGTGTGTGTGTGTGTGTGTGTGTGTGTGTGTGTGTGTGTGCGTGCGCGCAATATCTTGACATATAAAATACATATACATAAATATGTGTGCATGTTTGTGTGTGTGAATTCACCAAGTGAAAATAATATTATAACTTCAAAATCCCGAATATGTGTTTCCATTTTCTCATGATTAAGCATACAAGTAATACATTGCCGATCAAAAATTTAAGACCACTTAAAAATCTTTAAAAAGAATTTTTTTTTTTTTTTTACGGATAGATTTTAAACTCCTCCCACTTAAGGTTACCAATACTACAATGTTTTTAAAAGTTTATGGAAACAAAAAGCTACATTCCAAACATTTTATTTAGAAATTTACATTTTTATAAAATGAGGAGATTTACACATGATCAAAATTATAAGACCAGAGACAAAAATTCTACGAAATTGTACAAAAAGTGTATGAAAAGTGTATGAAAATATTCAACAACCAAATTTAATAATGATTTCTACCTCCGCTGCTTTGGATGACTTCAAAAATTCTGTCGGGCATGCTAGAAATAAACGTTTTCATTAAGGTGCGGGGGATGTTGCTCCAGCTTCTGAAGATGGCTTCACGAAGTTCATTTTTTGTTGAATATTGTTTGCCAGTTCGATAAACATCTGTCATCCATCCCGAAACATTTTCAATTGGGTTCAAGTCTGGTGAGCATGCAGGGTGTCCCTAGAGATGGACCCCATTTTCTTGTAGAAAGGTCAAGGTCCATCTTGCAGCGTGGATTGCAAAATTATCCTGTTGGAATAACCATCCATCCCCACACAAACGATGGCTCTTCGTCATCAAAAATGCTTTTTGTAGCATGCTAACATAACCAGCCGCTGTCTGACGACCCTGCACCACCTGAAGCTCCATCGTCCCTCTGTAAGAAAAGGCACCCCATACCATTAGGGACCCTCTACCACTATGAAGTGTGGAGAAAATTTCAGGAGGCATGTTTTTGTTATGCCAATATCGTTGGAAACCATCTGGACCATTGAGATTGAATTTTTTCTCATCAGAAAACAGGACTTACTTCCACTTCTCAATGCTCCATGTTTGGTATTCACGACTAAACTTTAAGCAGTCCACCTTGTGACGTGGAAGCAGCCGAGGAATTTGGTTACGCTTTTTATTTACCATGCCTTTTTGTCGTAAGTGTCGTCTGATGGTTACGGGACTGCAATCATCATCTGTGACTGCCTTAATTTGACTAGAAGAAAGTCCCCCTTCTTTCATAACAACCCGTCTTATTCTCCTACTCAATGCAGGAGAAATTTGGGGGGGGGCTACCAGAGGATTTTGCTTTTCCATAATTCTCACTGTTCTTTAGAAAGTTGCAAATCACAGTTTTACTGCGATTTACCTTAGCTGCGATCGCCTGATGTGACAAACCTTGCTTATGGAATTCTAGAATTCGAGAACGCTCAACTTCGGTAAGTTTGCTTGCTTTAGGCATGATAACACCTTTACGCAGTGATTGTCAATCTCTAACTGAACTAAAAACATTGGAATTGCCATAGATCTAACAATTTATACCCCTGGTTTTATAATTTTGATCATGTGTAAATCGGCTCATTTTATAAAAATGTAAATTTCTAAATAAAATGTTTGGAATGTAACTTTTTGTTTCCATAACCTTTTAGATTGTAGTATTGGTAACCTTAAGTGGGAGGAGTTTAAAATCTATCCGTAAAAAAAATTTCTTTTTAAAGATTTTTAAGTGGTCATAAATTTTTGATCGGGAGTGTATACAATATATATCCGTTATGTGCCATGTGGATATACGCTTGGGCAATCATGTCTCGAAAGAAACATGACTGACTAGTCAGAAGATTTTCCCACAGTAGGTTGCTATTATTTTCTGCGGAAGACTGGTTGCCAACCAAGGCTATAGAACCTAATCTGACCTACAATTTAACCCATAGCTGGAGGGAGAAGAGACGAATTAATACCTTTCCCAATGGTATTTGCGCGTAAATGAATGCAACGAAATCAACTTGCGTATAACACGTGCTTTTATGATCATTTTTAATGCAAAAAATAGGGGTTCGCACTATACATGAGTATTTTTTTAAAATGTTTTTTGGAGAGGTCGCACTATACACAGGTCCGTTTTATTCTGAAGGAGGTAAAATTAATACAAAAATATTCAGTATTCGCTTTGTACATGAAGTCAGCTTATAAACAAATCTCTATATATGGTTACTGGATACTTCTTTATATGCTCTGTCTCTTTAGAATATGGTTGATCACGGCTTTTCACAGCATCCTATCTCTTTTATCTATTAGCAATGTTTGTCTTTTTACTGTCCTTATCTTGTTAGATAAGTTACTTTCTATTTTCCTATGTCTGTCTTGCCTTTAATATATCCTGGGAGTGCCAAATTTTCCAAGCCTTCTTTTCTCAATGTGTCACAGAAATTTTAGCTATCACTGATTTTTAGTGTAAATAGGACTTTTGTTTTCGCTTTCTTTAAAAATTCTTCATTGTTCACATGTTCCATCCATAGTATTTTCAGCATTCATCTGTAGAACCACATCTCTGTTGATTCAAACCCCTATTTGTGATTAAACTACTCATTAAATGATCCCATATATAGATCAATCCATATTTACATCTGAATTATTTACATTGTTCAGGCTGTTGTCTTCATCTTTATTCCCATATTTATATTCACGTTTTAGCCGTTGTATGCTCCAGCCATCTTCAGGTGATTGGAATTTTTAACCGAAAACTTTATTTCGATCACTGAGGTATATTGTTCTTATTCCATGAGCCATACCACTCATGTCTTAGAGTTGAGTTAAAGGGAGATAACTAAGTTATTTGCTCACCGCTGCTGTAGCCAGGTACTGAATTCACAACTCTTTTGATCAAGTCATTGTATCTAACCACTGCTAACTTGACCGAAAAAGCTTTAACATCAACCTGGTCACTACCAAGAAGGATGACTGCTTTGGGAAACAAGATGCTGTAAGCTTGGATGTGTGGATGGTGTATGGATAATTACCAATAATTTTTAATCGATGGTTTAATGATACATGTTTTACTAATTAACCTATAGCTGGGGAGAGAAGACAGGGATTCATATTTTTCCCAAGGTTATTTGCATGTAAGTGAATCTAACAAACCCAACAGAAATTAGAACACAGCTGTCCAGTTATCACTTCCAAGCCACCATACATTACACCACTTACACATTCAAGCATATTCACAGTCACCCATCTCAGTACTGACCAGGCTCAACATTGCTTAACTTCAGTGATTGTATGGGAACTGGTATTTTAACATGATATGACCAAGTGTCTGATATATGAAAGGCCCTCCCTATTTTGCTTTTGATTTTTTTGGAACAAAAACACACATTTTTTTTTGTCTGATCTTGCATTCACTTACGCACAAATACCCTTGGTAAAGGTATTAATCCGTCTCTACCCTACAGTTATGGGTTAAATAATAGGACAGATTGGGTTCTATAACCTTGGCTGGCAACCAGTCTACTGCCCAGTCAGTCATGTCTCTTTTCAAAAATGATCACCCAAACATGTATGACACTTAACTGACTGAATCATGAAGCATGTAAGTACTTCAGGGATACAAATACTTGAAAGATGTTTTCTTTAGACTTCTGTTAAATGTTTTGTTAATATGTTTATTAATTGTTGTTTGTTTGAATTCAATGTTTTATGTGGCTTTCTGTTTTTTTTTTTTTACCTGGACTCACATGAGTCTGCCAAATATTGTTTGTGGTACAAATTTACCAGGAGTCATAAAGTGATGACACTTTTTATTCTTGTAACAATATATATTACATTCAGACATACACAGGCATATCAATAAATCCGCACCTGATGATCAAAAAACATTTTTTCAACATAATCTCCTTCCTTGCCAATGCAGTTCAGTGGTTAATATTAATCAGGGATCAGATATACAGTAAAAATTTTACTCGAAATTCAGCTGATGAGTGCCAGGCTACAAACTTACTAAACCAACCTTGTGTGTGTGAAAAAGTGTGTACATATCTTTGTATGTAATCATAGTGTGTGTGTGTGTGTGTGCATGTGTGAAAGAGAGAGAGAGAGAGACTTTACAAAGATGTTCTATATTTCTGTCATTATTATTCTCTTGAGAGAATCTGTGAGAAGAAATTATTCTTTCTTCGGCACAAACCATTTTCAGAGAAGCTTCACCTAATAGCAATTTACCACCTTGAAAATTCTTTGACTGCAGGAAAGTAGAAGAATCAGCAAGACATCAGAAAAGACGAAAGAAAAGCCTGGACAATAATGAGGAATTGGTAACCTTAGAGCCAGATCGCCCTCCACAATGGCTCTTCAGAAATATAATTGGTTCACAACCAGTTCCAATTCGGCAGACAGCACCATGAACGCAAGGGTCCATTCTTGTTTTAATTGCAAAGAGAAGAATTCTTATACTGACAGTTTCCTTTGACATATCTCTATAGAGAAGTTCAACTTGAACATCAACCTTCTTCTAGTTCTTTCTTTGGATAAAAGTGCCAACAGCACCTGCAATGGCATCCAAAGTTAGAGTATTGGACCCAAGGTTAGAAAAATTTGGGACTCAGTCTTCATTACAACTTAACATTAGAAGTCTGTTCAAACAAGATTCCATTTTGATCATTGAATTCTCAAAATAATAAAAATACTTGCCAAAATTATATGCTTATAAAATCTGCCATAATAAAGCAAAACAAACAGAACAAAAAATCTAGGATTGTAGCAAAGATGATTAGATAAATCCCCTGAAATACCTATACTCTCAGCTGAATACAACAACTTTCTCAGGTCATCAGTTAAAAATGACTTCCAGTAAATGCAAGTCTTAGTAAATGAAGGTCTTAGTAAAGACTATCCTACTTCAAACCTTGTAGATTGTACCAGTAAATAAGAGAAATCACATCATTCAGGTGGAACATGTGGAAAGTTTATGCATATAGAGTCATGTGTATGTTAAGTTCCAAACACAGTAAGTGCATTCTTACGTGTTCATAATTGATGTTATTAAGTGTGGGATTTCTCTTTAATGCCTCCATTATTTTTAATCTTCTTTTGCTTGTGGATGATGCAATTATGTATGTATTAGCAGTATAGCCCAGCATTGCTCGGGTGTAATGAAAGCTTTAAAACCAATCCATGGTCCTGGAGCTCAGATTCTTTGGACATTGGCACGAAAGACTAACAAACAATAGTTGTTTTCAGTTAAAGCGAAACCGTAGACTGAAAGAAAAATGAATGCATGTACGTGAAATTTTGATTTCCTGGTATCAATATCAAATAAGTTTTTTTTCGTTATAAACTGAATTTTGAAGGCTAAATAAGTCCTCTGAGTAAATGGTATCTTGGTTGAGACTAAGAACTACAATTATACCTACTTAGAGCCAAACCTAAAGCAAAAATTAAAAAAAAAGGGCTGGAAAAAAATACAGACATACAGGCAGATAAACAGACACACACACAAACATCTTGCCTTTTATATATATATTATCGATTTTCTGCACTATTGTAAGAACTGCAACCTCGAAACTTCTGAATATCATTTCTTATGTCTTTGTCTATGAGTGTATCAAATTTGATTAAAATTGGACCACTCTTTCTATAACCTGATTTTTTCAATTATTTATTTTCGATATTTATTGGGGGTACCTTGACACAAAACCTAGCTAAGAACACTCGCAGATGCTTATAGTACAACTGTGTAAATTTTCAAGAAAATCGGTTCAGCCGTTTTGGAGTGTATAGGTAATGGACACACACACACACACAGACACACACACACAAAGTTCCATTTATGAATAGGTTTAGATTTAGATTAGATTATCAACAAGGATATTTATAAGTAAAACGAAATTAATTCTTGATAATTGCTAAAAGTATAGTGAACATGCTCGAAAGTACAAAAGCTTTCGACAATTCTAACATAATTTGTGTTCTGAAAAGAAAAAAATTATATAAAAAACTTCATGCTAATACCTTGTCTGTCATTTTCAATGAAACCTGTATAAAAAAGAAATTGTTACCCAAATACACAATATATATATACCTACTAATTATAGCATCATAACAATTCATGAATTCCTTCAAATTTGAAAAACAACACAACTAAACCAAAGGTATTTTAGAATCTCTTAAAGTTGAAAATTTATTTACAAATGTCCCTGTTGAATAAACTATTGGGCATAATGCTTAACTCCATCTATGAAAATAATTTTATTTCACCTCCATCCATCAAACCAAATCATTGCATCCCTCACAACTAAAGTCTCTTTCTATGACCATAATGTCAATATCTACACCCAAACCAATGGTTCTCGTATGGGAATTCCTCTCAGGCCAATGCTTCTCTAACTATTACAATGTTCCACATAGAAAACACAATATTGAAACAAATCAATAAACCCCAAATATATGTCCACTATATAAATGATAATTTTATTTTAGCAAAAAACAAACCAGAATTTGATAATCTCAAAAGCACTTTAAAAAAAAAACACTTTCCTTAACTGTACCTAGGAACTTAGTGAAAGAAATAAACTCAAAAGAAATTAAAAAAAAAAAAAGAGAAGGACGTACAGAGAATAAAAAACAAAAATGGGAAAATGAGAGAAAAAGAACTAAATTAATCCTTCTGGTTTCTCATGTTTTTTAACCTTGTACAAACAATTTTTCCAATAAAAGGAAGTTAATTTTCATCTCTTTTCAAAAATAACATTTACTACCTGATGAGACATTGTTCTTTCAATGTCAAAACAAAATGTACACTTTTGTAGTAGATTGTAGTTTAGACATGTTTTAAAGTATAATTTATAATAAATATTTATATCCATATATATATATATATATATACAGAGAGAGAGAGAGAGAGAGTTTAAAAAGGAAAACTCAACACATCATTTCAGTTATAAACTATAGCTCATTTCAATGAGTTTAACTAGCACATATCATCAGACCTTACAATATATCCTCCATCTGGTACAAAATTTTTGCCGGAATGAATCTATTCTTAAAATGACGAGAGGGATAACAATAAAAATAATAAACATAAAATTACAAACAAACAAATGACAATAAATATAAGGGGGAAAGAGGAGAAAGAAGGAAAGAAAGTGGGAAAGAGGGAAGGGATTTACCAATTAATATTTTATATTAAGTTAATCTTGTTGGATTATCCTCGCCGTTTACGGACTGACACCTATACCTATATATATGTGTGTGTGTGTGTGTGTGTGTGTGTGTGTGTGTGTGTGTGTGTGTGTGTGTGTATAAAATCTTTTTAAACTCAAAAGTCTGCAAAGACCATTCATTTTGTTCATAACATTTTCTCAATGAATTTTAAATTATAAATTTAACCTCCTTGATATTACTGTTTTGGAGATATGGTTTTGAAAGTCTTTGATTTTTACAAAGTTGTAAATTTTAAAAGAAGTTGTAAATTTCAGCACCTCCACTTGATGATGTGATGGGCGTAACCATTGTGTACCAAAATTCAGTGCTATCCAAATGTAGATGCATTCAGGCACTCCAAGAATGTAAACATGGGAAAGATGCAGGCACATTTCAGTACTTGCCATCTTACAAGGTTAATGCGCCACCAGAAATATGTTGGAATGTTCACATTCTTTCTTTAAACTAAAAAAATATGAATAGCTCTATAATAAATTCAAAACACAGATCTTCCAAAATATCAGTATGTTTATTTTCACACTTCCAAACATCAAGCACCCAATACCCTCAATAATTCCAAACTTGTTTTATTTATGAAAAGAAAAGCAGGTCAGAATAAGGATCTATATATATATATATTGTATTGTCATCCGCAGACAGATCCGTTTTGCTGTATCACAGCTCATCAGTACGGTTAGACTCCGATTACTTTTTAACAAAATTCAAGATGTTTGTGTGTGTATCTGTCTGTCTGTCTGTCTGTATGTATGTCCTTTATACAAATCCACAATTTTTATCCGATTCTCATCAAACTTCACACGAATATTATTTAGGATTCCAGTCAGATCATGGGTTACTTAGTTTTTCTGATTCCCAACGTAGATATCTTATCAGGTCTGATCAAAATCAGGTTTTCAGTCCTTTTATTTTGGTTTTTGTTTCAGGTTTTGCTCTATGTAGATATAATTATAGTTTTTAGTCTCAGCCATGATACCATTTACTCAGAGGACTTATTTAGCCTTCAAAATTCAGTTTACGACAAACAACTTATTTGACATCGATACCGGAAAATGAAAATTTGACTTACATCCATTCATTTTTCTTTCAATCTACGGTTTCGCTTTAACTGGAAACAACTATTGCTTTTTAGTTTTTCATGCCAACATCCAAAGAGCCTGAGCTCCAGGACCATGGATTAGTTTTAAAGCTTTCATTACATTCAAGCAACACCAGGCTATACTACTAGTATTGTATATAAAGAGTAAACATATTACCAACAATTTTAGTTTAACAAGGAATTTTTATTTAGAAAAGGACTGACAGTGATCAAGAATTAAGGCAAGCCTTACTGACAAATGAATTGTGACAATGACGAAGAAAACCCAGTCTTACCATGGAAAATTTGCATTCTTTATGCTAGTCTGTCGAAAAAGAAAATGAACATCAAGATTGAGCCAATTTTAGTAGGCTTTGGAATATGGTAATTGTTTGCACTTTCCTACCAGTTTTGACTAATTTTTTACCTCAATAAAAGACTGCTACTTTGGAACACCGGACTGTTTATATCTTTATGGGGGAAGAGGTAGCTGTACGTTGGGATGTGAATCTTTTACACTTTGGATTTATGGCCCTAGTATTTCCTGACATTAGACTTGTGAAACTGATTTCTGTCCCTTGGAATTACAACCTCAGAGTTATGAATTTTTGAGTTCTGAACCTCACTATTGTTATTTAACTCAACCCTTTTACTATTAAAATAAAAGAATCCCTTGATGAATAAATTTTCATTAGTTCACTAAAATTCAATTGGTTAGTGTAGTAAAACATTCTTCAGTCTAACCATAGTGATTTTAAAATCAACTGTTTTGTAGTTATCGAATAATTAAAAATATTTTAAAATTAAAAAGAAAAAAACCATCTTCCTGTCCTTCTTAATAAATTTTGCCTGTTATTTCTCCCAAAATCTTGTTCCACCAACCACTCACTCAAGCTCATCAAATATGTAGCTTTCCTCCAACCCACTTGCTATCAATTTATCCTGTGAGTATCAGATTTTCCAAGCCCTCCTTCAACATTGTATTCATTTTTGTTTCCATTTTCTCCAAAACATTGATATTGCTCCTATATTCGGTCCATGGTATCTTCAGCATCTTTCTCGTGTTTTGATTCTCTTATTCCTTTTTGAGGAGATTGTCCAGCACTCACAGCTATGCAGGAGGACAGATATCATATAAGAGTTTCATATCACCATATTTTTAGCTATAATTTTGTAAAAAAGAAAAAAAAGAAAAAAGAAAAAATAAGAAAAGAAAGCAAGAAAGAAAAAGAGAACTGTATATAAATTCATGGGATTCCCTTTTTTAGGTTTCCCTATGAAAATGTGCTCTTGTGGTGGGTGCATGATTGAAAGCATATAACAATTTCCAATTTTTAATAATTACAAGGGAAATAACTCAGTCCTGACCAAATTTAATGACATTTAATTTAAATAGAAAAACAGCATGAAATATTTTTTGGGATAGTGTCGTGACAAAGAAGAAAACCAAGAAAAAGTTTTGGGCTCTCCATTCAAGAATTGACTTTAGTAGGCCTTGAAATATAGTCATTATTTGCTACCAGTCTAGACTAATCTAATACTGTCTGTATTTTTTCAGCCCTTTTTTTTTAGTTTTTGCTTTGGGTTTGGCTCTAAGTATGTATAATTATAGTTCTTAGTCTCAACCAAGATACCATTTACTCAAAGGACTTATTTAGCTTTCAAAATTCAGTTTACAACGAAAAAAAAACTTATTTGATATTGATACCAGGAAATCAAAATTTCACTTACATCCATTCATTTTTCTTTCAATCTACGGTTTCGCTTTAACTGAAAACAACTATTGTTTGTTAGTCTTTCGTGCCAATGTCCAAAGAATCTGAGCTCCAGGACCATGGATTGGTTTTAAAGCTATCATTACACCCGAGCAATGCCGGGCTATACTGCTAATACATACATAATTGCATCATCCACAAGCAAAAGACTAATCCAGTCTAAACTAATCACAACATTTCTTACACCAAACAAAAGAACACTACTTTGGATAACAAATGAGAGAGATTTGGCTTTTCATAAATGAGGAATGTAGTCGTGCATTACGGATACAAATTTTTTATCTCTTTTGATTTATGATTTCAGTATTTTCAGATACTGAACTTGTGAGACTGATTTGTAACCTTTGGAATTAGAACCCCAGAATTATGGATAAGAGAATTGAAATTCCCTATTTATATTTTCTCACAGGTATGTGTGCAGATATAAATGAGGAGAATAAATGGATTTAAATTCAACAAGAGGAACAGAATAAGTAAAGGACAGGTAAAAAAAAGTGTTTTTAATCTAACATGTTTCATCTAATAAGCTTCTTCAGACGAATGATTTAAAAATTTTAAGAAATAAAAATTCAAAGAAACAGTATATTGATCAAGGTTTGATTTCATTTAAATACACTTGACACATGGATTATTTCACATACATACATTTAAAACAAACACCTATTGCTTTTGTTGCATGCGACACACACACATATATAAACAGGCATAAGTTATTTTCTACATTTAAAAATGATCCTCAATTAATTTCTTACATGTGACACATCTGACCAATGGAATCAAAGCTCAACCAAAATACTGTTTCTTTGGATTTTTAAAAATTTCTAAAAAATTTAAATCATTCATCTTAACAAATCTCTGAAGAAGCTTATTAAAATTAAATATTAGATTAAAGACACTTTTTCCTACCTGTTCTTTACTTATTCTGTTCATGTATACTTATAGATATAAACTCTTCATTTGGCAACCAGCACCATCACTTGACAAGATATAAGAAGAGTTGAAAGAAAATAGATACATTGTAGTGGTGTTATAAGTTACTTATGTTATAAATTTTAAATAAATATTATTTGCTCTACTTTGTATTGAGCACTCTTTTTAAAAATAGTTTTTTATTCCATATCGGAATTTTATTCTATCTATACCAACCCTGTACTTGTGTATGTGTGTGTGTGTGTGTTAATATATATATATATATATATATATAGTCATCCACAGACAGATCTGTTTTGCTGCTCATCAGTACGATTAGACATTCGATTGCTTTTTACCCAGGATTGAAACCTGACCGAATTGGCGTCAGTCAGCAATTCTACCTCTGAGCTATGGGTGCTCGGTAGAAGGAGGCAGACATTTTAGCGTACAATGTATCATATGCCAGTAGTCAGAGTGCTCTAATTCATTATTGAATGAGCAATACGTAAGTGCTAGAGTAACTACTGTTTTTTCAAAATCTACCATTCTTCCAGAGTGCTCAATCAGAGTGTGAGAGCGTAGTCATCCACAGAAATATCTGTTTTGCTGTATCACAGCTCATCAGTATGGTTAGACATCCGATTGATTTTTACCCAGGATTGAAACCCGACCGAATTGGCGTCTGTCGGCGATTCTACCTCTGAGCTATGGGTGCTCAGTAGAAGGAGGCAGCCTTTTTAGTGTGTACATTATCATTATACACATGCCCAATAGCTGAGTGTTCTAATTCATTGCTGAATGAACAATGCGTATATATATATATATATATATTAATGCATGTTTCATTAAATAATATAGACAAGTTTTGTCTATTTATTTTATGTAAATGTTTTCATATTCTCTGATAAACTTAATAGCATTATCATTAAATGAAGAAAGAAAATTACAATACTGATACATAATTTTTTAATAATCCAATCTAAGCTTTTGGCTTACATAAGCCATTTTCAAAGATGTCAAATTACATTATAAATTATAACAATTTACAGACACATACGATAATAATAAACTATTTTTGTTTACATGGAAGATTTCCAAGCAACAACAAACTCATGCATATAAGATGCTTGAAGCAAATATCACATCACAGCTCGTGACATAACACATGGCCAAGCAAGAGTGAGAACAAGAAATATTAAGTATGAGAAGCCATTTGGAATAAACCAATTAATTCTGTTATTAATTATAAGCATTTAAGAATATTTGTGGGGATTTCATACAAACAATATATATATTTATCTGTAAATTCAGATCACATTAAATGGGGATAGCTATTTCAACATGTCACTTTGAGACATGCATTGTCAACCCCAGTCAACCAAAGAATGGAGAAAAATTCTGGCCCGGGGAGCAAGGCCTAGTAAAAGAAGGAGTGAAGAATGTTGGTTACAATAAGTTCAAGCTGAGGAGAATCGTAGAAGTAATTTCTTTTGGTAGTAGAAGACAGGTGGTTTGACCATTGTTTTAGTGGTTGTAGGTAGATGGTAAAAAGCTACGGATTCACCAAAATTAAATAACTACTATGATTCACTTGATTACTGAGAGCGAAAGAAATGGAAGGAAAACTGTTCCAGAGTTGACAACTGAACTTAATTCTAGTCAACAACAACCAGTGTTGCTCTCAAATGTGAAAAATTAACTTCAATCAACAGGGCACATGGGGTGTACAGCAAGGAACCAAACATTGAAAGATTGGCAAAATGTAAAGTAGTCAGACAAGTTTAAATATGAAGTTTTTTGGTAATGACAGGAGAATGTATATAAGAAGAAAGCCAAGAGAGACTAGACAATGAAGGTGTGGTTCCAACAGTTAAGCATGATGCTGGGTCTTGTTACAATCTTCATAAAACCAGATCTTCTTCTGATTCATGTTATACAATTTCCATGACTGGCTGGATGTGAAGACTTTAAAACCCAAGGCCGAACTAAAAACTTTGTTAACTGCATTTCACTTACATGCTCAAAGAAAAATACAATCCAGAATTTTCATCAACAATAACCACTCTTACCTAAAGATACACAGAAAAATTGAAGCCAATCTGAGCCTATGAATATAAAAAACCATCAAAGGGACTTCTTAGGCAATCAACCAGCCACAATTCACAACACTCCTCGACAACAACCTTCCATCTTCAATGACACCTATCAAAGGCTGTTGCCACAGTAATTCCCAACTCACTCTTCCACCATATGAACTACTTTTATAACTCTACTTATCTCTTTCTTTTAATGGAAGACATCCACACCAATTTACCCATTTATTTATTTCCTAAACTTTCGTCTTTTCTTCTTTGTTCTGCCACCATATGCTTAATATATCAGTCTGTTATGATGTGGGAGGTATTTTGGAGGAGTGAAGGTTTAGGATTTGATTCAGATCAAAGGAACCCTGAAAAAAAAGAACAATACCATTTAATTTCGCAAAGACATGTTATACCATCTGGGTTATTATTGAGAAAAACAATACACCTTTAAATAAGACGATTATCCAAAACACTCTTCTAAATTATGTCAAAATAACCTTAGTGGAGAAAAAAAGGAACAAAATTTTGGAAATTATGACTTGGCCATCTCAATGTCCTGATCTTTTTCCCATTGAATTATTATCAGATGAGTTCAAAGAGAATGCCCAAAGAGTGAGAGTGAGCTGACTCTATATGTTGTCCTCTACCTTTATAAGAGCCAGATAAGGCTGAAAATGAAGTACTGTTGTCATATTTGGGCAGGAGCTGACCAGACCTCACTTTCCAGTCTTGAGTTCAAAAGTGCTTGAAGAATGCTTGGGAAGGTGCACCAAATACTTAAAAATAAAATCTGTTGGATAAAATGCCAAGAAATTTTAAAGCAGGAATTGAGGTAGATGATGGTTTTATTGAAAAAGAGAAAAAAGTTTGCTGCTGTTGCATTATAATTTTTTTAGATTGGTTTTACTGTGATAAGAATAAGAACTAAATACAATGTAGTGAAAATTTATCTTTTGCATAAAAAGAATCTTATTTTAAGGAGTTTTTTTTAAAGAAATGCATGATTTGCCAAAACTTATTTCTTGTAGCGTATATGTCTAACATAAACATATTACTAATCTTACTAAAGAAATGGTTAAAAGATAATGGTATTGTCAATGTTTAGAAAGGAATGCAAGCTAAACAGATCAGCTCTATTATAGTAACTAGTAGGCCCATGCCATAAAAATGATAGCAAAATATTTACATCAATATGCAGTCTAAAATGACAGGAACACATATATTGATTTATCTACTATTAAGGATGTGCGTTGTGGCGCTGTGGATATCGGCTCGGAATAAGAAACCGGGGAGCTGAGTTCGAATTCCAGTTGAATCCATTGTATTCACTTACCCTTGGGAAAGATATTAATCCGTCTCTTCCTTCCAGTTATGGGTTAAATAGCAGGACAGATTGGGTTCTATAGCTTCGGTCGGCAACCAGTCTACTGCAGAAAGCAATGTCAACCTACTGCGGGATAATCTTCTGCCCAGTCAGTCATGTCTCTTTCGAGACATGATTGCCCAAGCATGTATCATGTATGGCACTTAACTGACTGACTATTAAGTATCTTACATACCCCTGAGCAGGAGGAAAAAAAAAAATATATATATATATATATATATTTTTCTTTTAACCATGTCTGGAAATTGAAATCAAAATATGAAAAAGATCCAGACATAACGTGGAGCATTGTAAAAACAGCAAGCCTTACAATGGTGAACAAATATGTAGACTGTGCCAAGGAAAAAAATTACAAATTCTGACATACCCAAATGAAGACGAACTGTTAAATGAAAGAACAAAAATTATGACTTAATGCATCCACACTAAGAAATACCTCTTAGGTTCATACAACTATGGATGAAAACATCATAATTCGTTTGAATATTAAACAATGTGCATTCATAAATTCTCTGCCACGTGAATGTTCAAATAAAACACCGTTACAAGAGCATTCTTAAAAAGAAAAACAGTAAAAGGTAAAACCAGTAATTAAAAATCGCCTGAAGACACCACTCATGGTAGAAACCTGGGTAGCAAAATAACTCATTTAAAAATGGAAAATATATATATATATATATATATATATAGTGTATCAAGGCAGCAAATAATTTTCTAAACATATGCTGTTAAATATAAGAGACAATGAATGTCTATTATGCTTAATCATGAGCCATTCTAAACATTGTATTTTGGCTTTAATTTCAGTTGAAAATAAAGACAAAAATTCTCCAACATTTGAATAATTATTTATTGATTTGCTTCTAAGCTTTCGGCTCACATGAGCCATCTTCAGAGAGGTTATTTAGACTGAAATATAATAACATCCACTATCACCGATGATTTTATTATATATACACACACACACACACACACAAAGGTCTTTATTATAATAGAGAGGATATATATTTTTCACTACTTGATGATATAATTATTGCAAAACAAATAAAATAATAAAGCACTGTTAAAGAGCAAACATGCAATAAGAGTTTTCATAACTGGTAGTAAATTTAAAGGAACTGAGCCAATGTTGCCTTGCTACTGACTCATCCCTATAAACGTGACAGGAGGAAAATACATATTTATTCAAATAAATACACAATGACCTTTATTATAATGGACAATTGTATGTTTGGAATTTTTTAACCAAAGCAATATGCCCAACATGTATATATATTTCTATTTTGTTCCTCACACAAAATCAAAAATTAAACTAGATCCACATATAAAAGACTGAACTCTTATAATTTGTCAAAATTTATCAAAGCTTGTTCTAGATCACTTTGCCAGACGATTGAATTTAAATAAAGAAAACAAAAACAGAATAGCTTTTCTTTTCTTCCACTTGTCTCTAATGGGTAGGTTCTTGAAGGTGATTGTTAATGGCCAATCCTTCAAATCTCAGGCAATCAATGTGGCCATCTCACAAGGTTTGCTTTTCAGTCCAACCCCTTTCCTCCTCTACATAAATGATCTAAGAGGATACTTTGATCATATATGAATATTTATACTGATAACAGAATGGTATACAGGTTCATTTCCAAAACTCTTGATGACCAGAGCTTAGCAGCTGATCTCTCCTTTGACTTAACTCTATCGCTATTTCTATTGTTGAAAGCTCAGATTAACCACAATCCTTAGTTCTACCAGCCATAAAATTCACTGTTAAGTAAGCCACCCTCATTCCCTTCATATCCCCCTGGTGAGATGTAAGTTCAAACAGCTTCTTTCCACAAACCATTGCCTTGTCAAAGTTACTCCCAAGTGGGTGCTTCTCTGATCACTACAATATTTACCTATTCAAGTTTAGGATTAACGGTTATTTTCTGCCCACGTCCACATAAGCTGAACCTCTTACTTTGTAACTCTCTACCAGGATGGATACCACTGTAAAAGAAAAAGATTTAAAAAAGATCATATTCATACACACACACACACATTTTTTATATATATATATATATATATATATAGGGTGTTCATAAAGTCTGTGTGTATCACACATAAATAAAGTTATAATTTGCACATGAACTTTAATGATAATATACGCACTAAAATGTCTGCCTTCTTCTACTGAGCGCCCATAGCCCAGAGGTAGAATTGCCGACTGACACCAATTCAGTCAGGTTTCAATCCTGCGTTAAAAGCAACCGGCTGTCTAACCCTACTGATGAGCTGTGATACAGCAAAACAGATCTGTCTGTGGATGACATATATATGGGTTTCTGAAAGGATTTTTCTGTTGCTGAGGTGATGTGTTATCCCCCGTGGGGATCTTCATATCAAAATGGTCATTCAACATCATTGAATTAATCCTTTTTTAATTTTTATATATATATATATATATATATATATATATATATATATACACACACACACACACACAGTTATCTGCAGACAGATCTATTTCGCAGCTCATCAATATGGTTAAACAACTGATTGCTTTTAACCAGGCTTATAATAAAAACATATATAAAAAATAAAAATTATCTAAACACCAAGTTTCTAGGGAACCAAATTTGGCCATTTTTATTTGTTTAAATTGGTAAAATTCTCAAGGTATGAAATATTTTCTCAAAATTTATAATTGAACCTTCCAGGAACAATCACAAAATTAAGCAAATTAGGTTAGCTTGGACCATTAAACTTCCTGTCACATAAAACAGTATTTTTAACTCTACTTAAGCTTCATGATAAACAAGTAAATTCCTCTGGATTTGATAGCGGATATTCTCAGCTACAAAACAAGGCTAGGAATATCAGATTTCCTTGTAGAAATATTTTATTGGAATTTCACAAGTGACTCTAGTTGAAGATTCTTCTCTGTCTTTGATATACATTGTTGTGTACAGCCATGACTAATACTGGCTTTTAGTTCAATTCACTTATACAAAAAATAAAAATAAATTTTAACAAATAGTTTGCAGTTTTATCAAGTTAGCAAACAAGAGGAAATAGTTTGAAAAATATTTCAAATGTATTCCATATATAAACAACACTTTAATCAGTTACATTGTGTGTTGTGGTGTCGGAATGACAAATCGGGGAACAGAGTTCGAATTCCAGTGGAATTCCTTGCATTCACTTGTGAAAGGTGTTAATCCATCTCTTCTCTCCAGTTATGGGTTAAATAACAGGACAGATTGGGTTCTATAGCTTTGGCTGGCAACCAGCCTACTGCAGAAAGTAATGGCAATCTACTGCAGGATAATCTTCTGCCAGTCACTCATGTCTCTTTCAAGACATAATTGCCCAAGCATGTATCACGTATGGCACTTGACAGACATTGACATTAGAATATTCTAATCTGGAGATATTTCTTATAACTTTACTATCTCTAAGTTATGGCTAAACACTACAGTATACATTACAATAGTTATTTACCTTTAATAATGAAATAAGGGTCTATAGTTCCTATAACCTTGAACGTGAGGATTTTTTTTAATATCTGTACACATTGTGAAAGGAAAAGAAAGTTGTTTTAGAAATTAATATAGAAGTGGGGAAAAATATTCAAGTCTTGCAAGTTTTGTCCTCTGAGCCTTTACAAGAAAACAGCATGGAAATTTGTCTACATTTATACGCTAAAAACAGCGAAACTTTTCAAAGTTGGATACTTTTGCTTTAATGCAATCATATGGCAGTCATTTTGAATATTTAATATAAAATTCAGAAATTTTTTGTGTTCTTTAAAATCATCTACATCTTCAAATTTAAAGCTGGAAATGATTCTTAAAAATAGGTCACAAATTTTATGAAAATATTTTTTTTTCTATCAATTTTGATAGTTTAACCTTTAAAATAACTGTCAGAACTAGAATTTTCAAGTTTGAAATTACTCTGAATCTTAGTTTTTTCTTAGATGATCATATTTCCTTACTTTTTCAATATTTTTATGAAAATGCTTTTTCACTTCCTCACCATTAATTAAGAGACCAAACTTAAACACTTCAAACTCAATTCTGAAAGCATGATTTACACTTCCAAGAATAAATCTTCAAAATGGTTTCAAACCAATTGATTGAAAATGCTTCAAATCTTTTATTTTTTCAGGCTTAAGTAAACAAATTATTCTATGATCATAAAGATATCTTCTGCTGCAAAAAATTGAAAAAGCGAAACTTGAAACATGCTTTCTTTATTGTATTTTATTTGAATTTTATAAAAACTGATGACAGTCACTGAGCCCTATTCAATTCCTTGAATATGCATGCATTGTTCTTATGCATAGCAAGAAATTAAAAAAGTTTAAACCATGAAAATTTCAAGAAAAAAAAATTAAAAAAAAGATAAAAGTAACAAAGTATAAAACCTTTTTTAATGGCCTAAAGATACAGAGTCATCATAAAAATTTACAAATTTTTCAATGAGTGTATTCAACATTTTAGATTTTGAGAGCAATTTGAAAAAAAAAAAATTCTTAAAAAACAAATTTCTGATTGAATAGAGGAAAATAGTCATATACAAAAGAAAGCATTTCAACAAAGATGGTTGGCATTTTCTTCCATAAAAGCTTTTCTTTGCTATGTTGAATACAAAACTATAACTATACACAAATCAAGAGTTTGTAAGGAAAATTTTATCAATCTTTTCCAATAAAAAATATAAATGCATGTGTAGTTTATATGTATGTACAAGTCTGCATGTAATAACATGAATAATAGACATATATATATATATATATATATATATATATATATATATCACTTGGGCTAAGAACTTTTCAGAATCTCCCTCATACATGTTCATACATTTTATATTTTGCATACACATTAAAAAAAATGTTCATTTTATAATTTGATTGTAATTTTACAAAATACTCATATCAAATTGACTGACAAATAAAATAATAATTAATAAAAAATTTCTATGATTTGTGTACATGCTTTATACATGTGGCAATTGTTGAGTCTGAATTTAAGTTTTCAATCTGTGCTTGACAACTGCCACATGTGTGAAACTATGCATTATATCAAACTGTTAGGAACAAAATGTTTGTGTGTATGTGTGTGTATATAACTTACACATACAATGGAGAGGATGTTGAAAAGTTCTCAGCCTGATCCACTTTTCAATATCTGAACAAATGACTAAATATCAGATTTTTGAGGGACAGGGAGGAATTCTAGGTCATGCTAAGAAAAACTTTCCAGCACCTTTTTTACATGTATACACATGTATGTGTGTGTTTGTGTGTGTGTGTATATATATATATATATATACACACACACAAAAAAGTCTGATCAAAAAGTATCAGAACTGTTGCTATGGTAACAGAGCTAAAGTATACAGAATGAAGCCAACTGGCACAGAATGATCTTTAACTCCGTCATGTATGCACACTTATTGTTTATAGCAGTAGTTGGAAAGAAAGTGTGTAGAGTGCGATCACTTGAAGATTTCAAGATATTGAGGAAGTCCGAGAAAATGTGACTACTGTAAAAGAAATTAAATGCGAAATTGATATGTGTTATAATTTTCTTTGTATAGCACTAGTCTCAATACTTTTTTGATCAGATTGTGTGTGTATTGGATATGTTTGTATAATCAATAAGTTCTTTTTCAATTACTATACATCTTTTGCATCCCCATATATATATATATATATATATATATACACATATACATACATACATACACACACACACAGACTGTCAGACTGTATTATGCAAGTCAACATTTTCCAATGAAATTGGTATTAATCAACTAATGCTGGTAATTTTTTAAATATATTTATAGCTTATAATCTCTGTTTATTATTTAGAAATATTTACAATAACTTATTAATTTGTGTAAAATTTTATTATACAACTCAATGGCTATTCTTCATATAGTGTGTGCATATAAGTAGATATTTTTTTTATATATTTTTAAGGATCTTGTTAGCAGCACAGATTTTATTATGACAATCAGGTTGACTATAATTAAAATCAATACCATTACAGTTGGTACAAAATTTTAGTTATTTAACCCTAGCTATGGGCATTAACCAAGCTAAAAACTCTAAATAGAAACAAGAATTTGTCACGTTTTTGAGTGGTGGGAAAATGTCATTAAATATTGTGAAAAATATTTAACAGAGATGAGAGGATAATATAAAAAATTGAAAACATTAGAAATGTAACAAAAAAAAAAAAAAACTGGCTTTAAGATTGTTGTTGTTGTTTTTGTTTTTTTTTTACTTCAAGCAAGGCAATAAAGTCACTGAGATGCAAGAGGTTACTGAGTATTAGGGAATATGAGAAATATATACTATTAAGAAGAGAGAACAAGAATTAGGAAATTTTGTTCAAAATTGAGCTAAAAATTATACCTTGTATTCACCATATACCTTCAAAATTCTACCAACATTGATTGATGAATCAAATTTTATTGTTAAAACAGACCAGCATCATTTAACATGTTGTGTATATATACATTGCTGTATTTTGCTGCTTATAAGATACATTTTTATTATAAAATATCTTTAAAAACCACCCTGCATCCTATAAATCCAAGGTTGGGGACAGGAGTTAACTTATCTTCTACTTATTATATTCTAAATAATTATTAGCATGCTGATGTATGCTATTTGGTGGCTAGAATTGGAGATAGTGAGGAGGGCAATGAAGTACTAGAAAAACAAAACATTTTTTCTATAAAATTGGTGCAGGGGGTCATCTAACCAGTTGAGAAAGATGGTATATAATAAATTCCACTAAATTGCAGCAGAAAGGGACCACAATTTTTGGCTCTGTTATGTGGTCACTCTTTTTAGTGATATTTACATACAAAGGATAATCTTTAAAATGGGGGATACTATATCAATCTGTCCTATTAAGCTGCTATTCCTCATTAAACCATGAAGTGCAAATCAAAGATCCTTTAACCGAACTCTGAAAATATGAAACTACTTATCCTAACACCTAATTTCCAGTCTCTTTCAAAGTCAACTTTCTGAGAATGTATACAGCAATCCGAAGACTGCTGTTTACAAGGGCCAGTAGCAAAAATCTGAATTGCATTTGGTTCATGCATATTCTTCAAATTACCCAAACTGTAGAGTGACACCTTTGTACATATCTGTGGATATAATGTCTTAGATATTTTCATGACTCTTCTTCACCTGTCTTTCCACTCATGTCTTTTCAAGTAATAAAAAAAAATATTCCAGAAGACGGAAGATTACACGTTATTAATGAATGTCTTTATACAAACAAGTAATTCATGGCAACTGAACTGCCCTTTTCCAACATTGAATTGTGGCCTACAAGATAAAAAAGTATCCAATGAAAAGTGCAAGAAGACAAAGAAGCCTGTGGTTCCAACGGACAGTCAGGGAGTCAGCAGCATTGCATCCATCTCCAGAGCAGGTGAAGATGCAGGAACGATACATGCGGTCATGATCAGGATACCAGATATCTTGACACTGGTGTCCCATGTCTCGAGAACTGCAAAATCGATGAGTTCCCACTGTTCCTACAAAGAAAGAAATAAAGAAATTAAAATTTAATTAATTTCAGTGTGTTAGTTTTAATATTTGAAACATTGCATAATGTCAAAATATTTCTTTTAATCATTTCATTGCAAGAAAGGCAATAAAGCCACTAAGACACAAGAAGAATATGATGAAAACACTATTAAGGAGAGAGAACAATAAAAGTACAGGAATTCAGAAAACAGAAGATAACAATTGACAATGCATTTAAACTTTTGAAGAACTCAGTTGATTAGGAAATAAGAAACTGGAAGAGAGTTTCACAGGTAAGACGTGCAATAAAAAAAATTGTTAGCAAAGAACTTCTGGTTAGATCTATTTTAACTGTAAAATGATTGGTTATCACAAAATGAGGAACTAGTGCCAGCACGAAAAACCCAGGACTCCATCAACAAATGTCCTTGTATGAAAGATATCGTCCATTACAAGCTACTAGAATATAAAAGACCCCTCACTGCTTATAGCGACATCAACATAATTGGGCAAATGAAGCATTATGTTGAAAGTGTCCTGCTTCAGTAAATAAAAAAGATGTCATTCTGCCATATGAATAATTTTTCAGAAAAACCATCATACTGAATGTAACACAAATTTTAAGAGGGTTTAACAGCAATACTGTGGAAAAATTGCTCTAGCCTTCTGGGTATCTTCCATTTTGAGGATAACTCAAGTGCTGAACAATGACTCCAGCCTCCTCCCAAAGAACAGGTACAGCACGAGAGATGGTCCCCATAAGGCTTGAACTTAGTGTTATTTTGAAATTTTCCATTTTTCAGTATGAGAGTGCAAAGGTGCACACTGCAAAACGAACCCAACTCACCCAAGTTAAGCACCAAGAGATTTTCATTTGTTTCAAACATAAAATGCACTTCAAAAGTGGCAAATCATTCAGAAAAAATCTTGTAAATAGTCTTTCAAACTTTTGGGGGGGGGGGGTTGAGAACCAGATTTTTGTAAAACATAAATGTTCATTAGACTTTGAAAATGAAGGTGATTACCATTTTTATAAACTAGGTAGTGTTTTAATTTTTAAACTCGGCTTGGAACAAGAAATCGGCAAGCCAAGTTGAATTTGTTGCATTCACTTATGCACAAATACCCTTAATAAAGGTATTAATCTGTCGTTTCTTCTTCCAACTATGGGTTAAATAACAGGACAGATTGGGTTAGCCTTAGCTGGCAACAAGTCTACCACAGAAAGTAATGACAACCTACTGTGGGAAGATCTTCTGCCTAGTCAGTCATGTCTCTTTTGAGACATGATTGCTCAGGTGTGTATCATGTATGGCACTTAACTGACTGATTGAGTGTTTTAACAAAAAGACAAAAAGTGCAACACTGAAAGCCAAAGCAGAATATTAAGAAATAGAAAAACTTCATGAGAAACAAGAAAAACTGAACTATTACATCATATCTCTTCTCCTGTATAGCAGCGACTGCTGGCCAAAGATGAAGAAGAGACTTTAAGCAACAGAAACATAATTCTACAGACAAGGACCAATTCTGTGAGCAATGACAAAATTTTAGAGAAAATGCAAACAACAAGGAAAATTATACATAACATCACGAAGAGTCAGTTCAAATTTCTAAGATATATAATGAGGAAAAAGGGCTTGGAAAATCTGATACACACAAGACAAATTGAAGATAAGAGTAACAAAAGAAAACAACACACACACACACACACACACACACACACATTATATATATATATATATATATATATATATATATATATAAAGAGAGAGAGAGAGTTAGGATTAGTGTTATAACAACATATGGGACTGCAACTCAAAAGCTTTCAGGTTTCGGTGCCAAGGGCACCATCATCAGGCAATAAAATATTGCTTAATTATAGGGTCATATATATAATGTTATGGAAATTTAAAATAAAAAAATAGATGCTATCATATTAGGTAAAAGTGGTGGAGTGGGAGTTTATTAGAATTTAAAAGATTTGTATATCCAATGGATATTGAGAGATTTCTATGTAGCAGTGTGGGCAATTGTAAGTATAGAGAACATGAAGTGTCAGTTGCATCAGTTTAAAATATGATGAAACAAAATGTTACCAATATTTGAAATGCTGTGAGATTGTAAAATGGTAACGTAATTGTTAATTAAGGTTAGATTTAAGGACATATTATTAAATAAAAGGGGTAGGATTATATCATAAAGTAAACAGTTTTAGAGATAATTTTAGATATATTTAAGTGGGTGAATTATCCTGTGTTGGCAGTTAGTAGTTATTTCATTATTTTGGTTTAATAAATTAGTTTTCGGGAATTTTATTATTTGGATTTTTTTTCTTATAAACAAAGAAAACATTTTTCAAATAACGATTTACATGTTCTACCTTTTTTAACATCTTCCATTTTACTGTGGGTGTTTTAATTGCACCTTTAATAATAATAGTATTTAGAAAGTGAAGTCGAGTTACTATAGGTTTTATTATTAAAGGATAGCTTATACATACACAATCGTGACTTGAAAGTGTTTTTAGTACTTCCAATTCAATGTTTGATAATATTTGGATTTTTTGGCAGAAATGGTAGTTTAGTATACTATGGAGTCTGTGAGACATCTATTTTGCAAAGGACATTTGTTTAGGTGACAACAATTGCAAGTATTAGCATTATTGTCATGATTTATAATAGGATTGTTTTTGATTGATAATCTTATATTGTTTTAGGATTTTTTTTTATTGTGTTCTTTTATTAGGTTTATACAGCTAAGTTTCAGTGTATTCTTATTACAAATTTTACTAAGGGGTATATTATTATTATTATTATTATTATTATTATTGGGAAGTGTTTCTGAACTAAGTTCAAGAATTTATAGCCTAAGTTTGTATTAATTTGATTAAATGGTGATGTGTACCAAATTATTTATCTATTATGTTTAGTAGTATTATTTTTTACTTATATTTAATGTTAGTAGATTTATAGCCACTGTTATTTTTAGAGCAGTATTGTAAGACTGTGTTTATAAAAGATGTCATATGTTCAACTTCTCTGCTATTTTATGCAACTTCAATCTACAATCGACCAAAACGAGTTGGTGGATTTTGTTGGTGTTTTCCAGGACAACTGCTGATTTTAGGTGACCTGAGCATTCAGCATCATTTGTGTTTGTACAACAGCGTTTCAAATCAACATACCACCTCTTAACTGTTGTTTCTGATAGAGCAGAGTCTGAAGAACACTTATCAAGCCATTGCTTTGCTTGAACAGTATTTTTACCCATTGGAAAGCAATGCTTTATCAACACACAAAATTCAGATGTTTCCATTGTTTTGAAAATTTGCAATAGTAGCTTCATTTAAATAACTGTAACTTGTAAACTAATAATCTGACTAGGCCCAAATTTTGTCACATGCCATTTGAAGGTTAGTACTTCATAAAAATCATATGAATTTTTTATTAGTGACATTATTTATATGTCAGGCTGAGGACTTACTGAGTGATGTGTTAAATGTAATTTCACAAACAACCCATAGTATCAATTATTAAACCCTTCCAAAAACTACATAGGTAGAATTAACAAAATCATTCTTGAAAAATCTTTCAGATTCCCTAAAAATGCCTTAAACATAAACTGATGGAAAAACATGGCTGAGGCAACTGATTGGTTCACAAAAATAATAAAGAAAATTGATTGCACTTTCATCCAGTTTGATATTTCTGATTTATATTCTTCTATATAAGAAAAACTTTTCACCACAGCTTTAAACATGGTTAAAAATTACTGCCCCATCAGTGACCAAAACATCTAATATAATCTAAATCTAATCTAAACTTTGTGTGTGTGTGTGTGTGTGTGTGTGTCCGTTACCTATAGACTCCAAAACGACTGAAACGATTTTCTTGAAAATTTACGGAGTTGTACTATAAGCATCTGCAAGTGTTCTTAGCTAGGTTTTGTGTTGAAGTACACTGATAAATATCAAAAATCGATAATCGAAAAAAAAATCAGGGTATAGAAGGAGTGGTCCGATTTTAATCAAATTTCATACACTCATAGACAAAGACATAAGAAATGATATTCAGAAGTTTCAAAGTTGCAGTTCTTACAATAGTGCAGAAAATCGATAATGTATATATATAATGCAAGATGCTTGTGTGTGTGTCTGTTTAGCTGCCTGTAAGTGTGTATATTTTTCAGCCCTTTTATTTTAGTTTTGGCTTCAGGTTTGGCTCTAAGGAGGTATAATTGTAGTTCTTAGTCTCAGCCATGATGCCATTTACTCAGAGGACTTATTTAGCCTTCAAAATTCAGTTTACGACGAAAAAAACTTACATGATATCGATACCAGGAAATCAAAATTTGACTTGCATCCATTCATTTTTCTTTCAGTCTATGGTTTCGCTTTAACTGGAAACAACTATTGCTTTTTAGTCTTTTGTATCAACGTCCAAAGAGTCTGAGCTCCAGGACCATGGATTAGTTTTAAATCTTAAATTTAACCTGAGCAATGCTGGGCTATACTGCTAGTTATCATTAAAACAAACCCAAAATCTATTTGATTCTATGACAAATACCTGTGGACCAGAAAAATTAAGCCTGATTTCTGCATTTCTATGAAAGCGTATGATTCTGCAGTGGTCTGCAATTATTTAGTCTGCCTTTTTTTTTTAATAGAATTGAAAGCATATCTTCAAGTTAAAGAACACCAGACTTTACAGAGATGACCAATTAATCCTCCATAAAACAAGTTCACTTCAAACGGACAGGCTTAGAAAAGATTCAATTGATTTTTTTAAAACCCACAATCTTGACATTACTACCATCACTAATGCTAAAGTTGTAAACTCCTTAGATGTAACCTTTGACCTGTCTAAACCAAATGCTAAAGTTTCACACAATCACAAAATTATCAACAAAGAATCAAATCACCACCATTGTAGCATTGATAATTTGCATAAATCAATCCAATTTCATTTATGTGCTAACTCTGTTAATAAAGAAGTTTTTGACAACTCCAAAATTAAATACATTAATGCATTAGAAAAAAGTCAATATTGGTTTTAGAATACTCTGTTAAAAACAAAGTAGGCAGAAATAAGCAAAAGCTACATAAATGCAACATTATAGTGTTTAACCCACCATTCAACCCTAATGCCCAAACAAACATTGGAAAATTCTTAAATTTAATTCACAAACATTTCCCCACACTAGAAAGATTTTCAATAAAAACAATGTTAAAGTTAGTTATATTTGCATTACGAACATAGATAAATATTTAATATCAAATAAATACTTAGCCTACTTGAATAATAGCAATTACCTAGTACTAATAATAGTGACCCTTCTAAAAGTAATTGCAAATGCCAAAAATGTAAGACGTGCCTATTGAATGACTAGTGTATCTCAAAAGTATTATTTATTAGGATAATGACGATGTTAAATTTGATATTGGAGCAACTGCAAATTAGTGAAAATCCTGTTTCAATAACCATATGTTGTCTTCAAACAACAGTAAATACAGCAAAGTACCACTTTATCCATATATTATTGAAAATGCAAAAGACAACAACAACCCAATTAGTACCTAGAATATCATTGCTAAAACCAAATCTTATAATGGAAAAGGAGACAGATTCAACTTATGTCTTTTAGAAAAACTTGTCATCTTAAATCATATAAATATCTCTAATCTACTTATAAAAAAGTGAATAGTCACATGCTGCCACAGAAAAAATACTTATTTAAATTCTTAGATCCTGATTAATACAGATTCCTCTAAATGTTTGTCTCTTTCTTTCTCACACCCTTTCTTTTTTTCCCTCTGCAAATTACATGCCTTTGATTTCGTCTCACTGCATTTTAATAATTTTTTTAATTTGAAATTTAAATTTTTTATCTCCATGTAATTTTTGTCTATTCAAATTTTATTCTTGATAAATTAAAAAATTAAAAATGTTCCCTAACATTATAAGATTTAACTCCCATGATCACCAAATTAAATTCAAATTTTTGTCATATGCACCAATGATTGCATAATCCCTGAAACTGAGTAATGCCACTGACACAGGATTATATAGAATGGAAACAAAAAGAATCCTGATACTCAAAATCAGAAAGAGATAGGTGAAATTTATAAAAGATAATGAGAAAAGATGGCTGGGAGAATCTAACACTCACAGGTGATACTGAAGGCAAGATGGACAGAAGAAAACAGCAGTTAACCTACCTAACGAGCGGGTATAAATGGATGCAGAACAAAGATTGGCAGAAATAATGAAAAGACAGACCTTACTAAGAACTGCAAAGTTTAGGTAGCTATGGAGAGCCATCAACACCCATGTCTTGAAGTGACACACTGCATAGAAGATATATGCATACACATATCCCCACTCTGAATTTTCAAAAATCCAAGTGAAGTCTTTGCATTGGCAAAAGGTGAAAATTCTATTCCCAGTCAGAAAAGAGCCACTAGTCTCCTGGTTTTGTGAAAAACTATTTGTCTTTGTTATCTGTGTCCTGATTCCTGACAAACTTATTTTTCCTTTTTAATAACAAACTCACTCCGAGGTCACCCTTGTTGTTCTCTCTCTCACTCTCTCTATGCCCAAGCAGTTTGTTCTGCCAATCTGATTATCCATCAAAGCATTGTTTATATTCAACTAATGTGGCCTTTTCACCCCAGTTTAATGGACCAATTTTCTTACAGGCGATTTTGCTGGGGCTTAAACATTGCCAAGAATTTACAAAAAAGTGCTCTGCATTTGTACAAATATATCTTATAAATAACAGTAAATATATTCAGACAAATAAAAATGCATTTTAGCAGGAGAAAAAAATCAAATGCAGTAAAATATTAACAAATCTTACATGCATGTGTGGCCATTAGAAAATGCAATGAAGGCATATACACGAACAAAAATAGACAAATATACATGCACACACACACAATATAAAGAATGCAATGACTGACAAAATAAAGTTAAAATGTAGTCACAGAGAGTGTAGGAAGCATACATATGCATTATTTGAAACATGCACACAATAAAGGAAAAATGCATGCACTCACTCACAGTATAAGAAAAATACACACACATGCACACAATATAAGAAAAATACTCTCTCGCACACTAGATATACATAATATATAACATAGGAAAGAAATACTGTTCAGGAAAATATATACACACAGAATATAGAAGAAATTCATTATAGGAGAGACGCACTGAAACACGCGCATCATAGGAGAGACGCACTGAAACACGCGCATCATAGGAGAGACGCACTGAAACACGCGCATCATAGGAGAGACGCACTGAAACACGCGCATCATAGGAGAGACGCACTGAAACACGCGCATCATAGGAGAGACACACTGAAACACGCGCATCATAGGAGAGACACACTGAAACACGCGCATCATAGGAGAGACACACTGAAACACGCGCATCATAGGAGAGACACACTGAAACACGCGCATCATAGGAGACACACTGAAACACGCGCATCATAGGAGAGACACACTGAAACACGCGCATCATAGGAGAGACACACTGAAACACGCGCATCATAGGAGAGACACACTGAAACACGCGCATCATAGGAGAGACACACTGAAACACGCGCATCATAGGTGAGACACACTGAAACACGCGCATCATAGGAGAGACACACTGAAACACGCGCATCATAGGAGAGACACACTGAAACACGCGCATCATAGGAGAGACACACTGAAACACGCGCATCATAGGAGAGACACACTGAAACACGCGCATCATAGGAGAGACACACTGAAACACGCGCATCATAGGAGAGACACACTGAAACACGCGCATCATAGGAGAGACACACTGAAACACGCGCATCATAGGAGAGACACACTGAAACACGCGCATCATAGGAGAGACACACTGAAACAAGCGCATCATAGGAGAGACACACTGAAACAAGCGCATCATAGGAGAGACACACTGAAACAAGCGCATCATAGGAGAGACACACTGAAACACACACATTATAGGAGACACATACAAGCATACATCATAGAAGAAATACAAATGTACACACATTATATAAGACACAAATATACATTATCAGAGACACATGCGTATATACAGTATGAGGGACATATGCAGGTATTTCAAGATCGACAATAGATATAAGAAAGTTTTACTGTTATTACTTAAATCCCCAAGATAGTTATGGGATTGTGGTTTATGCAAATGCCCACTCCACTCCTGACAACTATTACAGGGATGCCAGGGGTAATGTTTTTTCTCATAATATCCAAGCTGGCACTGAGTTCAGGGAATGACAACTCATGCCTTTTTAAAGTGAATTAGTGCAAACTGAACACAAGTGTCATTGAGCTATATTAACATTAGTCAAACTTACACCTCCACAAACCTGAACAAAATTGTAAAAACGAAAAAGCAAACACACAGATTAAATGTATGTAGAAACACTAACATATATACATGTTTTACACAAAAGAAATAGAAAAAATAAGTAGTTTGGTTTCTCTGCCCCCCCCTACTAACACCCCACCAGCCATAAACATTTTGTCTCTTCCTTAGGTCTTATATAGAGGGTGCTCTCTTGTAAGCAGTGATTGTAACATCTGATTTACTGCCTGATAAAAAGAAAGAAGCAAAATACACTTTGGTTTCATTAAGTCAATAGCCAACAAGGGAAAGGCTGAAACTCTAGAAGACCATCTGTATTTGTTTTATAGAATCACTTGAGGCTTGAGCTAACATCATGTCTTGATAACTTTACAATTGTCAAATCAAATTCTGATCTTCTCTGTACCTGTTACTAAAGGCATTCCTCTGCTACTGAAACCCCCACAACTAACACTTTACTGCTTTAGGGTCATCACCAGATATTATGCCAGCCACTCTCTTGACATCACTTGAGAAAGAGAGAGAGAGAGAGGTAGAACCCAATATCAAACCTATCTTCAGGGTTCAGGGTCTAAATAAAGATCTGGAAAATTCAACTTTTCTAAATCTTTATTTTTTGCTTTTTGTCATTTTAGGTTTGCTATCTAACTTCTGGTCCCAGACTCCTCATCCCACTGTGCATCTGAGAGATTATCTTGGCACTAAAAAGTAAAAGGTCTTGGGTGTACAAAAAAGAAAAATAATAATAACAACAAAGGAATTACAGTTTTTGTCAAACTTGTCACCTATATATATTAAATGGGACAAATTCCAAACTTGAACTCTGAATCCCATAGGAGTTTTTCAGACATGGACAGCAATTTTACCAATTTAGTCATGAAAGCTATATAAAACCAAATCTACAGTCTTATAGCTACATGTTTTGCAATGGATAATTCTCTCTACATTGTTATTAAAAAAATAATGCCTGATTTTAGAATCAACATTTATTACCAAATTAATGTATTTAAAGAAAGTTTAAAATCAGTCAAAGTAGGAATCTTGAACCTGTAGACATTTTTGCCATATACTTACAAGGTTATCTGTGCCTTTACAGTAAAATTCTAATGAATTGGGTGCCAAGAAATCTTTGAATGCAATTTTTGCATCTTTGCAATGAAATGTCTTTTGACTTAAATTGAAAAAGTGGTAGTCAGTGAGTGGGAGACTGAACCTTGCTGATTAATCGGTGCCAATCATGTTTTGATCCAGTTGCTGGCAGTAAACTTCAGCAATGATTCTCTGGTTAGATTCCAGAGAACTAATGGATAGTGCGAATGAAAGACCACCATAATCTTCTGTTGATGAATTTAATTTTGGAAAAAGTTTGGGTGCTTTGTCACGATCAAGCCATTGAGCTGATCATTTAAGATTGTCAAAGGATCAATTTCTAATCATAAATCACTATTGGATGATAAAAAAAAAAAAAAAATCAATCATTCAAATTTTACAGATTCAGCATCAAACAATTCAAAACATCAAACTCTTTGATTTTCACTAACTTTACGTAGAACCCATTTATTCAGTTTCTTCATCTTACCAATTTTCTTGCCAATATTGGATAAAGGCTGATACTTATTCCCTGAGAGATTTCTCAGACACTTTAACATGGGTTTGCTCAACCAGTGATTTCAGATTTTGATTGTCAATTGCAGATGAACATCCGCTACCACCTTCATCTTCAACTCATATCCCTACTGTAGACCTTCAGAAACCAGTGCCATACAATCTGATCTCCAGAGGAGTCTTTCCCCTATCCTCTGTTAATCAAGAAATCAAGTAGTGAACAAAATCTTGACTTAAATGAAGATAACCAAGACATCAGATAGTGGCATGTCTCCTGGAATAAGAACAATCTATCCCAGTGATAGAAATAAAAGTTTCAGTTCAAAATTCCGCTCACCTGAAGACGGTTGTTGCATACAATGGTCAAAACATTGCGAATATGGTAACAAAGATGAGGACAACAGTCTGAACAATATAAATTGTGTGAATATATATCTAAAAAATTAAACATAACTTCCTCTGTAGTCAAAGATCTTCACAATTTCCTATCCTTTGTAGCACTTAGTAAAGTCTTTTTCCCTTACACCATCCCTTCCAGTCTCTGATCTGGCATCCATTTATACGAGATGATTAGGTAGGTAGATTATTTGCCATTTTTCTCCACCTCTCTTGCTTTTAATATGTCCTGCATGTCATATTCTCTAAGCTCTCTTTCCTCATTAATCTCAATTGCCTCTTTCTGATTCTAAGTGTCTTTTTTCATTTCTTTTTTGTAAAACTTCCATATTACACATATCTTCAGTCCATGATATTCTCAGAATTATTCTGTAACATCATATTTCTGTTATCTCAAGTCTCTTTTTCATTTGTGAGGAGGCAAACTACAATGTTAATTATACATACACAAGCTCTATTCTATTGACAACGGCAGTCAAATTGTTATGTTCTGCTGCTATAATTTTGAATTATTGTATCCTAGACTGCTTGCCAATCAAGGCTACACTGCCCAGTCTTCCCTGCTATTTAATCTACAGCTGGGGAAGGGAACCATTTCTCTATATGCATACGTGAGCAGCAATTCCGTCCACCAATAATCGTCTTATCTTGATATAAAATCCATATCTCAACCCAAATCATGCCAGAATGGACTTTGCACAATGTCGCACCAGCTCATCAAGAGAGTCAGGCGCAAGGATGACCGAGAAGAGTTCCCAACTGCTGAATGCAAACACACATGACCAGACTAGCAGAATCGAGATTGCAAGTATAGGAAAAAGTGGCATGACAGACATATAAACATCTACCTCAGCAATAATGGGAGAGTCAAGCATCACAGATGAAAAATGTAAGATCCAAGTTTTGAAATTGAAGCCAAAAACACACTGGCTAGCAGTAATTGACCAAGTTTTGAAATGAAACAAATAATATTAAATGTTCTATCAGTTGTTATGACATCATTACAATGATATTCAATGCCTTTATATCATAAAATCATTAACAATACCTTTACATTATACATGTAATTGCCATTTCTGTCAACAATGGTAATCATGAAATTAGCCGTTTACATACAAGAACTAGTCAGCATTCATTGAAACAAACATTGTTTGAAATTTATAAAATCTTTCTCTTAAAACACTTTGAAGAAATTAGACTTTTCAAGTCCTCTATTGTCAGAGATTTTTCTAGTGTTGATCTGAGTTTCCACCCAATCCTTTTATTTTTGATGGTATGGAAAGTTAACATCTTGATTATATTATTCTCTTTTAGTTACAATTATTACCTATTTGGGCACCTTGAAGTGGTGTAATGGTTAGCAAGCTTGTCTCGCTAACACTATTGCAATTAAGTAGTGAGTTCGATCCTCACTGGGTGCCCCATACTTTCGGCCTTGTGCCACATCTAAGCTGTGCTTAGTAAATTACAATTATTACCTATTTTTGTTATTGTTGCGGTGAAGAATTGAGTCCTGTACAGAAATAAGCAGTCATTATTTAGAAGACAGGTGGGAGATGGAATAATGTTTAAAATTGGTATTATAGGCAGTAAAATTTTATATCATATAGGACGCTAACAAAATAAACACAGAGAGTTCTTAGAAATGGTGATTTTTTTCTTTTTTTTTTTTTAGTTGTACAGTACAAAACCTGGAAGTTCTAAATTACAGAGTATACTCATGCAAGAGAATGTTCTTTCACATTCTACAAAAATAATTATGGCCCACCTTACCCAAAAATGTTTTCAAAAACACATAATTAATCGAATGGTCCCCAGCCTCTTCAGAGATTAATCCAATAGAAAACATATGGTTCATTATTAAAAGATATATATATATATATATATATATGAAAATGCAAAATAATATTACAAAAAAAAAGAAAAAAAACAGAAAAAAAGTTGCCTATCATCACAGTCCTTCCCAGACTTCAGAACAGGAGTACAGGTTTGGAATTGGATTTCCAGTCTCTTTTAAAAACTGCTTTAACTCTGTATTTTTAACATATGCTGAAATGTAATTTACTATTTGAGTTTTGTTTGACGGCATATCAACCTCTGTGGGTTATTTACTGCCAAAAAGTTGGGGTTTTAAGGGGTTTTTTTTTTAATGTTCAGTTGTAGTGAATAAAATAATAAAAATAAAAAAATAAATTTTTCATCAAAATCTGACTAAATTAAAAGTTAATTTAGTCAGATTTTGAAGAAAAATTTATTTTTTTAATTTTTATTATTTTAGAAAACTGAAGATGTCCTCTAGTTTTGTATTCAAAAATGTATTGCTGGCAATTTTTTTTTTTTCAAAAATGTACTGTTGGTAATATATTTCTTTCAAAAATGTATATTTTTCTATAAAAGTGTTTCCAGTTAAAGTGAAAACATAGACTGAAAGAAAAATGAATGGATGTAAGTCAAATTTTGATTTCCTGGTATCGATATCATGTAAGTTTTTTTCGTCGTAAACTGAATTTTGAAGGCTAAATAAGTCCTCTGAGTAAATGGTATCATGGCTGAGGCTAAGAACTATAATTATACCTACTTAGAGCCAAACCTGAAGCAAAAACTAAAATAAAAGGGCTGAAAAACTGATTTTGATCAGATCCGGTAAGATATCGGGGTATCAATTTCCAATATCGGAGTCAAATAAGTCATCCAAGGATAGAACTACAACCTTGAAACTTCTGAATATCATTTCTTATGTCTTTGTCTATGAGTGTATCAAATTTGATTAAAATTGGATCACTCCTTCTATAAACCGATTTTTTTAATTATCAATTTTCGATATTTATTGGGGTACCTCAACACAAATCCTAGCTAAGAATACTTGCAGATGCTTATAGTACAACTGTGTAAATTTTCAAACAAATCAGTTCAGCCATTTCGGAGTCTATAGGTAACGGACACACACACACAGACAAAGTTCCATTTATAAATAAGTTTAGATATAGTAATGTTATTACAATAGTCTTTGACTTCCTTATATATATATATATATATACACACACACATACATATTTATATACGCACATACTTACAAACAAACACACACATAAAGACCCACAAAAATATGCACACACACACGTATGTAAATATATACAAACACACATGCACATATAAATATATACATACATGAATATACATATACAAATATATAAATATACATATATACACAAACACATATATAGATATATGCACACACACACACACACAACACATATATATAAATACACAAATATCTGTACTCATATAAATATATACACACATATAAATACACACCCAAACAAATATACATATACACTCACATGTATATAAATACACACCCCCACACACTCTGTCTATATATATATATATATATATATATACAGACAAACTATTATACACACACAGACATATATATATATATACTTGCATGCATGCATGCATGCATGCATACATACATACATACACACATTCTAATGCATATTTGGGCAGCAACCTTTCTTTTAAACATCTTTCATTAAATGTAATGACAAACAAGGAAAATTTAATTAAATTTTTTTACTCAGATTTGCCAGCATTCTTACATTGTACCATTTACTCCTACCAAATGAAAAAAATGTAGATGTAAGAATGCTGGAAAACTAAATTTATATATATATATATATACACATACATACACACACAGAGTTTAGAATTTCATACATTTTTGGGAGAGGTGGGTGCATAATATTGGCTATAGAGCATTTATAGATATAAAAGTGTAGACATAGGAGCCAACACTAAGCCATCAGTTTCATACCTCAATGCAATCTTCAGGCCAAGTGTCACTATTCTTGTTGCAGGCTCCATAATATATGAAGGTCATTGAGTGATTGAGGGAAGTGAGGGAGGGAAGAAACTGGCCTTTCCCTGTTCTTCTGATTAGAGATAATGTTTGTGCTTATTTATGGTTGACCCTCTAGATTTCTTATTTTATTTATTTATACATTTATTATTCATTTTATTTAGTACATTTTTCTTTTAGCTTTAAGTTTTACTGAAGACAGGCTGTATTCTCTTTTCTACTTTCTCTGACCTAACTTAAGTTTCGTTAACATTAATCATAAGCTTTTACCAAGAAGTTAACCTATACTTTTTTCGTTTCTTTTAAAAAAAGTTGTTATACAAATATTCCTCTTATTTTCAGCTAAAAGAAAATAAAAAATACTGACAAGGACTGTCGGCAAAATTGGGCTTCATTTAACAATTAATGAAATTGACATGACATTGCAGGTTGATAATAATGAGACAGAAGTATTTCCAAAGGGCAATGAACATTAGTCTGGGTAATTATTTAAATTAATGATGGGAAAGATATGGCTGGCCTTAATTGATTCAGTTCAATGAGTTTAATCAATCTGTTAATATAGCCAACCTGTTTAAAAATGGAAAAAAAAACTGTGACCACCCCCAACCATAGCTCCAAGCAAAAGTTGTATTTTTAATAATGTTATTTACAGCAAGTATTAAGAACTTTAATTTTTTTTAAACTAACAGACATTTGTCCTTAATCAAAAATCAAAAAAGATATCATTACTATAATTTATTATGATTAAATACAAATCAAGAATTAAAATTTTAAATAAAAAGATGATTTGTCTACATTTCTGAGATGAGGTAGTATTTACATTGTTCGGACTGTTGTCCTCATCCAGAAGAAAGTTCCACAAGAGAAATGTGTAAGAAAAAAATTGTTAGTATATAAGTTACAGTTACACTCAGCCAATTTAACTGTGAAGTGATGAGACCTAGCTACCAATCTAGTATTGGGCTTAAATTCATAAAATCTAGGTACCATAGCAAAGAGTTCATTCAAACAATTACAATGAAAGTATTTATAGAAAAATCACAGAGAAGATTCATTACACTAGTGGGAAAGTGACTAAATCTAAGATGAGAAGCCAAGACCAATAATATTGCAGATTCTTCTTTGAATTATTCACATTTGGATTGTTAATCTCATTTTTGTTGTTATCATAATGTTTCAGCCATTGTGCCCTTTAACCTTCTTTAGGTTTCAATAGACAATGGCCCAGAGAATTAAAATATTGGTTCACAAATTGGACAATGTAGTAATCATGCATAATCCTTGAGTGAAGTACAGGACTGGCAACAACTGTTTTAAAAAAAAAAAAAAAACTGAAAACAGAATGAAAGCAACCTAGTCCTACAAATTAAATAAAGGGTTCAGTTCGAAATTTGTTGAAGATTATTTGGACAGACACCTGAAGAAGGCCGGAGAATACAACAGCCAAAACTTTGTGATAGCAACAAGGATGATGAGAGAGAAGTCTGAAGAGAAATAATTTAAATAATTACCAAGGTTACAAAGTGAGAGAAAGATGCTTTCTATATTATGGCAATCTTCCGACATTGATAAAAATTTGAATATTTTATCATTGTAATATGAACATGTATTCTGTATAGCCATGAACCAATCAGACAGCAGACATATTGCCTGGCAATAGATATGGGATAGAAGTTAAAATCTTGTCAGAAGCTGCTTCTATATTTCTGATCCATTCTACTTAACAGTCACAGAATATAAAACGAAGTTTTACAAGAAAAAAGCAACAATAAAAAATAAGAAATTGGTAAAAGAATTCATAAATTATGGCCTGGAAAACAGGCATATTTAACCCTTTAGCATTCATCTTGCCCAAAACTGTCCCATAAGTATTGTCAGTGTGCTGTCATGTATTGTGTTGTACAGATCACACTCCCAATTCCATCTTAACTTGCTTGAAACAATTTTCAATAAGTCTTCCCTGTGAAAACAGAAGGAATGGCTGCTTGGTCTTAATATAATCTGCATTTAAACATTCATCATCATTTATCCATCACACCCAGATGGTGCATAGGGCAGCAACTTTTTTTTGCTGTTTCTGTAACAAACTGTTTTTTATGGGGCAGGGTTGTTAGCCTTGCACCCAACCCCCAAACCTGGAGGACCATTCTTGGTCCTTACATTTACAGCACCTGGTATTTCCAAATGGTCACCCAGGCTCGATGTTTAACTTTGGTGATCGGACGGGAACCAGTGTATTCGACACGATACAGCCGTAGACATTTAATCATTGTGATTAGTATATTACTAACATGTGTATTTTATGTTCTTTTTAATCAGTACATACTAATTTTATTATCCTGGACTGAATCTTGATAAGAGAGTTAAGCACAAGTTTTTATGTGCTTACTTTTTCTCCTTTTATAACTTTTTATTTCAACCCATTGCACCTATGGCCTGGTGGATGAAGATCCGACTGCTGTCAAGTCAGTCAGGTTTTGGTCCCGGCTTGAGGCAAAATGGTTAATCTAGTTAGGATGTGCGTTGCCGCGCAGTGGATATTGACTCAGGACAACAAATCGGTGAGCCAAGTTCAAATTCCAGTTGTATTCATTGCATTCACTTGTGCACAAATACTTTTGGGAAAGGTATTAATCCATCTCTTCCCTCCAGTTACGGGCTAGATAACAAGGCAGATTGTGTTCTATAGCCTTGGCTGGCAATCAGTCTACCACAGAAAATAATGGCAACCTACTGCAGGATAATCTTCTGCCCAGTCAGTCAATTCTCTTTCAAGATATGATCGCACAAGTGTGTATCACGTATGGCACTTAGCTGACCAATTTCAACCCTTTAGTCTTCAATGTACTCAAACCCGCTCATAAATATCAGATCTCAAAGTCTCACTGTTTGCATGACCTCACATGTTATTTGCGAGGATGCAGTCATATATGATGGTACGATATACATGGGGTGGGTTATGGCAGGTTGAACATTGAGAGCCAATGGAGTATTGGCACCATACCTAGGCTGGAGCTACTTGATCTTTCCTCTCCAGTTTTGAGTTCAAAATCAGTTCTTTTTGCAATCTTTCTTAATCCCTGTTTTGTTAATCATTTACACAAGCTCATTAGGTGGGTGATTTGTTGATTTTCTCTGTCCCTCTTATCTTCAAAAAGTCTTATGAGTTTCAAGTTCTCTAAGCACTCTTTCTCTATTTCAAATGTCTTTCTGATAAAAAAAAAAAGTTTGTTTTTTGTTTCTTGTTTACCTAAATCTTCATTATTGCTTCGGTGTTTAGTTCATCATATACACAGCATCCTTCTGTACAAACACATTTCTGTTGCTTCAAGTCTCTTCATCTGAATGGAGATTGTCCAGCAGTGACCGTCATGTAGGAGAGCTGATATCACATAACAGTTCAGTACTCTTTTCTTTGTTTCTAATTAAATGTTCCTGTTTTTATTATTTTAATACTTTACTTAGTTTTTGAAAATCATAATTTGCTATTTCAATGCAGCTTTGGATTTTGTGGTCACAATTTTCCTTCTGTTAAAATACTTCACTGATATTGGAGTTTTTGGTGTTTCCAATTCATAGTTTGTATCATGAACGTTTCCTTTTACCGACAACTATACGTTGATAGTGAGGGAAAGTAAAAAAGGACTATCTTCTGTAGGAGTTCTTGTAGCTTTTTCCATGTCTGCTATCAACACAGTTTCATTGGCATATCTTATATTGTTAAGCTTGCGGCTGCTAGTTATAAATCCTGGTTTCAAGAGAAACTCACCATTAACATAGAATAAGTTCAGCAAGAAGATACACTCGTTCCTATTTGTGTATATTTATTAAATTGATTTCCTAACCATAAGTAAATGGTTTTCTTCTAGTATAAATTCTTGTTTATTCTAACATCTTTCCCAAATAAATGAAGCTTATCTAACAGTTCAAATAGTTCTTTGTGATATACCTTATCAAACACATCTGCATAATCAATAAAACATTGGTAGACACGCTTTTGCATTGCTCTTTCTACTAGCATTCTGAGCAGAAATATTGCATTTCTTGTTCCAGTGCCTTTAAGGAAATCACACAGTTATTATTTAGCCTGATTCTGCTGTACACTCTACTCATCAAAATTCAGATAAGTTTTATTAGGTGGCTCATTAATTGATTGTTCAGTGGAGTTTTCATTTGTTTGCACTCAACTTCTTAAGCAGTGTTTAAAAAAAAATTTATCAGTTCTTTTATGTAGAATTGCTGTATTTTAGAGTGTCATGTTTACCAAAGCACCATAGACTACCAATGTTTGTGCTTAGCCTAGCTCTATAATATTGTGATATTAAATATAATAACAAACATTAATTTTCTTGCTTTGGTCCAAAATTAGTTTTTGCATAAAGTCAAGTGGGAAACAGCTAGTAACCTATGTAATATATTTCTGTGACCCGACAGAAATATGACTGATGTCAGAGGTAGTGACCAACAAATTACGTCAAAGGTAGAAAATATAAACAAGATTGCTAGATGTGCCTAGCTATAGATGATGCAATTAAGTGGAATTCAAGAAGGCAAAAGACATGGAAATTTCATCTTATGTAAGATTGGGGATTTTTCAGTCAGGAGAGAGAACACCAAGAGGATGCAAAGAGAGAAGAAAGCTTGAGTTTTTAACTGCATATCAACCTCTGTGGGTTATTTACTGCCAAAAAGGTAGGCTTTTAAGGTATTTTTTTAAATATTCAGTTATAGTGAGATGGTTGATTTAGTCAGATTTTGATTAAAATAAAAAAAAATTTTTTAGAAAACTGAAAATGTCTTCTAGTTTTGTATTCAAAAATGTATTGATGCTAATAATTTTTTCCTTCAAAACTGTATTATGTTAATTTTTTTTTTTCAAAAATGTGTTATGGCAATAACTTTTTTCTTCAAAAATATATTTTTCCTTCAAAAATGTATATTTTTCTATAAAAGTCTACTTTTATGTATATATTTACATAAAAGCCTATTTTTATATTTTCATGGTGTTTTGACCCCAGTTTGCGGTGGGGTGGGTAACTATTTGCCTATAGCTGGGACCCTAACAGGTGCTATCACTCCAGGTCAGAGTGGACCTGGGAACAACAGCAATTAAGAGGTGGTTCCATGCTCCTCATAATCTCCCAATCAGAGGCCTTGCTGCCAAATGTAGTTTGCCATCATACCCAGGACCAGAAGAGAGAAAAAGAGAATACAACTCCTACTAGGCAACTCCCTCATATGTGCATGATTCCCTCTGACTACCATGACTAGCACTCCACATGATCATCACCAATGAAGAATGAAAAGATAAGTTGATACTTTTATATGTGTTCTGTGTTAATCATTTGTCAGCCAATAAATAAATGGAAAGTCACTGGTAGTGATGGTGAAAAGACAACCATTTCTAAAATCTAAAAAGAATAGGAAGTTGTGGAGAGTCATGATTGTCTATATCCTGTAGGGACACAGTATAAGAAAAATAACATGACATTATATCAGATTCATACACCAAAAATCAAAACACTTTATTCTGTTATCTTTATATCTTAAATAAATAATATAATTTATTATCATTTTTATACTATGTTTATATTATCTTTATACTAGCAGTATAGCCCGGCGTTGCTCGGGTGTAATGAAAGCTTTAAAACTAATCCATGGTTCTAGAGCTCAGTCTCTTTGTACGTTAGCATAAAAGACTAAAATGTTTCCAGTTAAAGCGAAACCGTAGACTGAAAGAAAAATGAATGGATGTAGGTCAAATTTTGATTTCCTGGTATCGATTTATATATATATATATATATATATTATTGATTTTCTGCACTATTGTAAAAATTGCAACCTTGAAACTTCTGAATATCGTTTCTTATGTCTTTGTCTATGAGTGTATCAAATTTGATCAAAATCGGACCACTCCTTCTATAAACCGATTTTTTCGATTATCGATTTGATATTTATCGGGGGTACCTCGACACAAAACCTAGCTAAGAACACTCACAGACGCTTATAGTACAACTGTGTAAATTTTCAAGAAAATCGGTTCAGGCATTTTGGAGTCTATAGGTGTAACACACACACACACAGAGGCAAAGTTCCATTTATAAATAAGTTTAGATATTAAACTTCATGATTAATCCAAATAAAATTTCTGACTTAGCTGACTGGTGTTCTATTCTACAACTTAACTCTAGAGTTTCATAGACAAACTTTTGTGTAATTGTTTAGTCCCCTCATCAGGAGGTATCAGCAATTGTTTGTTGATTTTCTCATTTTTGTTATTTTTCTATTAAGTTAAAAAAATAATCTACAGATTTTTTTTTATTGGTCTTATGTTGATTCTCGCATTTGGTGTGTGCACATATATGTACTGAATCTCATTATTTCTTCTTTTAAATTTATAAAGTTTAAAAAAAATATAAGTAAAAAAAAACAAATTATATATATATATATATATATATATATATATATATATATATAAGGATTTACTGCTCTACTCTGTTTATCAGCAGACAGTACGTAGAGTACTTTAGGGCAAAATCTAATTTTTGCCATCACCACCTCATCCCCAGCCATAAACCAAAGTGTCTATAAATGATATTTAGTAAGAGGAATTCATAAAGGAAACTAATCCAATGCTTCTAATGCAGGCAGTATTTTACCAAAGTTGGTTTTCAGCTGAAATGCAACAGAACAAGTTTCCAGGGTTGGAGAGGGAAGGAGCCAATAATGCTGGCCAGGAAGCCTTGGGAGAAACTGCAAGCATCCTAACCTTCTGAAAATTAATGTGGTTGAACGTCTTAACAATTTAGTTGTGGAGGAGAGAAAGATATTCCCCTTTTTAAGCAATGTAAACATTGTCATCTTAAATTAAGGCTCCAGACAGCTCCCAAGCAATACAGCTTACTCGGACAATGTGGAAAGATATTCAATAGGGAATAATTTTCATAGCCAAGAAATAAGGCTAAAAATCAAATGAAATAATTCCAAAATGAATGATAAAGAAGATGCGCACACACACACACACACACACACACACACGTGTGCATACAGTTGTGAACAGAATTAGTCGCATCTACTGAATATAGAGCAAAATCCCTATCGATGTGGGTAGTGATTTTTAAGGAACTATCAAAAATGATTTAAGGCAATAATCAAGAATAAATAAAAGTTGTTTGAATTTGGAGGAACTAGAAGCTATTGCCAAGGAAGAAGAGAGCAAAATACCTATTAGCGTGTGTCGTGATCTTTTAAGGAACTATTTAAAATGATTGAGGGCTAATAAATCTTGTTTTCGCATTATTGTTTAATATTGAAATGAAAATTTTATTGTGAGCATCACTGCACATTGTTTTAAATCCATTATTTCATCGTTTGTGAAAAAAGGTTCATGACATTTCCATGAAAAATTGAGGTACTGCAACTTTATTTGTAATTATGGAAGTTAGAGAGGATGAACAATTCTGTCCAGAACTGTGTGTATATATATATATATATATATATATATATATATATATATATAATCTTTTTTTCTTTTAAATCAATTCCTACCAAGCAAGGAAGTAAAACACAAGAGGCTAATAAGAGTGAAAAAGAATGAAAAAACTATGAAAGGAATCAGAAACAAGGGGTAAAGCTCTACTCCTATTCAAAAGGCTGAGGAGGAGTGTGAACCAGGTAATAGGCGGACAAACCCACTTCTACTAAGAAAGGAAAAATTAATAGTAAATAAACTTTCAGAGCATCAGGGAGATGTTAGAAGTATAAGCTTGAAGTAGGATCCAGAAACTATAATTCTAATCATGAAACAAGGGATAAACCTCTACACCCATTCAAAAGACCAGAGAGGAGTGTGAACCTATCTACTCTGACTGAGAGAAAAAAAAATAAAAAAATAGCAAATAAAATTCCAGAGTTTAGGGGTCACAGAAAGTTAAAAACATGTACATAAAAAGTACAACACGATAGCTCAGTTGACAAAAAGATTGATAGAAAGTTATTTCCTGATAGAGTGATTTCAAGCACTGTATGAAATACCTGATGAGGCACAAAAACCTTAGTAACTTATCAGATAATGAGATTAATCAATCTGCTCCAATTCCAAGGTCAGTACCAACTGTTTTAAACTTGAGTGTATTCTTCACAAATTGCTGCCTCTTGATGCTGATCTCACAATGCATATATATATATATATATATATATATATATATATATATATATATATATATAATGTGTGTGTGTGTGTGTCATATTAAATAAAATGCAAACAGATTAAATAAATTGTACACATTTTGTCTGCTTATTTTTATTAAAATTCATTCATACTCATGAATAATCTTTCACGTATTATAATTGAAAGATGTCAGAAATGAGCTGTAACATTGACAGATGTTATTATCATTCATTTCTCAAGGTACCCAAGTACTTTCAATCTCCGGAGATCATCTTCAAAGGTGTGATCCAATTTTTTATTTCTTTTTTGTAGGCCTAAATGGCAGACTCTTTATAAAGTTCTCTTTTCATTTTTGTTTTTTTCAATTAATTATTATTGATAAAACACTAAAACTTCATTTAATAAAAAAAAAAACATTATTATTTTAACATTTTTCTAGGTGTGCTCTCTTCGTCATACATGTTCATAGTAAAATCAATCCCCCATTTTTTTTTACTTTTGTTAAACATCATGGGTAAGTCCCCTTTTTTGTTCTTTTGGCTTTTTTCAGAAATACTTCTTTTTCAAAATAAGCAGAAAAATACAAACTTCCTTTTGTCCTTCCTGTATAGTCAAAAATGAAGAGGTGGGGAAATTTTAAAATGGCGATTTTGGTCAATTTTTTTTTTCAGATTCCTAATCTCAGTGCAAAAGGTCTACTTCAATTCATAATGATAATGCCTCACAGAAGCTCAAACTTAGGTCATCATACTTGCAAAGCAGAAGTAGTGTGACAAGAAATTGCAAATCAAAGTGAGAAAGAACAGGCATCAGTGAATGAGTGAAGGCAAAGAATGGTTCAGATACTTGCCGAGGAAGCAGCAAAGTGACGTGCAGCCAGACTTAAGGATGCACGATTGCGAGTACGGCAGTTTCAGATCTGCTTCATTCTCAACAGAATGAACGCAGCAGGATTAGAGTGGCTGAAAGACGTCAACAAGAAATGGCAAATCAACATCAAACACAACTCTCTGCAAACCAGACAATCTCTATATCTGCACAGACAATGGAACAACTAAAAATATTGTGCACCCACAGGTATTGGGAAATTAAATGTGAGCTTTCTCTTTTTTTTTTCTATTTAACCAAACTGAACAACAGCAACATGTGGTCAGGTACAGCTAGTATATAAAGATGGAGGAAAAAAATCAAGGGGGACACAACTCTTATTTGACAGAAATATAGGCAAGAAATAGGGAACAAAAATGATTCTTTTCAGCATTAAAAGTTACAAAACTATAAAAACAAAGAGATGGGGATTTTCTAAGCCCAGCTTAGATGTGGGACAAAGCCAAAAGTATAGGGCACCCAGCGAGCATTGGACTCACTGCTCAATTGTAATAGGTTTTAGCAAGACAAGACAATTTTGTTTTTCATGTCGAAGTGACCTTTCTTGTGTAGCATGGCTGACATAAGAAAAATGTGTAGAAACATTTTTCATTTAGCATGGTGATTTCAAAAAACTGCTTAGATGTGGCACAAGGCCAAAAGTATAGGGCACCCAGTGATGATCGAACTCACTGCTCAATTGTAATGATTCTAGTGAGACAAGCTTGCTAACCAGTGGCGATTCTACAGTGGGGGCCAGAGAGGGACTAGCCACCCCCCCCCCCAATTTTGGCTGGCCCCTCGATTCCTCCCACACACTTTTATAAGCTTCAAAAATTTATGAATCTGATCAGTTTTTGATTTGATTATCAACACTTTTTCCTCTGCATTTTCTTTTTCGTTTAGCTTTTTAAGGCCACATCCAGTTTAAAAGAAAAACAAACAAAATAAAAAACCAGGTAGATGGAAACATACTTGTTGTTAGGAAGATAAAGAGACTTAATAGTCATATTTTCATATATAAAGGAAGACGTTAATTAAAAATAATGTCCCAACTTGATATGTAGACACATAGACAGTCAGTGATTTATGGCCGAGTGAAAGAATTGGTCAGAAATTACACTGCTTGCATTGCCCTTCACTCAGAAAAATCTCGGCCTCTAAGTGCCTACCACCCACCACCCACCTTTAGAATTTCACAATTGTCAATGTTGCTAACTATTATACCATGTCATGGTGCCTTTTTTCGTTTAGCATGAACAACATAAGAGAAATGTGTAGAAATGCATTTTTCATTTAGCATAGTGATTTTTAAGCACAGCTTAGTTTAGGCACAAGACCGAAAATATGGGTTAACTAGTAAGCATCAAACTCACTGCTCAATTTTAATGATTTTAGCAAGACAAATTTGATAACCATTAACACCACACCACGTCAAAGTACTTAAGAGATGTTAGGATTGTAAGACCGAAGACCTGTACGTATCAGTAAAAATTAATTAGTGAATTATTCCATACAATTTCTATGAAATAATAAAAGAATCTTCTTTTATGTGCTGTATTCCTTCAGAATCACGGCTCTCCACAACATCCAGTCTTTTTTAGCTTTTAGATGTTTGCTTTTTTTTAATTTTACTACTTTGCTTCCTCCTTCCTATTCTATTGAGAAATTCACCTGGCATGTTTTATTAAAAAAGCAGGTACAACAATTTACCCTTTGCATAACATGTGAGTGAAGAAAAAAGTTCCAAAGTCAAGTTTTAATCGCAAGTAATGATATTAAAAGATTTGCATAAACACCAAAAGGATCAGACGGCTAACTTTATGAATAACGATCACCGATTGATTAATTGGTTAATTAATCGTAGGCATGTGAGAACATGTAGAACATAATTGTGCAGAAAATTCCAACAAAGGTATGTGATCCACTTTTGCCAGTATTTAAGGAAGAAACCCAGCAGGAATTTCAGTTTGGCTAGGAAGCAGATGCCCGTGCAAGCCGCTATGTAATAGACAGAACAACAATCGCCTACTTCATTCGCCATGCGGCGTGAATCTGAATCCTCAAGTGAGAAATTTACTTTTCAACTATTCCACTCATGCACTTTAATTTTAACGCTAACACACACCTTTTTTTATAACTGAAATTCACAACATAATATCAAAGGGACATTTATTAAGAGATTTAACTTCTGCAGCATTCAGACGGTTTCTAAAAACCATGCCACGTGGCACATTTGTGGCAGATTTATGTTGAAAGGCACTTCAACCTTAAATTTTTCAAATACATTTTGGTGCCCCTAACTAGATACTGGTGAACCCGATCCCCTACACTGTCATCAATTTATACCATTTAAGTAAGATTCTTCAGTTTATCTCTTTCATTAGATTCTATCAGAGTCAAAATTCACCACGACCTCTTCCTTCAGGTTTTCTAGAAATTTCCACTGCCCATTTCTGATTCAAGATATATTTCCTTTTTGTTTCGATTTTCTTTAAAATTGTTCACATGCTCTGTTCATATTTTCAGCATTTTTCTATAGAATTATATCTGCTGCCTAAAATCACTTCTTCATCTGCAATGAGATTGTCTAACATTCACTGCCACATCAGAGGATTTATATCACATAGAAAAAGAAAAAAAACAAAATTGTTTCATTTGGTAGGCTCATCAACAAATCCTGTAGATGTCATGGAAGGATCTGACAGAATGTGATTGCAGGGAGTGGAAGCTCTCTGTAGTCGACCTTCACGGCAGATTCACTTAGAGATCTGGAGATCTAGCCAGATGTGAATGATGCTCTAACACCTACATGATAATCAAAAATAACTGAAGAAGAAGAATATAGAAATTCAGTACTGTTTTCATTGTTTCTAATGAAATTTTCTTGTTTCTATACTTAGCTTTTGAAAAGCCATTTTTTTGTAATTCCAATGTGCCTTTGCATTTCAGAACCAAAAACATAGAAAATCTTCAGATCAAGAAGACTTACAAAGAATATTAATACAGAGAATTTGTTTTATCTATTTTTAATACAAAATACAAATTTTGATACAAAAAGAAAGATGAATTTAAAACTTTGCTTAAACGGGATCTCTTGTTCATGTTTCCTTGCTTTTTACTTAAATTTTATGAAAGAAAGTCACTATTATCTGAAAATATTGCAATTAACCTTATGTAATAACATAAGTGGTTTGATCTTATGCTTGATTAGAAGATGATTTGGATGGCTGAAACCATTAAAGGTTTTAATTTAGCTCTCAAATATCAAGTTGTTTTACTTAAGGTTACCAATTGTGATGGGTGAGTGCATAAATCCCATGAAAGTGGTAATTTGTTGAATTAATTGATGAAGCTATTAAATTTCTTATAAGTCATTTGGGAGAAATTAAGCACTTGTAAACTTAACAGCCATTGGTGTAGAGAGTAACAAACTCATTTTTTTTCTCCTAGCTTTATAATAGCTTAGAATTTCATATGAATTCGAAATATAACTTTTTTTTTTCTTTGGACATTTGAATTTTTCATGCTCTTGATTAGTTTTTTAAAATTTATTTTTTTTTAAAATTTATTCTGTGACTTTTATCAGGTACAGAATCCATGAGAAAAGTTAATTTTCTAAGCGAGCTCATATGTGGCACAAGGCACATGGGGTACCTAGTGAGGATCAAACTCACTACTCAGTTGTAATAGGTTCTATCTTGTTTAGCAGAGACAACATAAGAGAAATATGTAGAAACATATTTTTCATTTAGCATGATGATTTTAAAGCATTTCCCTCTGCATTTTCTTTTTCATTTATTTTTCTGAGGACACATACAGAGACCAGTTTAAAAGAAAAACAAACAATGAAAAAAAAAACAAAACAGATAGATGGAAACAGATATGTTGTTAGGGAGGGAAAGAGACTCAACAGTCATAAGAAAACATAGAATAAAGATTATTAATAAAATAGCCACAAAAGAAAATTAAAACAAAATATAGTTTCTCTCATATATATATATATATATATATATATATATATATATACATACACATGAGAGAGACTAAATGGATATAATATACTAAATGAATCATTCTCTTTCACCAACAGTATTTATGTAACCAAAGTCATTTTACTACCAACTGTTAAGAATTATTTTTCAGCCATTTATTAAATACCACTAGAAATTTCAAAAGGTAACTTCCTAAGATTCGCCAAAACAAAGCCATGTGATCATTCTGCCTGAAAGTCACAACTGACATTGCCGTACTTTTCTCAACTTAAAATTATAGAATTTGGGAAGTTAAAAGAAACAGAGAGCAAGATAGGTCATGTGAACCAAGTGAATAAAACCAAACCCTATTCTTTGTCTGTAGGAAACAGAAAACTTTATAACAAGCAAAAAAAGAAAAAAAAATTTAGAAAGAACTGTATATATATATATATATATATATATATATATATATATATAAGTATAGTTGTCAGTCCGTAAAACAGTGAGGATAATTCAACAAGATTTCCTTAATATAAATTATTAATAGGTAAATCCATATAGAGAGCTCAGTGGGTATTAACCAGAGCAATATGAAGTTTATAAAGGAAAACTCAACACATCATATTAGTTATGAACTATAGTTTATAACTAATAAGATGTGTTGAGTTTTCCTTTATAACCTATATATATATGTGTGTGTGATTTGTGCATAAAATATCTATATCTGAAAATTGTATAGTAGTAAGAGTGTCTTTTCAGGATAATGTAATGCATCCTACCTGTGGAAGCTGCATCTGGTGCAGTTGATGCAACAACCATTAGTGCTGACGGCCCAATAATAAAAGAAGACCTCTACAACTATGTCACAGAAAAGAGGAAACAAAGACAGACTAGAAATCACCACTACATTTTTTTTATATGCTCTCAAGAGCAGTTCTTATTGACTGAGAGATAATCTAACATCATTTCTATTTCAGGTCATGGCAATAAGCATGGCATACAGATTTTTAAATGTCTAGTAGACTCCACACTATGAATCCAGTTAATTCCAGGTGAGTTCTCAAAGGGGTTTGCTTGTTCAAACAAAATAAGGACTTCACTCTTGAGATAGTTATAGAACAGTCAGAGTGCTTAGTTTGTGCTTAGTCCATTTGGCTTTCTTAATGACAAATGAATATGCATCGTGGTGTAATGGATAACAGTTCGGAATGAGAAATCAGTGAGCCGAGTTCAAATTCCAGTTAAATTCAGTTCATCCACTTATGTAAAAATACCCTTGGGAAAGGTATTAAGCTATCTCTTCTCCCTCCAGCTATGTGTTGAATAGTAAGACAGATTGGTTTCTATAGCCTTGATTGGCAACCAGTCTACAGCAGAAATTAATGGTAACCTATTGCAGGAAAATCTTCTGCCTAGTCAGTCATATCTCTTTCGAGACATGATCGCCCAAAGCGTGTATCACGTATAGCACTTAACTGACTGAACCCTGCTCAAATTGTTTAGATTGTGCACTCTTTCCCAGAAGCCATAACTAAGGTTCTCTTTGCATAGTTGCAGTATAACCACAGGTGGGCTCTGTGGGTGTTGGATAAACGCAAATATGTCTGAGCAGGTGTCTGCAAGGGATTAGCTAGCTGCTTTAGTAGACTGGCCTCCTGTGCCATTTTACTTATTATACTTCCTGTCTAACGTACTCATTATAAAAATAGTAGAAATATTATTTATCTATGGATCGTCATTAAGACATAACACAAGATTATTAGCATCCAGAGAAAAACCAATTGCATGCTCATTTTTTTATTTACATTCCGCTCCCTACATGTATTCTCAAAAGAAAACAAAGTCATCACGAGAAGAATCAAGTGCATATATTCAAAGAATATAGTGAATGCTTTTTTTTTTAATAATTATATCACCTCAAGCAAGGCATTTTACTGCCACAGTTTTGCAGGGGGTAACATAGGAAGGAAGTTATGAGAAAGAGAGACAGGTTATAGGGGGTGTCACTTAAGTGTGTATCACGTATGGCAATTGAATGACTGATTAAATGGCATACCTAATTTTATATCACAAAACTGATTGTCAGAATCCTGATGAATAGAGCGAGAAGCAGAATCAGGCCAGACATAGGGCAGGAACAGTGCGGGTTCGTCAAAGACACTGGAACAAGGAACGCCATATTCATGATTAGGATGCTCTCTGAAAGGGCATTACAAATAAAGAAAGACTTGTACCTATGCTTCATTGATTACGCGAAAGCATTCGACAAAATACGACACAAAGAATTGATGGAAATGATAGGCAACCTCGACATTTTCGGCAAAGATATAAGAATAATCAAGAATCTCTACTGGCAGCAAACGGCCTGCATACGGACAGGTAACGACCTCAGTAGATACACAAAGATAGAAAAAGGCGTAAGACAAGGATGTGTCTTTTCACCGGATTTGTTCAACCTATACAGCGAGAATATTTTGAGGACCCTAGATGACACACCAGGATTTATTATTGGAGGCCACAACCTGAACAACATAAGATACGCGGACGATACAGTACTGATTGCGGACACGGAAAGGAAACTACAAGACCTCATACAGAAGGTAACGGTGGAGAGCGACAAAAAAGGACTACAAATAAACTTTAAGAAAACTGAGTGCATGGTCATCAGCAAAAGGTACAACCCAAAATGCCAAATAAATGTGGGAGATACCAGAATCAAGCAAGTACAAAAATTTAAATACCTAGGAAGTGTCCTAACTGAAGATGGAAAGTGCGACACGGAGATCCGAAGGCGAATTGGCATGGCAAAGGACGCGTTCCAGAAGATGAGCAAAATACTAACACACAGGAAGATCTCAATAGAAACGAAGAAAAGAGTGCTAGACTGCTACGTGATGTCAGTTCTTCAGTACGGCTGTGAATGCTGGACAATATCATCGAAAATGAGGAAAAAACTGGAAGCGACCGAAATGTGGTTCTACAGAAGGATGCTACGGATATCGTGGACTGAGCATACAAGCAACGACGAAGTGTTAGAAAGAATGGCAACAAAAGGAAATTGATGCTGAGCATCAGGAAGAGACAACTGAAGTTCCTGGGACATGCAATGAGGAAGGAGAGCCTGGAGAACCTGATACTGACTGGTCAGATAGAAGGAAGGAGAGACAGAGGAAGGCAGCAGATAACATATCTGCAGAGTCTGATCAGGTGGATGACGGAACAGGGGCAAACATACTAAGAGCCACAAGGGATAGGGAGACGTGGAGATCCATGATCGCCTACGTCCTGAAGGGACAGGGCACATAGAAGAAGAATTTCATGAGGGAATAATGTTTATTAAAATTTTATTCACTTCATTTCATTCTCACTTGTTCACTCACAAACCCTCATCCATAACCACATAGAAAACAAATGATTAAGTACAATGTTTATTGGACTTTGCAACCTTTCACTGAAGATAACATCTTCATCTTGTTGAACCACTGGTGATTTTCACTAAGGATGTTCATACATGTAATTATCTTTTGCTTTAGAAACAGGAAACATTCATAATTTTTTCTTTTTAATTTTAAAATTGATTTTTCTGTTTTCAAATGAAAAAACAGGAACAAATCACACACAGTGGTATGTGTTAATCACAATGCATCAATTATACTATTATACCAATTGGACAGACTGATACTGAAACCATGGTAATGCACTCAATTTCGTTTGACATGATGAATAATGAGCCAAAATAATTTTCTCTAATCATTACAGTTTTTTTTTTGTGTTTTTTTGAGGAAATAAGTTTAAATATTATGCTTGTGTTCAAAATTGTATTGTTGGGATTTCATTCTGGTGATCAGTGGAAGCCTTACAGCCTTATAAAATTTATACTGAAGCTTTACAAACTGTATATGAACAAGATGCAAGGTAGATGCACATTATTATGAAGTCATCATGTCGTCAAATAAGATCTTCATTTACTTCAAAGGGAAATTTTGCTGAACAATTTTTCTATATTATAATGTAATTTATTATACAGCACTGTAGTTTTAGTGTGATTTCCAATAAACAATGCAAATTTAAAACATTTTGTCTTATAATTTTGCCCGGCAGTATTAAAGTGCATATATTTTTTATTTTTATTAATTATGGTCTAACAATGGTGTGCGTTGTGGTACAGTGGATATCGGCTCGGAACGAGAAACCGGGGAGCCAATTTCGAATTCCAGTTGAATCCATTGTATTCACTTACGCGCAAATACCCTTGGGAAACGTATTAATCCGTCTCTTCCTTCCAGTTATGGGTTAAATAGCAGGACAGATTGGGTTCTATAGCCTTGGTCGGCAACCAGTCTACTGCAGAAAGCAATGGCAACCTACTGCGGGATAATTTTCTGCCCAGTCAGTCATGTCTCTTTCGAGACATGATCGCCCAAGTGTGTATTACGTATGGCACTTAACTGACTGACTGGTCTAACAAATGATCTATTAAATCTTATTCATTGAGTAACCTTTTTTGTTATCTTTCATAATTTTTTTCTTTTCATTTTACATGGTTTTTGCTTACCAAATACAGTAAAAAAAAGAAAATTGCATATTTTGCTTGTGGTAATCCATAATTAAAATTCTGCTTTTTCCATTCAATATATCTAATATAAAAGGTATCAACTTAATTTGGATTTATTCTTGAAATAGTAAAATTTTGAAGTCAGTTCGTAAGCAAAACTTGCAGAAACTAGATATTTTGTGCTTTTTCAAATGATCTTTCAAACTATATGCTCAAAATTGGTAAAAAAATATTAATCTAATTTTTGTTTTCAGTAATCATCATATCAAACTTCACTTTTGACACTGAGTGCAATAGTGATTTTCTACAAAAGTTAAAAACCGTTATACCAAGGCTTAAAAAAATAACTTTTCCTCACGTATAGGGTGGATTCTTACATGTCTGATCTTCTATTGTGAAAATGATTACCTTGAATGTTTTTAGTAGGGAGGTTGCAGCTCTGTTCCAGAGAGAGCTTACAGGTTTCTTTCCTTCTAAAAAATGTTGAGAAAAATGATAAATTAGCAAATTAGTGAATTTATTTCATTCAATTTCCAAGTAATAATAAAGAAGACATCTTCTTTTATGTACCATGTCCTTTCAGGATACGAGCAATCAAAACTCTCTATATCTTGTTCTTTTTAGTTTTTAGATAAGTTGCTTTCTTTTCTTTTTTACTTTCCATCTCACTTATCTACAATCCATTTATACAAAGTTTGTTAGGTAGGTTACTCACTGATTAAGTCTTCAAGTGATATTTTTGTTATTGGACAAAGTTCTTTATTTGAGATTCTGCAACACCAGTCTATGAGACACGATGAAAGATTCTCTTTAAGATTCAAGAGGATTCATTTGCTTGAAGCCATTTTTAGTCATTCATCTGGAAAATTGCAGTTTCTATTTGAATTCTTCTATAATTCTGTCATCTGCAGAAGACTCATCTCCATAGTTGCCTGATATTGTGACATCTTTGAAATACTTAAACCTGTTATGGTGCTGTAAATGTAATCTTGTGTTTCCCATCTATGGAAATGAGTAAATTTGAATCCCTTTTTTTACATGGTTGTGAAAACCACAAAGATATGGCTTGGTTGTGGTGTTCACCTTTTTTGCTGGTTTTATTGATGTTCTTTTTAATACACATGAAGTCTAGTTTTTTCATATCAAACACCATTTTTTTTTTCAAATATTTTACTATTGTCCAATGTTTGCTGCCTTTTCTTTAGGATCCAGATGCTATAAAATCTCACTTTTCATTCTTATTGTTAATGGTTTTCACTCTCTTCACAGATATGAGAACAGTAATAGGCTCTGTCACTTGGAACTATCTTAAAAAAAAAAAATGAATAAATAAATAAAAAAATTAAGCAATAGGCAAAATGAAAGTTGATGGCAATCTTGGAAGAGGTTTTTGTAGATTGTTTTGATATACAGAAGGTACAAGTGAGTGAGGTGACAAGGGGGCTATTCAGAATAGAAGTAAAATCCTTGTGTTGCACTTGATAGACTATTTTTGCATTAATATTAAATGGCTGACTGCATTCTGGACAGACGTCATACATTCTGAGGTACCCACCTGTAAAAACAAATCGGCTGATGTCAATCATGAAAGAGGTCTGTGCAGACCATTTTGAAAAGTAGAAGGGATGCTGTGAGAAGTCAGAGATTTCCACAGGAATGTACTTTGAAAGTGACAAAAGTAGCATTACTTTAGATAGGATATTTATTCATAAGTAGTAAATAGACACTTTCCATACAGACTTCAAAACACACACACACAATATATATATATATATGTGTGTGTGTGTGTGTGTGTTCAGCTCAAGTATTAATTAGAATCCAACAATAATACAATGAAGAACAAATAGAAAACATTTATCAATCTAACATGTTTCATTATTCTTAAAGCTTCATCAGATGAAGCTTAAGAAATTCAAAATATGCTAGTTTGATAAACCTTTCCTATTTGTTCTTTATCTTATCACACACACACACACACATATATATATATATATATATATATATATATATATATATATATATAAAATGTTTTGAAACTATGTTATTTTTATTAGAGAAAAGTGTTCAATATCAAAGACAGTATCCATAAATATATGGACATAGGTATCAACACTGGATGACAACAGGGTTTAATGCAGAAAGGCAATTGTCATGTCAGTCAAGCCCTTAAGCATAAAACACAGTTGTCATCCAGTGTTAATATCTATGTCTACAAAGTATATATATTATTATTACTTTAGAACATGTACAAACTGCAAACTACTACAAATTTGTACATTTTCTTTTGACATTAAAAGAAGAATGTCTTATCAGGTAGTTAATAATGATTATTAACTAGTAGTAGTTTGTAGTTTCTACATGTTCTAAACTAATAACTAATAATAAATATTCATTGCTCTATTTTTATATTGAGGAATGTTTTAAATTAATGTTTTGAACATTGCAATTATTTTCTTCATTCTTTATTCATTTGTGTGTGTGTGTGTGTGTGTGTGTGTGTATATATATATATATATATATATATATGAGAGAGTAAACAGATGCCACTGTAATGGATATATCTGAATATATGGGCATTTATTGGTGTGCTAAGTCAAAGTTCAAATTATACTTGATTCCATTTCATTCATTCCATACACTTAAAAAAAAAGCAAAAACAATATCTTCTTCAAACATTGGGTTAAATATCAGGGCAGACTGACCTATCTTGCAGCCAGTCTAAGAGAAGAAAAACTAAATTCAAACTGGAGGATGAGTGTTTGGAAACTGAGACCCTCTGCACCATTTCTCTGTCCTTTCAAAAAGTGGAGATGTTCTACCCAAAACTTTACACCCATAATCAAATCATTTGTGCATAGTCAAAGGGCTCAGTTCTAAACTCAACCATTAGGCCCTCATAGACTGAAATCAATAGGTGATCTTGTCATATAGAGACAAATTCAGAGAAAATTATTCATGATATCATCATCTATGGATAAAAAAGTCCATACATTAACCTGTTAAATCATTTAGGTCTGTCGTAGCAGAGGTAGTTGAGTATTTCTAACCAGCACCAATGATCAGAGTGAAAGCTTAAGCAAAGACCATGTTTATGACTTCTGATTTTCAAGGTGGATAGAGTATTTGCCACTCATTTGATTGGTGCAACACAATCTTTAGCTTCCAAACTTTTCCTTGCTATGCTATGCTTAGTAAAGATCAAGTACGGTAAGTGAGTGAGTAGCATATTTATGTAGAGTAACAATAGCCAACATTAAATTTTCAAATACTGATTTCCAAGGTTTCATTAATGTGGCAGTCAAAGAAGCTCAAACTCCCTTTTCATTTGAAACCAGACAATATTGGGACTGAAATGATTATAAAAGAAACATGAGTAATTGAATATTTTAAGAAAATTAAACTGACTACAAAAAAAGCTTTGAACATGTCTAACATTAGTTGAAAGTGCTTAGATATGAGAAATTATATTTACAAATATAAAAAAAATCAGAAAAATATTAATAAAGACTGAAAATGTAAATAAAAAAAATAAGAACTTTTTTAATTTTAATAAAATGTGCATAACTTAAAAATAGTATACTCACTAGCAATCAGTAACCACTTGTATCTTAATGGCTTTAATGCCTTGCTTGGAGTGAAGGGGTTAAAAAGATAATTATATATGTATATATATATATATATATATATATATATAATTTATATTTTAAAATTATAATAACTATATTATAAATTTAATGATAAAATGTAAATGGTTCACTTGTCGGTACACAAAGTTCTTTTATATATATATATATATATATATATATATATTTAAAATTGTTTTGCATGCTGTCCTCATCTTTACTGTCATATTCATTATGTTTCAGCCTTAGTAAACTGTCCTTCAGGTGAGTGGAACTTCAAATCAAAGCCTTTATTTCAATCACTAGGGTATATTATTCTTGTTTCATGAGCCATGCCACTTCCAGATGTCTTTGTTATCTCGCTTTAACTCAACTCTCTAAGTTATTTGTTCACCATTACTGTAGTCAGGTATTGAACTCATAACTCTTTGGAGATTATATATATATATATACACACACACACACACTCAAGTATGGGGTAGGTATGGATGAAATAAAATTCTCTGTCCAAAAAACACTATTCTTAAAAAAGTGCTCAATACAAAGTAAAGCAAATAATATTTATTGAATTTTATTTTAATCAAATATTAACATTAATGCCCCAAGAAATGATTTCTAGAGTCTGTTCCTACATTCTTAAAATTAGAAATTACTTATATTTTGATTGGTTACCACAGATAATGTCTCCCTGACTGAGGAGGTTTGGCTACTTTTGAACTTTTTAAAACTCTTCAACTTGAAATCAGCACCATCACTTGATAAGATATGAGTAGAGTTGAAACAAAATATATATATATAAACTTTGTGCACAGAAAAGTAAGCTGTTTAAATAATTAGTGTGTGTGTGTGTGTGTTTGTGTTTTGTAAAAGTCTTTGCTACAACCATGGGGCTCACAAAAGATTTCTGATGGATTGATCAGCATCTAGAAAGTGGATCAGAAATTGTATATGCACTCGAGTATATGAATTTATCTGTGTGGCTGGTATATTATTGAACTAGCTGCTCACAATGAGTGATCTGAAAGTCTTTTAGATGGATGGGGCTATTTGGCATCACCCTCAAGCCAACCATATATATGCCAAGAAAGCATCTCAAATAATTCCTAAGTTAATGTCAATAGATGAACCATTCCATCTTGAAGAACTGTTCAGGTCTGCTAGCTCTTTTTCTGCTGTGCTATTCATAAAAACAAGAAATTACACATTCTCTCTCATTCATAAGAATGTAACAATGTCACTTAGTCGTTT